>JAPFBL010000109.1:0-372500 GCA_026182355.1 Hermatobates lingyangjiaoensis | reverse complement strand
TTAATTTCAAAATGCAAGATTACACATTCATATAAAAAATTGCACAGGATGTACATCTTTTCATTAGTTTGCATTATAATATCTTATTTGTCTTCTCTTTTGTAGCCCTGTGAAAAAAAATTTGAATAAAGACCAAAATGTTAGCAATTAAACTGATATTTGAATTTAGAGAAACACACTGCGTCCCGATACTCTATTCTCTTAATATTTAACCTATACATATATCAACGGTGGGAAATTGCTTTGTTTATACATTAATATAATCATAAATGAGTCCACGAACAAAATAGATTAATATAGTTGTTAGTTTTCTGTGATTTCTTTCATCTAACTTCTTTCTGTGAATCTAGAGTATATAAATATGAAGTTTAAAATACAATAAAGAAAGGAAAACAATAGAAATAAATACTCTGAGGATAATATGCTCTCTGATGACATAATTTGAAAGGCCTCAGAGCCTTTATTTCTATTTTTTCTATTTGTATTGTTTTCCTTTTTCCATTGTGGTTTAAACTTCATTGATTGCATCACTTGTTTATTTATTGTGATTTTTCTGCATATATTCATATATTCGAAATTTTGTTATCTAAAGTTCTGCATACCTTTTTCTAAATCAACTCCAATTAACTTGATTTCTTCATGTTCTACAATAATGCAGATTATCATTAACTTCTTTAAATCTAAACATGTATTAACAGGATTTTTTTAATAGTTAGTAGTGGTGTATGTATTGTTGTGTAACTATGATTCTTTGCTGGCCAAATGATATAAATAAATAGAAAACTATGTGAAACATTTTAAAAATTAAAACATCCGAAAAATTCTTACTATAAAACTAATCTCGTTTCTTTATCGACAAAATATTCAATTCAAGCATTTTTTAGCATCATAATTATATATTAGATGGAATAAATACATTTGATGTAAATGCAATTGTTCCAACTCAATTGCATATTTGATGTAGTAAGTAATTTATTTTTTTTTCAGGCTTATAGTGAACTTAAATCCGAAAGAGAGCGCTTCGAAAAAAGTCTAGTCATTCAAGAAGTGGATGAAATTGAGTCACCAAAATGAAAACGTATATTTATTCCACAGCTCCTCCGCTTTAAAATAGATTTTAATAGATTTTACCATTTATCTGGAGCCTTTCAATAGAGATTAATAAGAAAGTCTATTTTAGAAAATATATTGTATTATTATGAACACCGCATGACATTATTTTTGCTTAGTATTTATACATAAATGCCATGAAGAGAGGAACTGCTTCTTGCAAACTCTTTAGTTTTTCATATTGATCATAGTTCATTAGTTAACTATTTTACTAACTAGTGAGATAATTTTAGAGTTTGTAATATGTTATATCTTTCAATACTCCTACATAACAGGGGAGAAATGACGCCATTATGTCGGAGCCCTTTTTTATGATACCAAGAACTTATACCAGTTAAATAAATTATTTCTTAAAACAAACATTTATACCAGCACTATATATTAGAAATGCTTTAAATTGCATAAAAATCACTATTTTTAGATTTAAGTTACTTAAGCAATTCGGAACACCATTTCAATGGCACTTTACTCTTGAACGCTATCATATCCTCGTGTGAATCATAAGCATGGCTATTTTCGATTTTTACCTACAATGCCATCAAATTCTCAAGTACCAACCCTTTTTTGTTAAATTTCCTGCCTCTAGTCAATTACCAAGATAGAAGGCTCTAGGGATTTGAGTAATACTACTTTTAGTTTATGGTTCATCTTTCAGTAAGCTGAAACACTTGGTGCCTAGTCATTTAACATTATTTGAAGTACCCTTGGTGGCTACTATCACGCCGTTCAATAGGAGTGGTGTATTGTTTTAAACGAAATACACATGCCTTATTCTGTGTACTTAATTTACCATTGTTTTAATATCGGAATGGTCAGTGATAATCTTCCTAGTTTAAGTCCCATAGTCTTGAATCTTATCGCACAAGTTACTTAACTTTATGCCTTCAAATTGTGGAATTTTTATTAATAATAGTAGTAAATTTTATAACTTTCAAAAGCACTCTTTAGGAAGATAATTTGATAAATGTACTTCTAATAATATTTTGTCCAACATACATGACCATATAATTATAATGTACTAACTAGTTCATTGTTAAGTAATTTATTTTTTGTTTATTATACTGAATTTTCGTTTGGGATGTTTTGTTGTTTTTATTTTTGTGGAGCTAGCGTAGAGAGGTCTGTTGGCATTCATACAATTTATGAATCTTTGTTAACTCTATTTATGAATGTTTACTAATTGTAAAAGTATTGGGTTCTAATTTAATTTGAAATTTCATTATTATTGTTTTTTACTATTTATTAACATAAAAATGAGAGGTTAAATTGTTTTTCGAGAAATTTAAATTTGAATAGGCATTTTAATATGTTTTTGAATGTTCCTGTTAATCTTCTTTGTCTATTTAGGACCGTCCCACCAATACTTCAATTTATTTATTTCAAATACCATAATTAGTTTATTTATCGAACAACTTTGAAAGGTTTCTAAATACAAACTTTAAATTTTTAGTTTTACAGTCTGTACTGTGTGGTATTTTGTCATGATAGGGAAATCAAGAAACTAATCTTCACAAAAGACATTTTGATAGCCGGGTATATATTATAGTTTAGGTTTAAATTAAATATTGTTTCTTTGTTTGTATTTGTTATGAATTATTTATATTTATATTGTTAAATTCACAGAGATACTTATTTTGGCAGTATTAAGCTATTGATCAGCAGGTTTGTATGTTTGTAGTACCCTCCAAGATTTATCCCTTACTGTTTCGAGTTTTTAGCTTTAATCAGCCCTAGTACCTCTGAAGTTATGCAGTTTTATGTCGAAAACAGAAAGAAAGAAGAAAAGTTGTATGAAAAACCATCGCGTTTAGAACTCTTTGTAAGGTTGGATCTCCTTATGAGGAAGATGTAAGACGGTGGTCAGTCCAATCCTGATATACTTCCCTATGAGCAGATGGAACCTTAAGAACAAGTATTCCAAACACGATGTTCTTTTATAGAACTTCTTTTGTATGAAAAATCCTTTAATTCTCCGATTATTTTGGTTTCCTTCTATTTTCTACTTGTATAGGCACCCGAACAAGATGACATTTCATCAAAACACTTTGAAAATTGATTTCACAGAATTACGGAAATATATTTTTTCGTATATGTTGTCGTGTAATATATATTAGGAAAACATTTCCTAATCACCTTAAATCATACAACATTCTTATAATATTCCTATATTAAGAATTGTAGTCACCAAAATCTTGGATGAATTATTGATAAAATATTATTTGTTAAGTTTTTGGTTGTACATGTAAAGAAGATGTTGTTTGTGTATTCAAAAAAAAAAATCTGCTTACTATTTTGTTGCATGAGACATTTCTTTGAAATTCAATTCAACTTATACATGTTGTTTGTTGTCGAATTTACATCAATTTATAACAAATTTGATATTGTTATTTGTCTTCCTTATTGTTACCGATCTTCCTAGTATAATTGTTTTGTTACAGTTTCAAGTGATATTGCTGTTTTTGTTCTGAATAGTTCTTCGAAACGCTTTATACCTTGTTAACGCATTTCAAAAACCAATTTAATAAATGTTATTGTTCCTTCCATATTTTTACCAAGTTACCAGTGTCGTAGGATTTAAAAAGGATATTTCTTAACTGATCTCTGATTGAAAGTATTTACACATCGAATGCATAACACCCTAATTTTTAACATTATTTCTTTAACTTTCAGTGAAGGGTCCATGACATAAAACAAATTGGGTATATGATTATATTTTGTAAATAGATGTTGATTGCTTGTTGTCTTTAAAATATTTAATTGTTAAAGAAAATGAGATTTATTTTATTTTTGTACTCGTAAAGGAACTGAGTATAACTGGTATTATTAGCACATAAAATTTAAGTGTTTTCTTTTTTCACCTTAGTTTGTGCATTTTTCTAGAAAAGCAGTCATTCATCACAGAAGTTCCTCCCTTATTGTTTATTAAAAATGTTTTAAATATTTAATAAATTATTAATGTGGAAATAAATTGTTATCTTATTTTGTTTTCTTATTGACACTTAGCGCTATAAATCCTATCTCTTGCTATATGCCTTTGAATTTTTTTTTCAACTTAGTATTTTTCTGTTAGCTAGTAATATAGTTTCCAATTTTAAAAGAATCTAAATAGTCGAGTACACGATTGACATAATATGTCACATGATATAATATTTGCTGTTCAGTTTCAGGTATACATATTAATAATTATAATAATAGTTTAAAATTGCTTTGCATGTTCAATGAAGCTTTTATTTTGCTTTTAATACTTTAAAAGTTAAAGTATTTTTTTTTTATGTAAGGCCACATCGGTGTCTGAGCACATCCTGTATTTTTGGCGGTTGTGGTGCTTTCTAATCCCAAGCTTATGTAATCAGTTGGGCCGAGTCCCTAGTTAGCCAGTGATTCCCTCGTCACTGTGTGAGAAGTAAGCTGAGTGCATTTTCACCCGAGTAGAAACCGGAGCGAGATTTAGTTCCGCCGCCTCTACTCTGTGCAGAGATCAGTTCTAGTATTGAGCTAGGGTATGGTTCTCAGTTGTCTCAACCCTGGGTCCGTAGTGGTTAGTTCTCACACAGTAGTCTTCATAAGCCGTGGACTGTTGTGCGTCTGTGGTAACACTTATTATTTCATAAGGATTAAGCTACACCTGTTTATTCATTATATTTACCAGTTTTTAGGTTCTTTTCGTAAAACAAATTAATTAGATTGTCTGTTTCTCAAATATTAGGAATGTACGAGTTAAATTTAACTGACTATCATCGTAAACTACTGATTACATCATCTGTTAACATAACATTCTAGCCATTATAAAGTTAGAGCCACAGAGGTTGATAGCAAGTATATTATTAGAATGTATTGTTGTTTCTTTGCCCCTACGAATAAGACTTTCTCCTTTTAGTGCTTTTCTAGGGACGGAAATTGTGGCTCATTTATTATTTGGCACTCATTTTAGTAAAGGGTAAGCCAGATTACCTGTTCATTCTACATTGGGAGTCCAACATTTTTCCTAACTCAAGTTTATTTAGAATAGGGATCTTTAAAGAGAACCTGACATCATACAGGCTCGGGACTGACTGTTTAACGTCCTTCCGAGGGACGACTTGCTCAGAATGAACACTCCCACGTGAATAAATTGAGGGCCAGGTGAATAAACCCCGGACCTACCAGTTCTGAGGCGTGTACGTTAACCACTGAGCTAACTTGGCCCCTATGATTATTATTATTAGAATGTAAACTCACCATTAATCTTAATATTTACGAGGACTGGTCTTCCTGAGCCTGTACAACGTCAGGAACTCGTCAAAGATTCTCACTCTAAATACACCTGAGTTAGGTACAATTTAGGACTCCCAAAGTAGAATTATTAGGAGGATGCAATATTCTCTTAAGGCATCAGTGTCAAAGCGGTAGCTTTCTAGCAACCCTTTTCTTTGTAATGAACTTTAAACTACATATACCGTTACGAATACCAGAGGCAAAAACAAGCGTCTTGAAAAAGCCGTGTGTAAAATATAAAATCATGTAGATTACTTTGAGACAAGCTAACTCAGATTATATATCTGACAAGAAATAAACCGAGTGATCGAAATAAATTTCGGGTATTATAGCATAATACAATTGATGACTTTCCCAAACTAAAGACAATTATTTCATCAAAAGGTAGCAGCATAAATAAACTGTTTAGCAGAATGTTACAAACAGTAAATCGTTTAGTAGAAATACATAATGTACAATCTTAGCATGGTGGGCAATGCAGCCTAAAAAATATATAATACGATTTTTTCAGTCTAAAGAAAAGTCAGCAAAATACTAATATGTGTCAAAACAAAATAAAAATATATTTTAAAGATAAATGATTATCATCTAATTAAATGTGTTTGCTACTTTAAACTACTACGCTAGTAGAATTTCCCTCCTTTGTTGCCCTAGCGATGTAAACTGACTCATTCGTTAATTTAAAGTATTTAGTTTCAAAATTAGCAGGTTATTCTGCCTCCTTAATTTTGCTTTATTAGAGTTGTTTTTTGCAACTTCATTACATCTTTAATGAACCTACTGCTTTTGTACTCTCGTCAAAGACGATTTACAAAGATTTCCATTTCCCACAAGAGGAGTAATAGGATAAACATTTACTATGGAACTACTGGCTTGAGAATATCAAAAACTTTCTATTAAGTATCTACCTAAAATTAGGCTGTTACAGTATGAAATTGAAGGTCGTTATCCTTTTGGAAGAAACAAACAATGAGAATGTAAGATATCTTATTCACACACATTAAATATAATATGATTATTCTGAGGTAAAATGGATAAACCAACAAAAGTCTCCACACAAATGAAGTTTTATTCAACGCGTTTCGAACACTTTGTGTTCATCATCAGGAAGACACCAAGGATGTGGTACTGACGGGTTGGTCAAGTGAAAACAACTCTTGTTGGTTGGTTGTTTTCACTTGACCAACCCGTCAGCACCACATCATGGTGTCTTCCTGATGATGAACACAAAGTGTTCGAAACGCGTTGAATAAAACTTCATTTGTGTGGAGACTTTTGTTGGTTTATCCATTTTACCTCAGAATGAGTAAATACCACACAATTACGGATTCCACAACTAATGATTTGATAATATGATTAGCTGGTTTGAGCCAGAAACGAGAATAATTTCTATATTATTCTTATACTATAGAATATTATATAATTCTGTTTGCTGCGAACCAAAGAACACACTCTCCTTTGGCAAGATCAAAACACTCTTGGGTTGAATTATGACTCACTCAGGGCAACAAGAGATGACACGAATAAAATATTTGAGTTCTAGCAAAACTTTTATGTTAATTTTTGAACCCAACAAGGCATATTAGGTGGGATGCCGATCCACTGAAAGATTGTATGATCTACTGGTATTCTGAGCACTCAAGAAGAGTGGAAGAAACAGAAGTTTGGTCTAAAAGCAGATATTCTGATACTGCTACTGGCGTACATCTGCTGATTTAATCTGGAAAGAGCCCAGAAATCATTTTCTTGCTAAACACCTTACACTGATGAAGAAGTCGATTTGGTGGTTAAAAAGTTTTCTATTAAATAGTTAAAGAGTTCTACTGCAAGTTATCAAAAAATGGAAATTTCGTTTTAAAATGTCAATATGGTTTGACATGCACACGGTATAGTACCTGCAGTTTGTCATTGTATATACCTTTGTCAGTATGATTAAACATATTAATCTATCACAGATTTTGCTTATCAGTATCCAGGAAGTACTTGGTACTTGTTAACTACGAATTTTTTTATGGAAACGAGAAATGATATTGAATACCTATATCATACAATTTCTAATCGTTTAGCAATTCTTCATGGGTAAAACAAAAATTGTTTCGAGTTATCATAGATTTCAATGTTTTGAGGTAGAAGGACCCATTGTGAAACGGTCCAAAAAAACAATAAGTCAAGTAACTGTAAAAAAAAAGAGTAACACAAAAAGAACAAAAACCATTTACTAGAAAAAAATATATATATAGTATTCATTTGTACTAAAATAGCTTTTTCGGTTTGATTTATTTTCATCAGGAGTAGTATTCGATTAAAGAAGTAATATGTAACATATCAATAACGTCAGTTATGAAACCATATTAATTTATTGAACTTAATAAAATATGGAGTTGTTCAAGTTATTGTTACAAAATAAAATTGACTAGTGTGACTTTCGAACTTGCATGTTCCTAACCAATTTAATCAAATTTAAAACGATTTCTATCACGCAAACAACTCTATTCCAGCCGGGATAATATTATTTTTTTAATATTAATTATTTTATTAATTCTTCTACTAATACAAAAAAACTAACTGATTGTATTGCATTCAACTTTACATAATTAATCATAGTCAAGATCTTATGCTTATTAATTGGTAATGCTTGTTGGATATGATTTTATTTTTATCAATCAAACGGTTTGTTGAGTTATGTATCTTATTCAGGAGGAACTCTTGAGTTATTAGGAAATGTTTAACAATGAATTAAGGTATAAGCTGGGTTATGTTTGAGGAAGACATTTTCGTAATATTATAATAAAATTTCAGAATGAAATAACAAATTTGTTATCAGTATACGATAACAGAAACGAAACGTTATCAGTTATAGCAGAAACGAAAGAAAAGAGAGCAATTAGAATAGATAGTAATTATTAATATAGTTAGTACTAATACAGTTATTGGTTAGTATAGTATAGTATACAATCCAATTTTAGCAATTGGATTCTGTTAAAAAATGTTCGAGGTTAATGTAAACAAAGCCCTTAAGTAGAGCAGATTACACAAAGTAGTTTCGGAATTTTAAGGTTATATCGTCTATTAGTATCAAAAGTTTTACTACTTTTCTAATAAAATTTTAATTTTACATAGATTAAACAAACAAAGATTTAATGCTCTAGGCTTTTGTAGTTTGGTAAAGAGTAATATTTTCTGTATTCATAAAAGTTTACTTTATAAGAAGCAAACATGTTTAAAACTCATTCAAATTAATTTAATTAATAATTTATTATGATATGGCTGTCCTGTATATCTATTATGAAACTGTATAGTAAAAGTATAATCAAACTCATGAACAATCAGTTAAGTAAAACCTTAACAACCTGATAGTTCCTGTAGATGAAAACCAGTATAATTACCTTTTAAGTTTTATATTCCAGTTCTCAGTCTTCAAAATTCTTGAATTTTTAATCATTTAAATTTATATTTCCACTAAAGTCAATATGACATTTAATGTTTTTTAATTTTTTTAAATGAAGAGATTGGATGAAGCACATTGAAATTAGTACCCGTTTACAGCTAGCATATGTGATAGGTAAAAGAACAATGTTTTGAGAATGATTCAATCAACTTTCCCTGCAATTTCTACAGGTTACGGCAGTATGTATTATTTTTGTATGAAATCGAAAAACGTAAATAAATACAGTGTTTTCTCAGAGACTCTACTTATTTAAATGAAATTTTGTGTTAAATAATTAATTTTTATTATCGTATGTCTGTTGTCAGACTGATAATGGATAGACTGCTTGAATTATGTGGACAGATAGGCTTTACTGAAGAAGCTACCAATAAATTTATTCAAAAGACTCAGGTATCCGAAAGAAGACCGGATGAAAGAGGGAATTTGAGAGAGAGAAGGAAAGGCAGAGAAATCCAAAAGCAACAACAAAAGGTACGGAATGGGAGACAGTGAAAAGAAAGAGAGATTTTTAGAAGGAAAAAAAAGGAAAAGACAGAGTGGTACGATTACAAATAGGAGTGGAAAATTGGGACTGCAGATAGGGCATCTAATTAAAATGCCAAATTTGTTGATGCTAAGATGAGATTAAACATTATTTAGATAGATTGAGAGGTTTGATGCTCTAAATAATTGAGGGAAAGAACTGCCTTAGTACTCTTCTAACTGGATTGAGAGATGTCAAATCCCAACTTCAATTGAAAACAGTAAAGGTCAACGATATAGTAAAAAAGGGTTTGTTGAACATGTACGAAATTACTAAAGGATTGTGAAAGAAAGAGAGAACCATGAGCGATAAATTCAGAGATTAAGGAGCTATCTGTACAATTGAATTAAGTTATCAGGTGAGCTTTGAAGGCTTAAGGGACGATGTGATAAAGGAGCATTTTATAAATTGATGAAAGAGCAATTTAGATACTGGTAAGATGAAGTTAAAAGAACTGACAAAGGTACTGATTTATTTTTGTCTAACCAGTGCTCATACACCATTCGAAGAGTGTTAGTGTATGCAAAAAAGTATTTTCTGTACATAAAACTAGAAGCACAGGTATGATAGTTGGACAATCAAGTACTACAGAGTGTTTCACTTGTGGGAAAGTTGGGTAATTGTCTCATAACTTTAGACTTAGTACAACCCACAACTAGAATGGAATTAAAAGTTTCATCCGCCAGAAATTCTTAAATTATGGGTAAGATTGTAGAGTAATGAATGAATCATCGATTTTTATAATTAAAATCGAGATTGAATTAAAGTAATTTTTATATTAATAAAAGATATTATACAATAATTAAATAACTTAGAATAACGTTTAGTTGATAAAATAATTAATTATGCAACATAATCAAGGAATATAGTGTTTTTAATGAAATTTTTAAAGAAATGGTTCCATCTTACTAAATGTATTATTATTTCTTTGTTTTTTACAAACTCATAGAAATGATAATAATTAACTAAGTAAACTCTACTGTATGAATTTTTAATATATTTAAAATTACTCAGCAAATGACTTTAGTATAAATTATTAGTCATCTTGATTTATTGGATTTTTTTACAAGGCTGTAACCATAACACAATTTTGTTAAAATTAGCAAAATAGAGATAACTGCATAAAATAGCAAAGTCAATTAACTTAAGAATATATTTACTTTTAGTAAATTTGAGTGCAACAGAAACATTTTTTTAAAATATAAAACATATTATATAACAACCTGAGAAGTCAATTGCTAAATTCCACTGATATAATTATTATTTCCATTGTTTGTCTTTCATTATAAAATTAACTATTTAAAAATATTTATTTAAAATTAATATCCGTTATATAGAACCATTTCTTGTTGAATACAACTTACTAAAATTTATAGGTCTGTATTTAGTTCATGATTAGTTCCTTTCCATTGTATATACACTGACTTAGTTAAGCGCCATATCTGTATTACATTTTTTTAAATGGCGTCCATAGTTTTTATAGTCGAATGCGTCGGTTTTTTTTTATTTAGAGTTGGGAAAAAAATTATATAAAGCAGTTTAAAAGTGATTTTATTAATTAGATTACTAAGCGATGCACACGTGCGAAATTATTTTTCTGTTCGTGAAAGTGTTTGAAAAGAAAGAAGAATGGAAGACAAAAACCTGCACATCAGAAAAGGTGAGTACACAATTTAAAATTATCTTCCATTTTTTTTTAACTAAATTGCATTAAATTATAACTATTAAATGACTACAAACAAAAGCAGACTGAGAAATAATACACTACATTACAGAAATACAAATACAAAAATGAAAGTAGTCTTTACTAATTAGCATTATTTTTCATGATAAAATGCCACTAAAACATTCAAAAACTAACTTATTTAAATTAATACGCAATTAAAGTGTAATTTAAGAAAATTTATCTCTACAAAAAATAATGTACATACCTCTATTTATTTCTAATATCATATAATTTATTGGTTTTCTATACATTAATAACAATAGCTGCAATTCATATAACCTTTAAACATGAGAATAACAAGGATAATAATAATAATAATTATATTTATTGAAAGAAATATCACGAATATTAGTAAAAATAAGTTATAAAATAACTAATGATTCAGTTTCAATAAAATTTTAACTTTTATATTGTTTATAACTTTGTATATAAAGTTATGCAATAATCCTAACAACTTTGAAAAAAAAAATCAACGCCAGAATATGAATATATCATATTTTTTTTATCAATGTTCAATGCAAACATTAAGAAACTGTTATTTTACAACCATTTTTGTTTTGAAGTAATTTTACTGATATAGCTTAAACCTGTTTTTTTAATTCTTTATATCTTGCAAATAGTTAAAAATAATTATTAAACTCATTACTGTTTTTTTGATTATTGATAAATAGAATAATTAAGTTTTAACACTTAAAAAATCAGAACCTTGTGATGTAGTATTTCCTTAGGTATCTTATAAACATTATATTTACTGTGTTTCACTTTTTTTAATCTTCAATAATTGTCGACAATCATCGAAATATATGAGTGAGTTATATCTGTTTCTATCTATTATTACTTTCTTTTAAATATATATGTACATATAACAAAGTCAATAATATATCAACAGTTTGATCGAATAGGTAGATTATGAAATCGGGATTTGGTATATTTTCTAGGTTCAAAATCAAACTCTCATTGTAATGATATCTGATTAGTCTAGTCCAGTGGTTCCTAACCTTTTTATACTACTGCACCCCTAAAAAAGTTTTGCTCTGACCTCGTACCTCCTACAATTTAAACTTTATTCAAGGATAAAAGATATGGAATTAAATTAAATTTTATCAAATGATGATATTTATTTCACTTTTAATATATTTAAAAAAAAATCATACTTTTAGACAAGAAACATCAAAGATTGATATTTGAATAAACTTTGAGAAAATAATAACTCTTGTTTAAAATATATGTATACTAGCTTCGAAACGCTTAAGAAGGAATTTCATTTTTAAATATATAAAAAATCAAAGATATGGACAAGAAAAATATCCCAGATTAACAATTAAAATATACCTGACAAAAACAACTGACTTCTTGAAATATTTACAAGATAATAAAATCAAAAATACTATTAACTTGGCATCTATGATGTTATCGACCTAAGTTTCTGAAAATTTCCTTAAAAAATATCATTTAGAAGTGCTAAAATTTCCTTATACTGAGGAAACATCTTAAAAGTTACGGCTTTTTTTCTGGCATCCCTGGTCTACTCTAAGGTTTTGACTACTCACGATTCTTAGTTCGATTAAATAATATAAATTTCATTTTCTAATCAAAAAAACTTACTAACGTAAGCTATTTTATTTATCTCTGAAATACTTTTACTTGTAATATTCCACAAGCAGTAATAATCTATTTTTATATTGTTTATTTGTTGATGTTAAGATGTTGATTTATATGATTTCTTATTTTGTTCGTAGGCCAAAGAAAGCTTTAAAGTAAAACCGAAACATCGGCAATGAGATTTTGATTTAGAACCTAGAAAATTGACCAAATCCCTATTTCATAATATACCTATATATTATAATTCCACAATAAACACGTGAAGTTCTAATGTCCTAGTAGACGATGCACTTATAAAAAAAACGTGAAATTAAAAAAACTTCTAGACCACAGTACAAATCAAAAAAAGGACAAAGATAATCATAAGCGATCTTCTTCAGAGTCAAACTGATAAAATATGCAGTTTAAACGTTTATATACTATATAAATACATTTCACTGGTCTTGTATTTTCTGTCGTATAATAAGGATGAATATTATTTTTCTTACAATTGAGTAAAGTTGATCCATAAGTCGATACAATATTTCGTTATATATATGCAGAAGAATCACTACAAACACTTGATATCGCTTTCCCTTGATCCAATCAATGAAGATCAAAACACAAGGAAAAAAGAAAAACAATAGAAATAAATGCTCTGAGGCATTTCACTTTATGTCATAAAAAACAAACGGGATAACAAGAAGGTGAATAAAAGCTATGTAGAAGGAAGGTAACGGAACAGCTGGGAAATTCAAGACAATATAGCTTGGTAAGAAGAAAATACCCAATTAAATTAACAATGTAAGGTAAACAGTAAGAAAATAAATATAATAATAAGAAATTAGTAAAAAAATCCATACCATTTCTAAATTTAACTATTATTTTTTTTTTTTTAAATAGAATGAAGAATAGACTATTATTCTTTATTCTTTTTAAGAAAAACTAAATATTGTAAATAAATTATTAGTTTTAGGAATTATATATAATTTTCATACTAATTTTTTAATATTATTTTCTTATTGTTTACCTTGCATTGTTTAATTTTATTGAATATTTTTTGCTTATCAAGCTATATTGTCAATTGATGTTTTTAACTGTTTGGTTACCTTCTTTCTGCATTACTGTTATGTTATCAGGTCTGGATAATCTGAATATCATCAGGGGTATTCCTTTTAAACATAAATATTCTTCTGGTAAAAAATTTAAATTTACTCCCAAAAATATAATTATAAATAGTGTTTTAAGCTATTGGATTTAAAATTATGCTGCAATTATTGGATATCATTGAATGATTTATCTCTTCCTCTTTGCTAATTGTGTTAACGAAAGCATCTGATCTCTTTCGGTTACAATCACGGACCACTTCAGTCGAAAGTATTTGGACCAAAGAAAAATATTGTCAATGATCATGAAAAGAAAAGAGTTTTTTACCTATAATTTAGGAATGAAATCTTAATTAAGTACGAAAAAGGTATGCGGTTGACTGAACTCGTGAAAGAATATTGCCGAATCACACCTGTGGTACAATACAGAATCAGTAGGAAGCAATAAAGTTTGCTACTCTGGCCAAAGGCTTCGTTTGCGTGTAGGAGGACGCCAATCAAGGATGAGATGGAGAGGCTGTTATTAGGAAAAAGAGATAGCTGGCGATACAGTGAAAACCAAGTGTATTTTAGGGGGCATGAACGCATTAGGCTATCTATATCTAATTAGCGATTCATCTTACGAAACCGCTTCCAGCATGAATTAATTTCGTATGAAGCGTTATGACTGTATATTAGAGTCTCTAATTTTCGGTTTGAGCTGTCGTCTGCACCAGTGCGCTTGCTTTTTCTCTCTTATATCTCCTGATGGCAGTTTAAATTAGACCGCCGTATGTGTTTTTTTATTTATTTTGTTTTCTCTCTCTATATTTAACTTATATATCCATGTCAGAACGTTTTTCATTATATATATACGAGTATGTATATATATATATATATATATATATATATATATATATATATTGGCGTTGAGTTACGGTTTGCTTCTCAACACCAGTACTTCGTACTCTTCTTCCAAATGAGGATGGATGTCGAAATATCGAAGTGAGTTTCTGTAGTCACTTTCTCTGTTTCTCTTCTATGTGTTAAAGTACGTTAAAGTTCTCTTCTATATGTATTTATATATATATATATATATATATATATTGCTATACTTTGGGAGCAGACCTTCTTTTAAACATACCTCATTAAAGATCTTGCCAACATTAAGTTTAGTATGTTTCCTACATACCTTTTCATGTAGGGAATTTTGTAGCAAACCTGTTACTCATGTTTATTAAGGTAGTGTTTTTTAAAAGTATATTTTATTATTAGTTATGTTTGATAGAAGTGATGTAATTGTCATTGTAAATAAGTATTTATTAGAATTGTTAAAAAAACCTTGTATATAGAATCCTTGAGAATGGTCAACGTAGACCGAAACGTCGGACATGTAATATGAAAAATACAATTAAAGATAAAAAAATCGGTGAGTTAATTTATATGATACCACAGAGATGGAAAGGTAGCATTCGAAACCTTGAAAAGGTATGTAGGAAACATACTAAACTTAATGTTGGCAAGATCTTTAATGAGGTATATATATATATATATATAAATGTTCATAAAAGTATCGACAGTGAAATAGAAACAAAATAAAAGTTTATCAGGACTCGGGTCAGTTCTTGAGGTTAAAATTAAACTCACATTGCCAACGCTTCGGTTTTTATTTAAAACCTTCTTCATAGGCCTACAAAGCAGGGGAAATATAAGAAATAATTCAGTCATTCAAAAACCAAACATACATAAAAAGCGTAAAAAGTTACAAATAAGAAAATACAATTGAAATTTTGACAATAGGTTAGTGACAGAACGTACAGAAGTATAACATTTTTGAAAGAGAAAAACTATTACATTACAGATTATTTTACAGAGAAAACAGTTCCTGGATTTCAGAAACAAACGACTAGTTTGAATGAACACGTGACAAACAATTGGGTGCAGAGTGAGATTTGTCTTATACAATTTGACCAATCCATACATCCTAGGAGCTAATCGGTTGAGGTTTAAAAAAATTATCTGAGACCTTAATTATTTATTCTGAGGCGCATTATTTGAGGCCAGGTGCACTTAATCAAAAGCGATAATGTTTAAAAGTTCCTTGCCTTTTTCATCATAGTTCATATTTTATCATCAATTTTTTTTTAAATTATTTCATTTATTATTATTATCATTATTATTTGTATTCTCAGTTTTATTTTATTCTATCATAGCTTAGTCCGTACTTTTATTTATGTATCAATTTCTCTGTTCGTCCCTCATTTTTTTCAATTTTTTCTGTTATTTATTTATTGTTTTCATATTCCACTAATTTAATGTAATTATAAATTGATTCCTATTCACCTTATTTTCTGTGACCGGGCACGCTTGCGGCAACACTGTTGGTCTCCAACCGTCTCTGAACCAGTGCTCTTGGTTTCCCTCTCTTATCTCTCCTGAAGACGGTTCAAATCGAAAATTAGACACTGTAAGTGTGTTCTTTTGATTTCTCTATGATTCTTTGTCTATATTGAACTATATTTGTCCGTTTTGGATCGTATTTCCAACGAAAAAGTATATAACAAACACTTTTTCTTCTTCTTAGAATTTGGTCAGGGTTAATAAACGGAATCACCTTTTTGCCAACGTTTCATCTTTATTTTAAGACATCCTCAGGACTATAAAATATATTAATATATTAATATGATTCCGTATATTAACCCTGACCAAATTCCAAGAAGAAGAAAAAGTGATTCTGTATATTAACCTTCCAAGAAGAAGAAAAAGTGTTTGTTAGTAATTTGTGGTCAAGAAAACAGTACCGTATTATATATATATATATCAGCTCAAAAACGAAGACAAGCAACACACAGAGAAAGAGACACAATTACAAACTCAAATTTTCAGATGATCCGTCTTTCGGGGAAAATAGAATGGGTGACCAAGCACGCCTGAAACAAACGGCAGGAAACCGTCCCAGCAACCTTGGGTTGTTAAAGAGAGAGCAAGGTATATCTAAAACCAAAACAGTTACAATCACGAAATTTCACAATCCCATTCCTTCCAGGATGCTTTAAGACAGGATAGTAAGGTCGACTATAATATTTCCTTTCTATGTTTTGATTATTTCGTAAAGAAATAATAATAACAACTTCTTTTTGGAAATAATTGTATCTATTGTTTTCATGTTTCATTTGATATGATTAGGATGAAAGCCACAATAAAATTATCGTTCAAGATTAAAAGTTTTAAAACTGTTCCAACAATTATTTATTATGTTATATAACTTATTACGTTGTTAAGCAGTTATATATATATATATATATATATAATTCACATAAACACGTGAAATAACAATCAATGATGAAGCCACAATAAGAAATGGGAAAACAAGACTAAGATCTTTCAACCGTAACAAGCGGTCTTCGTCAGAGTCAAAAACCCAACTGTTGGGTTTTTGACTCTGACGAAGACCGCTTGTTACGGTTGAAAGATCTTAGTCTTGTTTTCCCATTTCTTATTGTGGTTTGATCATATATATATATATATATATATATATTATAGCAAAGTCGAATTTAGGCCACTCCGGATTTTTTTATAATATAATCTTGTTATGATAAAGATTCATATTATAACTCTACCATGATTGATTACCTTAATTACATTAAGTTCTCACTAATAATGTGTATTTGTATGTGTATATGTGTGGGTGGAGGTATGTACATAGGTGAGTATGGATGGGTGGGTGTGAATCTAAATGTTTGTGTCCACTTTACAGACAACACCGTTTGACGAATCGAATTCACATTTTACAGGAATTGACTGTATATTGTAGATTTCCTCTATAGTTTCCCAATATTGCAACATGATAAAGTCACTTTTCGTCCAAAACTTATTACATTGAAATAATGTGTAATAATTTATACAGTTGGTCGCAGAGACAATAATCTTACACAGGTGTCTGTAAACGCCAAAGCGCACATTTGATCTTGACGAATGACAATTTCGACGAATGTTGCAACTTTTGACTAAGTTTTCCTTTTATTACCTGCTTGTCAAAGGATCAGAATTTGATGGCGATGCTCTTCACTAAAACAAATATTTCCACAAATTCATTCTTTTTGTAATTTCTTACTTCAAAGTAGTGAAATTTAAAATGTTAAAAAAATTAATATAGAAATTCGATTTTCAATTGAGGAATCTGAAAATCTTATGACAGTTGTAGGTATCTAAAAGACTTTCTTATATCTGCATGCGTGAGCCCATTAGATGGAATTTATGATTATCTCTATCATTATGTACTGTAATAAAGCAAAACTCGTTTCATCTACTAATGTTTAAATATCTAATAGTAGGTCTATAATATTAACCTAAGTGGAAGATCGCCCTATTATGCATATATATATATACTTTTTCGTTGGAAATACGATCCAAAACGGACAAATATAGTTCAATATAGACAAAGAAACATAGAGAAATCAAAAGAACACACTTACAGTCTCTAATTTTCGGTTTGAACTGTCTTCAGGAGAGATAAGAGAGGGAAACCAAGCGCACTGGTTCAGAGAAGGTTGGAGACCCTCTCCAACCGTCTCTGAACCAGTGCGCTTGGTTTCCCTCTCTTATCTCTCCTGAAGACGGTTCAAACCGAAAATTAGAGACTGTAAGTGTGTTCTTTTGATTTCTCTATGTTTCTTTGTCTATATTGAACTATATATATATAAAGCTTTCACATAAACACGTGAAATAACAATCAATGATCAATCCACAATAAGAAATGGGAAAACAAGACTAAGATCTTTCAACCGTAACAAGCGGTCTTCGTCAGAGTCAAAAACCCAACTGACCGCTTGTTACGGTTGAAAGATCTTAGTCTTGTTTTCCCATTTCTTATTTTGGATTGATCATTGATATATATATATATATATATATATATGCATTTTCTTGATAAAATTTATTTTACATATAAACCTTGGGGAATAATGCTATTATTTGACGCAAAATGTGGACTATTTCATGATTTCGTTTGGAAATATCATGTTAATATTGTATTGTTGACAATACACAAAGGAAAGGAAGAGTTACTAAAGTTGGCTGGGTTTGAATCAGGGTCTTGGGAAATCGACCGTGCCTGCATAAGTGGAAGACAGTTGGCTCAGGGTAAACACAAGTCTGAAGGAGACAAAAGTGGGATAAGAGGAGATGAGGAATTCGACGCGAGTAAACAGTTTGGGGCGTCTCCGACTTGTGAAACAGGCCCCAGACGGAGAATTCTGAGAGGGCCATTGTTTTACCCTATTAAATTACTAACATCATTCTGAACCAAACCCGTTCTTTTGTTACTTTAAAAGAAATACTTTTGGTTGTATATTGATGTTATGAATTAATAGTGACTGATAAACGACCTAATTATCTTATATCCATTGATTAAAATAAAAACGAAATTAAAAAGCCATATGTTTTATATTAAAAAGGAAGGCATTAAAATTGCAAGTAAAAAAAATTTTCAACCTAAATAACATAGTCTCGAAAGGTTTCATCATTCCTGCATAAAGCATTCAATTTCAACGAATTAATCAGTACAGCAAGGATATGACCCAGGTATTTTCAACGATTGGCCCAGTGAGCTTTCATCGCCTTGTGCGTTCATCGAACATCTCATAAAGAATATCGGACACCACCATCGTTAGATGTAGCTTTCAAGCTTCAAGCAATTGAGCGAAGGTTGCTTCCTTACCTCCTTCAGAGGAATCCATAGCCCTTTATTGTTTCTTTTGTCCAGATTTTCAGACTTGTTCAGTTTTAAACACTCAGACAGATTTAAAAACCACATAAAGGTTTCAGAAAAGCCTCTTTAAAAAACCCCAAATGTTCATCATTCGCCTTTACTGAATGTTCAAATATTATCAAAGTCATATAAGTCAATGATTAATTCTGATATATCTCGAACTTTACTAAGTCGGACACTTGAAACGTACTCTAAAATTTAAAACATTCTCCTCCTTTCAATCAGAAAATTCTAAAATTTAAACAACTAGAAATTACGGAATCTACCTTGATTATTGTTTGGCACGACTATTTGAAAATAAAAAAAAATACATCTTAGAGAATTATAAGTAGTTGAGCGAAAAACAAATACCTTCATGAGGTACCATAAGGGACCTTTTGAATGAAAATGAACGTATTATGGCTAACAACAACAAAAAATTTTCTAACCAGGAAGGCTATATATCTTAAATCTCATTAGGATACTGTGAATCGCGAACATGTAACAAGCACACTTGCGAGAAAGTCAAAACACACCGAAATTCATAAAATATCTCTTATCATAATGACAATATAAAAAGTATCCTATGCATATCAATATATAAATAATAAACTAAAAACTCAAATTGTCAATGTTTTTATACATAATAAAATAAAGTTGTGCCGTCATTCTGTTTGTTTACTTATCCATAAATTGTCGACTCAAGGTATCTCTGGCAACAGTGTGGATAGTCCATTCATAGCTGATGAGTGTACTCCCATTGAAATGCGATCAAGCATTAGACCTGGCGCTAATCAAAAACCCCTTAACACCCCAACCAACCAAAACATTTGTTCTAATGAATTTTTCAACAAACACCTTGAACAAGAGAAAATGAACGAGATTATACAAGATAGAAGTTAATACTTTATTTATTTCTCGGTATTAATAAATATAAGAAAATATATTATTCTCAAAATATGATTAGTACTACAAATGTATTTTTTACTTGATATTGATGATAAAATGTCAAGTTTCTTATGATAATCTAAAGCCAAAAATCAGTAAGCTAGTGTAAGCAATATACTGGTTATTTTGCTTTATATTTTCATTAATATAACACTCTTTATCGCTATTAAGAATTTGACTTCTTGAGTTACAATTGAGCCACTTTTTTAATACTCACCGTGTCTTGACGGCTGATCTTAAATATATTTATTAATATATACTAGGTAGGTATATAATAGGTATTAATATAAGCTTATATTTCATTGTTTACAATAATTATGCGAGTTTTCATCTAATTTTATATATATATATATATATATAAACATTTCACATAAACACGTGAAACAACAATCAATGATCAAACCACAATAAGAAAATGGGAAAACAAGACTAAGATCTTTCAACCGTAACAAGCGGCCTTCGTCAGAGTCAAAAACCCAACGGATTTTTGACAGAGTCAGTTGGGTTTTTGACTCTGACGAAGACCGCTTGTTACGGTTGAAAGATCATAGTCTTGTTTTCCCATTTTCTTATTGTGGTTTGATAATTTATATATATATATATATATATATATTTATTTCACAATAAAAATTCAGAAATGAATGTATGATATTTCAAACTTAAATTAATAGGTAACATTTTTGGGAGCAGTGTCAGGGGTAATATGTATTTTATTAGTAAATTAAAGGGAGCCAATAGATAGAAATATGACCATAGATTGATTATTTTTGATGAAAATCCTCATTTTAATAATGCAGTTTCTTTGACCCTTGAAGTTTCTTTTAAGTAGATCTCGTTACATTGCTTCCCCCTCTCTACTGCTATCAACATCCAGTTAATTAATATATGTATGGTTGATTGTCATTTTAATTAAAAATAAAACTTTTACAAACAAAAATTGGAGGTTACAGTGGGTAACTGCTTATCCACCCCTTTGTGAGTCCTTTATATATGGTACTTTCTGAGACTAAAATGTTAACTTAAAATATGTCTACTTAATTCAATCGTTTAGATATATCAGTGATATACTATACCTTACACCGGTTCTCGTAAGATCTAATACGCATGAAAATGTTAATGTTCTTGTTTTTCTTTTGTTTTCCTTTACATGAAAGCCTAAAATAATGGGAGTTTTGTGGGAAAATTTTCCAGTTTTGTGGTATAAGACTTAGTGTTAGAAGTTAATAAATATCAAGAAATATGCTTCTTTTTAAATTTTATTTAGAAGAATATACCTTTTTGATTTGCTTTTATTAAATTGTTATAAGATTTTTATTTTTTTTTTTGTGATGTAGGGTCGTGGAAGCTCGCCTCCGCGTGGTCCACCTCGGGAGTATCTCGGAGGTTTTGTATGCCTCTATCCTAGGCTAGAGCTTGTAGCTCCCGAGATGCGGCAAAAGAGCTTTTACGTATAAAAGGCATCAGTCTGTTTTGTTGTTGTTTTCAGCGATATGACTGAATAAGCTGGGAGCGCTAAATAATACCAAAACAGATATACTATGCCTGTGTCGTAAATGTTTGAATAAAAGTGCCTTTCTAATGAAATGAAATCTTTAGTACTCAATCCCTAATACTAGAAAACATTAAAAGGGTTACAAAACTTTGTTAAAAGGAAATAAATATTGCAAAATGTTAGAATTTTGCAATATCAAGGGTCATTGAATCAGAACTGGAGTATAATGCATTTAAATGATACAAATTAAATAGAACCATAATGATTACGCATGAATTTCGTATCTTGTTGAGACCTGTTAACAAATATTATGGAGTCTTCGTTGATTAGATTTAAATACTATATGTAAGAACGTGTAACAACATCGATGTTTCATGCGTGATCAGTTTAGCTGCTAATCCATTTCTATCATAATTCTCATTTTTTTTATGTCCAAAAATAAGGCACTGCTTTGTTCACCTCTACCTGCAAAGTATTGTACGGCATCTATACTTACATTACTTCAATGAATAAACCGTTGATGTTTTAAACATTGAATTTTATTTAACGTTTTCTTCTGTGAAATGTTTATATATATATATTATTTTTTAATAAAGAAATAATCAAGATATGGATTATTTCTTACAGGTTCTTCTGCATAATCAACCCTCTTTCTGTATAGACCCCGCTCTGCTTGTTCAAACTTCTTCATATTTGAGAATGCTCCACCCTCAAGCATCCTCTTGCTATAATTATTATGAATTTCACTCTTTATACTTCTCTTAACTAGTCTGACAGTTTGTATTTTCTGTGACACTTCCTTGATAGCAGTTGTACACCTGTTATCCCCTCCACTCCCCTCTGTTGTTTGACTTCGTGCTGAAGCAATAATGTCTTTCACTTTGATGGTCGTTGTTTCCTTCATACCAGATTTGGTACGATTATGGTTCTTACTACGCTAACCATTTAATACCTAAATTAGAGCAGGATTCTTGGACACTGTCAACTTCTTCCTCTCCTTCACTTTCACCAGATTGATGACATCATCTTTAGTTTTCCCCATAGTAACCATAGCTTAAAACTTTTTCTTCAATCCATTCAAAATGTCTGCACCTCCATCACTTTCACTTGCTAAATTTCTGACAAACTTATTCCTTTTTGAGAAGTTGTTGACGATACGTGTTTTTCGATTTCCGTACATATCAAACCTACCAATGCTAACGAATACCTCTATTACTAAGTTAATATTTAAGTTAATTAATTGTATAATATATAAAATTGTTATAGTCAAGATAGTAGAATACTATAACATGTTATACTCAGTGCGACACATGTTTGTAAACTATTCAATAAACACCAAACCAGCAAGGGGTACTGCTGGGTGGAAAAAAAACTGTATTACAATGGCTGTGATACTACTGATGTAAAAAGTTTATTTCTCTATCGTTGTCCATCTGTATACACAGCATTTGTAATAATCTCCATATCGCACACACCACCTCAATCTTTAATTAATTATTTAATTAAAAATGCAGATGGTTTGAATATGTTAAAATACATTCATACAATTTTATAAAAAAATGAATGAAAATTAAGAATTGGCTTGAAGACGTCATTCCACTTGAGACTCTTGAGTGAACTTGTTTGTTAGTTGTATGGGTAGTTGACTGGTACAGTGTAGTATGCAGTATCTAGTGAAGAGGACATGGAGGCAATGTACAGGTGAAGACACCGAGGAGGAAGGAGTGGAAGTTGCGTGCAGCGGGTGTTCCGGGTGGAGGATCAGGCGGTGGTCAGGTGAGCGATGCGAGCCTACAGCGGCCAATTACACAGCCCCCCGAGGCCTAACCCTTCCTCTCTATTGATTAGTCCCTCCCATTATGTGCCACTGGCTCCCATACTACTTCACTTCTCTCGCTCAAGTGTACCTTCCTTCAGGTTAAGCAATTACAAAGTTTGTATACTTCAGTAACACAACCTTATCTGAAAGAAGTTCCACCTATTTAGAGTAGTTCCTGTTCAAAGGAAGCAAATATGAACGTTGTAAACCTGCCAGTAGCACAGAGGTGCGTTAGGTACATTACTACAATTTAAACTCATCATTCCATTCAAATTGTCTTCCTCACTCGACAGTTTTAGAAACGAAGTTGTTATTACAAGCTTACTTACTCATTGAGATTGATAATGGGCATGTTCAAAAGCCAGAAGAAGTAATTTTACTTCTGAAAAGATAACTTAGTAGACGAATAAAAATAAAAATGAAATGAAATTATGTCTTGATATTCTAATGATATTTAAGCATTATTCACAAACGGCTGGAATTATCGTCAATAAGCTCCGCAAAGTGGATAACAATCCGGATGTCATAACATAATGAGTTAACAATTGTGATTTTTTTTATAATTTCATGCTCCCTTTATTGTAATCTAGAAATAATAAAACATTTGATGTGGCCTACATTTAACTTTACTATAAGTAAACATAGTATCAACCATCTTGAGAAGCAGTTCACTTTTGGTTTTATTTTAATGTGGTTATCGTTTAGATGTAATATCAAATTCATAAATAATGAACAATGATTTAATTTGTTTTAGCGTGGCTATATCTTGAGAATATTGATTTGGAAAAATCTGAATAAAAATATTACTACTTTTACTGAGGGCATCCTCTATGGACTTGTGTCAACTGTGGCCATAACTTTCTTATTGTGCACCCAGTGTCGTTTCTAAACTAAAAATCACATTTTAAAATCTATTCCTAAACTTCATAATGTTTTTTAGAGAAGTATCTCTCATTTCGATTAGAATTAGTTATAATGTACAAAAAAATTGTAAGCTCTTAATAAAATTTTAAGCATTCGGTTGCATCCCGTTACATAGGGACTGGCAGAGTCATTGCTCTTTATATGATGTTAATTACAGCTTGCTTAGATGGTAGTTAAAAAGATAATGTTTGGTTAGATATCTAAAATTGTTTTTAAATCTTTCGTTTGATGGTTTATTATTTTACTTACTAGTTTATTTTAAAGTCGAATGAGTCTTTAGAGGAAACCAGACCTCTTTTTCTCACCACCATGTATCTGATTCCTTTATAATCCATTTTGCAAGGAATCATTGAGAAATCGTTAAGAGTGGCGATGGATAAATGTACTGAAAGACACGGATTCATTTGGAAAATTATAGAACCATCCAATGATATTCCTTTATATTCTCATGTGGCCACTTACCAACATCAGAGTTAGTTATTTGCACTGTTTTAATATTACTTTTTTTGCTCTGACAATATACATACAAGCTCCTTTCTTGAAATGAGAACTTCTAAATAAGGTAGCCATTGGTGATCATTTTGACACCACTTGTAAAACATTGCTTGAGAAGCATTGTACTGACAACGTATATCCAAACTGATAATATTTGATGCCAAAAAATCTTTGAAATTTTAATGTCCAATTAGATCAGGGGTTCTCAACCTTTGTTTGCTTGTGGACCCCCTAAAAGCTACTTTTGGACCTCCTAAAAGCTACTTGTGGACCCCTAAAAGCTACTTGTAGACCCCCACTCCCCCCGGATACTTAAAAAACATAATTATACGAATTTATAAATAAATATTTGTTTTTAGGTAAATGAAAATCGTGAATTATGAAATAATTTCATTACATCTACAACGCATGCGAAAATACAAAAAGTTTTTAAAACAATAACAAAATATTTCTTCATTTACATTTTATAAAGAACCCTGAAATAAATTGTAACAGAATCAATTTTGAATGTACCATAAAGAGATGTGCAATAGAAAATTTTAAAACATTGGAACATTTTAACAAAACTGACGAGGATATTAGGCATTATATTTTAATTATGTGTGAATATTGTGCGGCCAAAGCTTACTACGCTTTGATTTATTTTTGGTTTGCTGATGAATTCATTTAAACTTAACATAGAGCCCTAACCACGTGTCATGGACCTTCAGAATACTACTTTTCTCATGGACCCCCAGTAATCCTCTGTGGACCCCTGGGAGTCCATGTGGACCACGTTGAGAACCACTGAATTAGATCATTTTAAACTGGGACAGTCTTAAAAGACCACAAGTTACCTTCATCTGGATGAAAATATCCAGGGGGGATGTTTCATATTTTTTCCATGCAGGTAGTAATTGCTCCTGTTATCCTAAGCACATTTGTCTTTGTAGTTTATTAATACTATATGGGTATCTTTTTACTCTACAACCCACGCATCTACTACCCCAGGATATTCTATCAGTAATTTTTTTAAAGCTAAGAATGTATATTTGAGGTAAGCCGCTATGACCTGTTAAAAAATTTCGCACAGTAAAATATTACTTTTATTTCTTTTGGTAATCATCTGTATGAATTTTCTAGTTAGTTTTTTTTTTCTTTTTTTACAAAAGATATTCCAACATTTTGAGTACTTGGAGATATCATATTTAGTCCTGGTATTTTGCTCTAAGTAAAGTATAGTGATCGTGAAAAATTGGACCTCGAGATTTTGACAGATTTTCATGCTTTGGGGTCTCCAAAGTCGTTTTATGACTTTTTTTTTCGATGATGTCTGTGTGTGTGAGTGAGAGTAATTTGCACTCTTTGAGACTAGTACATAATGAAAAGGCTTCTATGGGATACAAACGATTGAAAAATTTGATCGGACGATTAAAATTTGGCCTGTATTTTAGAATATACAATGCTCTTCATTGAATGTTTTACAGGGGGCTCAAAGTGATAAAAAATTATCACATCGATTCAAAACATTCTGATATCCAGAAATGTGCCCTAATTTGGTACAGTATAGGGTAAAGAAATAATAATGAAACCTGTATCGGTAAGTTTACTGTCATATGGGTTTGCAGAAACAAAGAAATACTGCGGAATGAATCTGTAGGCCGTTTGCAAATAGTTGGAGCCAATCAAACATCTTGCGGTCTGGAGCATTTTTGCTCTTTACACCCCGACTTTCGAAGGAGCGTAATTTATAAATGGGTGAAGAAGAAATCAAATATAAGAGTTGGCTACAACAATTAGGTTTAATTTAGTTTAAAAAGTTCAATCCAGCTGGAGTTACATTTGTAAAAAAATACTGTATCTTCATAAGCAGGATTTAAAAATATCTATGATGTGCAATATCTATCCAGAATTTGTTTTCCTGTCTGTTTTATAGCAAACTATAACTAACAACCTCCAAAAAATGTATATTCTCTATTTATTTGATAAGGAAACCTTCGATCACATTTTATCTGAATGCGAGATAATCACCTTGAAGAGAATAATGATTTTTGGTAATTCAAAGCTACAAGAAATAGAATATAGAAACACTTTTTCAAGGAACAGTTATGAATTTCATTAGAGAACTTAAATTCTGAATTGAACTTAGATAGTCGACAAAGGGATGTACAATACGACAGCTAATGCTATAGGCCCCATGAGTAGAGTAGTATGAGTACGGGAGATTCAGTCCCTCAGTTTAATAATAACAATAAAATATCAGATTGATCAGTCATTTTAAGTTTCTTAAAACAATTAATATTATTCTTACCACATTGAAAAAAATCATATAGATTTTAAATATCTATAAATCTGATATATAATCAAATCTGCCCATCTGCATTTCCATCTGCTTTTAGCAGGAATGTTAAGATAAAACAACAAAATGAAAAACATTTTAACCCATTTCATATAATGTTCTCTTATAGCAAACTTGAGTGCAGGACACTACAGAATTCGGACTGTGTTAATAAATTGTCAAAGCAAACAAATGTGTCGAGTACAGCAGGTAATTCATTATTCTAAGTTGAATTTTCAATTTTCGTATTTATATTGTCTTTTATAATATCACATTTTCTTGATAATTTTTGCATAGCTTACTAGTTTTATGATGGATTGCTCAACAAAATTTAATTTTTCTACAGTTATCTGTTTAGTGTGAAATCTAATTTTGTAAAATTATAAAATGCACCATAACTCCCATTTAGTATTTTAACAAAAAGTACTCAGGTCATCATATCCAAGGTGCGATTTCCTGTTATGCTTCATCACTATCCACCAAACAGTGTGACCGACCTCATGCCCACAACATTTTGGAATCTATCGAAAATCAATTTTACTGCAAAACTGACCTTTCAATTTTTTGCAAATGTGAGGTTTATTGCAGTTATTGTTTTTGCCAATTTCATGATAATAGTAAAATTTTAACACTGAAGTTATTGGTTTAAGAGAAAAAATGTTGTCTATAATGACACTTTGACTAATCCAATATTACCCAAAAACAATTAAGTACATCTATACAGTAGGTTAAAAAACAATTGCGGGTTGGTAAGTTAAAAATTTGATCAATCAAATAGTGTGGGCTGTATCGTCCCCACAGAGTTTTGGATATCACACATACAAACCCACTCACTCGTTATCTCTGTTTCTCTCTTTCACGCTCATACATGCATACAATCTTCCAAACAATGTTAAAACGTACTTCGGGGACTTCAAAACTTGTAAATTCATTAGCATCTCGAAATCGATTTTTTTTTTTATAATCGCTATACCATACTTCATTACAGAACAGTAATTAGTAGAAAACAATTATTTCAGGGTTTATTTTGGGAGAAGTGTTATAAAAAAAAACTTCAGTAAGCTTTTGTTAATATAGTAAAACAAAAGGGGTTTTCAATAATGAGTTAATCCTCATCTTTAATTGATAATATCAGGAAATTTCTGTTTTCAGAACGCATTGTTTTTGTTTCATTGCAACTCTCAACCATAAGTTGGGGTTGGATGGGAGAAAATTATAATGAATACAGCAAAAATAAGCTGGAATAGGTTGTCTATGTTTTCTCATCCATGTCGACACTCAAACAGATTTAGCCAATCAAAACAATGCATAATTCAACAGAGGGGCGGTGTCCCTGCAAACCTACCAAATGCCAGTCTGTTAAAGGAACATCATTATGGTTTTATAGATTATCCAAGGTTCATTGCTCTGCCGTTAGTGAGGAAAAAGGAATCAATTACTCATTTTACTCACCTCAAATCAAAATACTCATTACCTAAAAAAGGCGTTAAAAAACTTACAAATACAAGTAACATAAATTGGTTATTTAAGGTACAACTTTAAAATATTTAATAATAGCAGGACTACCCATTGTTTTGTGCAAATAAATACAAAACAATAAGCGACTTGTAAAACTAAAAATGTCAGTTTTATTTAATTATAAATGCTAATAACAAAAATTAATAATTAGAAAAAAATACAAATAGAAAACAATTACAACCAAATTTATGTATGTCAGTACAAATAAATAAACCTAATTTTTAAATGCTCAGAGTGGTTGAAAAATGAGTTTTACAAGTATGTGATCTAATATCGAGGAATATTTCTATTACTGTTTCTTATTTATCTTCTGATTAGAAATTTATATCAACTTTTTTCGGCGATCCTCACGAATACTCATGCTGTTTTAAAGATATAACATACAATTAACTGTATGATTTAATCCAGCATCCATTTATAAATAATCATTAAAGTTAATTTTATTTTAAGTAAACATTTCAAAATCAATTTTAATTAGATAAGTTATTCGGAATTCTATTTTAAAATCTCATCCTAATTAAATTTTCACATTTTTTGAATTATAAATAAAAATATGTTCTTAATTAAAATAAAAATTCCTTATCTTGTTGTCGGAAAGATAGTTTGTTATTTTAATGATGAAATTAAACACTCATACAAAACAGAGAAATTCTTTTGATTGTTTCTTAAAATTTCCCGAGATATATACAATGCTTATAGTAAACTTTGAAAAGAAGGACGGTTTAGCGATGTACAAGTAGACAATGATTATTAGACATCATCTTAATACTTGATACTTAATCTCATCAAATTATCTTAGACACTTTGGATTACCAGACAGAATCAGTAGTGCTATATAGGAATTGCAGTATTGCTGCTTAAATTCAAATGAGCTGCTCTCCTCCGAATAACTTATACATCTATACTGACACAATTTATAAAAAACAAACTCATAATTAAATTATACTCATAAAATACATGTTTATTTTGTCTATAATCTTTCCAACAAGCAAAGTAATAAATTAATTAATTAATAATAATAATTAATTAATATATATAATTAATTAATTATACACAAGGACTGTAAGATTTTACTATACTCATTTCTTTTAATTTAAATGAATATCAAAACATTCAAAAAATATCGCTGCCATACTACTTATACATGTTTAGTATTGGTTAACTAATTTGTAAAACTGCAAAGTAATCATACAATACATTGCAACTGTTGTTGTTTCATGGTCCACAGTGGCAGACTTTCATGTTATGTTGCTAGGGAGGTGAGTTTAACTCATGGCACTCATTGTATTCATGGATAAACTATTTACGGGGTTGATTCAATTTTAAGAGATATAAATTTTGGCTCACTGAATTTTTTTGACGGTTCTTTAATCGTTAGTTGATATCACATAGGCTCCAAAGCTGTGTACTCAGAGTATTCCATCTCCCTCATTAAACATTAAGACTGACGGGCTCTGAATCTAAACTGCTGTCGTCAGTACTAAAGGCGAGCACGCTGGCGTTAGATCATAGCTGAACCCTGTCCAAAATAGTCCACAGTGTGTATCCGAAAAGCTTGTGGCCAAACTACATTCCACACGGTTTCATCAATCAAATTAATATTTTGCACAGAATTGAGCTTTATAAAGTATATGTTTATAAAACATATAATTTATTCCTTTATTGCTTTGAGGAAATATAACATGATGAACAATTCACTTTTTAATGGTAAAATATTTTTTCGAACCACATTTTTTCCTGAAACGCTCATTTCAGAGTGTTAAAAGTTTGAGGTTTTGATGGAAATAGCGGTTGCATTAACTGAAAAAAATCTTAAAAATTTTTCAAAAACCTGTAAGATATAATTTGCTATAAAATGTAACATTTTTTACTTCTCATTGATTCTGAAATTTTTTGGGTATGGTAGAGGTCATACTGTTCGAAGAAAGTAAGGAAATTATACCATAAAATTGCATAAATCAAGGAAGTATGTTCTGGGAGCCAAGTAAATTTAAGGAAATGTATTTTTTTACACAAAATAGCAAACTTAAAAAATGAAGTTTTGTCAAAAAATAGAACTAAAATAATATATTCGTACAAAAAAAATCAGTCAATTTTGATCACCCCATAAAAGGCAATGATATGATATAAAAACTGAAAACTTAAATTGGACTAATAAGATTACCTGCCATACTCGACGCATTTGTAGCAGTGTTTTAGAAATTTTTCATATGATTTAGTAATTAAACAGCATTGTTATTTCATGATTTTTGTTTTGTATTTCTGTATGTATATATTTCTAATTTTTTCATGATCCTCTTAGACTGTTTTTAATAAGTCCACTTTGTTTTCTATGGTGCCATGTTCTGTACATTCTCAATTAATCGATTGTACAAGTTGTTAGCTTGTTCGTTTCAGGTCATTCTCATATGGCTTAGAATTTAATCCACACTATTTTGAGGCTTTTGGATGCTTGACAAGTAACGTTGTGGTTTTCGCCTACAGAGTACTGTTAGGTTGAGTTCAGTTGATTTATTTTAGCAAACTGACACAACATCTGATTTGAAAAACAAAATAAGAAAACAAAACTTGACTGAAGGTGGTTTCAGCACACGATGCATCTTCACTGACGGCCATGACTTGATCTGATTTGATTGTCAAAATAACTAGAACGGCAGACACACGAGCTGTGGGGGAGGGAATAGGTGCTAATCGCATGCAGGTGTTGCCTCCAGCTTGGTTCAACGAAGGGTTCAACAGTTGAGCCAATATATAATAATGTAAATAGTAATATAAATAATGCCGTAAAGTGAAACTTAACAGTCCTCAAACAGTTTTATTAATTACGTTCCGTAAATGTAACTATTTTAATCTTTATATAGTTTACAGTTAAAAATTTAAATATAAATATAGTTGTTTAGGCAAAAATTTAGACATATACCTTTTAAAATGCAAGTGTTAAATAGTCTTTACATGAATTGTATGATTTTTTTTAGAAAATGTAAATTTATTATCAACATTTTTTTTAATGTTAACTTACCAGCGGACCTACCCTGTTTAATGTTTCGAAAGTGCAAATGTTTTATTTTACAACCTCAGCATTAGCATTTTGCTTCGTCATTTCATATTTCTAATAGAACATAATTTATAAAAACCCTGTTTCGTGTTCGTTTTGCTGTTTAATATACGTGAATCATTTAAGATGATAGGAGATGAGCCATTACTTTATAACTGTAATTGGGAGCAGGCTAGTTTGGGAAATGAGGGTGTTAATATGTATAGAGGGCGCGATTTGGTGGACTGGTAGGTGGGTGGGAGTGCCCTGAGGTGGAATGAAGAGACGTTAATGAAAGGAGGAGTCAGAGATTCGGCTTAGACTTATGGAGCTGGAGGGCGTGATGTATAGGTGGCTGGAGTGGCCGCCTACGCCGCGCCCCGATACATCACGCAGTCCTTAATACTTCACCACCGACACTGTCTTCTGCACCTCGACCCTGGCCAAGTATGATAATTCCTGGCGGGTTGATGGATGGCGCGAGCTCTGCGCCGGAAGCAAAGAGCTCCAGCCCACTCCCTGTCAGCAACCGCCTTTGTCCAAACCTCCACAAGTCACTCAACAACACTCACTCATCTGTCTCAAAAAAATACCAACACAAAATTTTCGATTTACTAAATCCAGTTTAACACTTTTTAAATATTACCGCAAAAACTGATAATACTGAAATAAAAGAAAAAAAAACTTGTCTGACAAGATATTATTCCACAGATTTTTTCAATGATATTTTTCCAACAGTTTAAAGCTAATTATTTACAATATAGTAATACAACAACAAACGATGAAATTCCTTTGAAAAACCTATATAAAGAACAACTTTCTCAACATTATTGAATACATTTATTTGAATAGCATTCTGACATATGTTAAGAAAAGGAAAATTAATAAAAATCAATTTGCATGAGAATTAATCCACATATATAATGAAGTTTATAAATATACTTAAGAACATGAAAGTAATTATTAATTAGCATTTAATATAATGAATTGTTAATGTTCTTTTAAGAGTCTGAATTATTGAATTTAACCATCAAACATTTTGACCTTATCCTGGAAAACACTTTGAATCTTCGATTTGTTTTCAATATAGTTATCCTAATTTATTAAGAATCAACTACTTTCTTTCTATTTTAAGGAAAACAAATATTAAAATATGTTTCGCGTATGAAACATATTTAATATAGCCCAATAGATCTTGATGAAATAAGGCAGTACCATCTAAAAGTACAATTCTTTAGAACAGTTTTGTCATAGCTAAAACAATGCTAATAAATATGTCTGCCAGTTGATTGACAGAATGCAGATTCTGTACGAATTCAGTATCTGATTTCAGATTCAGATATGCCAGAAATTCAGATGAAACTCGACTTCAAAATGCCTTAAAGTGATCCAGAATTCAACCTATAATGAATAAATATATGTGTTTTATTATAGCTATCAAATATTACGACACTATTTGTGCTATTTTAGATTTTACTTAAAGATTTGTATTAATAATACTAGCTATAAAAGTTAAATAATATAGCTTTAGAACACGAACAAACTATAAACTCAACAGAAGTTTGTTGAGAAACTGAAGTCGTATTCCTTAACCCTCTTGTTGTGCATTATATCAGTCATTATATCTTAGGAGCCCCTAAGGATCATGTTAAGAAAGAACACGGAGGTGCCCTTACTAGAAATATGCTAGTAGAGAGAACCTCAGTTTTGGCTGGAAACAGTGATCGAGGCAGGCTACAAATACTAGAGGCTTTATTAATCAAAGATTTGTGCCCCGCGCTGAACTCTCAAATCAGTGACATGTTCGTCATCCCGAGTTCTAGGACCTTCGAACCTAGAATAAAATTTTTTCGGAACTCTCCCATGTTGTGACCTGTCGAAGGCGAGAAGTGCTTCAACTGTCTAACGCGTGGGTGCGCGCATGTAGCGCTGCTTTGACAGTTAAACGCCGCCACTATTTGAACTGCGCTAATATATTTTGTTGTTAATTTTTGGTTTATGTTTTAATTGTTTCGTTTTATCGTTTACTGTTTACCTGACGATGGCCAATGTGGCCGAAAGCATGTTTCCTTTTAGTTTTTTAACCCAGTTTGTGTATGAGAAGTGTCAAATTATAGTTTGTTTCATTAGTTTTCTTCAAGATTGTTTTCCTATTCTTGCTATGGAATTAGGTAGATTAATTTTTGAGCTACCAGTGAATTACAAGAAAATAATAAGGCAAATAGAACATCTTTCTAAGAAGATTATTAATGCTGAAGCCGCTGTGCTTTTTAACAACACTTGTTTAAAAGAAGACTTGCTGCCAGTATACACCAATATATATATATATATATATATATATATATATATATATATCATTGATGAAACCAAAATAAGAATATTTAATTTTAATTTTCTTAATTTATTCTTAATTTGACCCAACTAGTTAGGTCAGTTGGGTTTTTGACTCTGACGAAAGACCGCTTGTTACGGTTGAAGGATGTTAGTCTTGTTTTCCCATTTCTTATTGTGGTTTGATCATTGATTGTTATTTTGCGTGTTTATGTTAAATCTTTATATACATATATATATATCAATGATCAAACCACAATAAGAAATGGGAAAACAAGACTAAGATCTTTCAACCGCAACAAGCGGTCCTCGTCAGAGTCAAAAACCCTCGTCAGTTGGGTTTTTGACTCTGACGAGGACCGCTTGTTGCGGTTGAAAGATCTTAGTCTTGTTTTCCCATTTCTTATTGTGGTTTGATCATTGATTGTTGTTTCACGTGTTTATGTGAAATCTTTTTATATATATATATATATATTTGGGGAGCAGGCCTTCATTTATACACGTTTTATTAAAAGTAATGCCCAATTTAACTTTTACACTTTTTCTTATCCGTTTTTCAAGTGTTCTCATACTTGACTTCCATGGTTCTGGAACTAAAAACATAAGTTCACCAAAATTTTTATTACTATACACCGACATGTTTCGGTCATCGTTGACCATTTTCAAGGTTAAAGAATATATAAAATTATTAATGATCGAAAAGTGAATAACAATTAAAATAAACTAAAATAAACATAACGAGTCCATAACACATATTCACAACTAGGGAGGTTATCAAAGGTAAAGGTATGTTGAGGTTTCACCAGGCTCTTGGTTACCTTCCATCCGTCATTTGTATCTGGGAAGGTAATCGATTAACTTCTATACCTCTCCCAGACTGGTTCGCCTTCTGACTGCCTTCATATAATTTTAAAATTCTTGAAAATCCTCCTCCTTGGCTGTTAATACTAGGTTGCTTTTCGAGGATCAAGATAGCTTCCAAAATTTGCAATCTGGTGTGGTCATGTTCTTGTTGTAATATTACAGTATTGTCTGTTAACATTTCCCTGGTTAATTGCACTCCATGTGTTAACCTAACGTGCTCTTTGGGTCCTCCGGATGCCAGATGCATGGTGAGCCTTCGTGAAAGCGTGGTTGTGGTGGAACCAACATATTTCGAGCGTAGGGACTCGCAGTTCCCTAATTTGCAGTTAAACTCGTATACAACATTAGTTCTCTGAAGGGTTGCTTTCTTTTGTGGGTTGTTCGTAATTACCATTCTTGAAGTGGCAGAGTTGGCATAGTAAATTCGTAATTCTAATCTGTCATCTGGCTTGAGGCATGATGTATTATTCTTAATAATTCCTTTTAGTATACGTTCATCCGTTTTATAAGCTTCCGAAAACTGGTTTTTATAATATACTAAATGTGTTGCGCCTTTGTTTTCGGGATTCTGTTGAATATCACTACCATGAAGTTTGTTCAGGCAAAAAAAAAAAAAAAAAAAAAAAAAAAAAAAAAAAAAAAAAAAAAAAAAAAAAAAAAAAAAAAAAAAAAAAAAAAAAAAAAAAAAAAAAAAAAAAAAAAAAAAAAAAAAAAAAAAAAATTTTGAAGATTATTAATGCTGGGCCGCTGTGCTTTTTAAGAACACTTGTTTAAAAGAAGACTTGCTGCCAGTATACACCAATATATATATATATATATTATATATATATATTATATATATAATATTCAATGATGAAACCAAAATAAGAATATTTATTTTAATTTTCTTAATTTATTCTTAATTTGACCCAACTAGTTAGGTCAGTTGGGTTTTTGACTCTGACGAAGACCGCTTGTTACGGTTGAAGGATCTTAGTCTTGTTTTCCCATTTCTTATTGTGGTTTGATCATTGATTGTTATTTTGCGTGTTTATGTTAAATCTTTATATACATATATAAATTGCCCTTTCATTAAAATACCCCTCTTCTTATATCGATTTAGCTTTGAAGGGTGCTAAAAAAACTTTCTCTAATACTTCAAAAGAGCCCCTTTTATTATCAAATTCTATAGTTTTGCCATACCACGATCATTGGACCCCCTTCCAAGATTAGCCAAACAAACTTGATTTTAATATAGTGTTTTCTAATCGTAATACTACTATTACTACTACTACTCGTTGGCTCTACGTCCCGTGGAGGACTGGGCCTGACCAATTATTGCCTCCAGGCTGCCCGGTCTGTGGCGACGGTGCGCCACGAGTACACCTAGCTTCCTCAGGTCCTCTTCCACACCATCGATCCAGCGAAGCCTCGGTCTCCCTCTTAGTCGTCTCCCACCAGGGTTTCCTCGATATAGCTTTTTCGCTGCTCTGTCCTCAGGCATTCTCTCCATATGACCCGCCCACCTAAGCCTTGCTTTCCTTGCTTCAGCAACTTTCTAATCGTAATAACGTGGGTAATATGTTAATAAAAAACTCTCCAAGCGAATAGGAGTCCGCTGGTATTTATAAAATTCCGTGCAAAAATTGCCATAAAATTTATATTGGTCAAACTGGTAAATCATTAAAAACACGTGTAAAACAACACCAATATAACGTAAGTAGGCAGGAAAACAGTAGTGCCTTATTCTTGCATATAAAAAATGAAAATCATCATATTGATTGGACAGGAGCTAAATTTATTACCTATGAAAAATCAATGTTGTTAAGAAATATTATTGAATCGTCTCTAATTAAATTTAATAGATCTAATATTATAAACATTAGTAACGGTCTCTTCAAACTTGATACTTTCGTCACGAGGGCAATAGCCTCTTCAAAGAGGGTTGACAGCTAGCGGATAGTTTTTTACTTTTCTTATTGTACTCCTTTGTTTCCCAAACATCCCTTTCTGGACATTAGTCCTTTCCTGTGCTTTCACCCTTTTAAAATACCACTCTTCCCTCCCACTCTTCTCAATCTAATCCAGATGTTTTTCATTATTTAGTGTTCAGTTGGGTTTTGACTCTGACGAAGACCGCTTGTTACGGTTGAAAGATCTTAGTCTTGTTTTCCATTTCTTATTGTGGTTTGATCATTGATTGTTTTTCACGTGTTTATGTGAAATCTTTTTATATACATAATATATATAATATATATATATATATATATATACTCAACGCCCTTTCTGAGGACGACCGTTAAAGGGACCAAAATATTGAATTTGAGTCATGGTATTTGTTTTTCATTCGTGTTGCTCAAATTTCCATATAAATGTATATAACAAAAGTTAGATGCTATACCGTCTAGTATCTCACCATCAATTAAACGTTCCTTTGGGGATCCGTTTTTGTGAGAACATTCTCAAATGTTTGTATGACACTAGTGTATTGTTTTAAACCCTAATAATGAATTTTATTCATTTAATTAATTCGCTATTTTCTTTCAAGTACCCTTATATATGATTTGGGCTCAAAGCACTTATAATGAACTTCTTTGTGTGAAACTAACAACTGTCTTTTCTTTTAAACAAACTTTGGTTAACAAATTAATAACTCTCAAAACTTATATTTTATAAACAAACATTTTTATATTTCTAATTCGTTCTTACCAATCTAGTAGTTTTAGTGTTGCAGGTAAGGTGTTTTTGGTATCTTATATTTATTTTATTTTTATTTTGTATCAACTTTTTTGGTTCGAAACTTTTTCAGTTTTATTAATTTTTGATCATGTGTTTACTAGTTTACCATCATACCTTTTGTATATTACCTATGTTTCTTATTAAAGAAATAAAATTACTGATATCGGAAGATAAAGAAAATTAATTAACTCTCACCAGCTATATGTGGAGTAGAATTAAAGTAAGTTAATGGCAAAGTCAGGAATAATTACAGAGACTAACATTGGGGATACAACGTAACGTAAGAACACCTAGAATAAAAATATGCAAGATCCCAAACCAATCACTCTCAGATACCTTACAAGAATAGCTTTATATAAACTTAAAACTGAACATATATAAGAAAGTAAATTTTGATAATTCTAGTATTTCTGTTTAAAGTGATGCAAATATTTGAGAGAAATGATACTGTATAATAATCGTATACGCATATGAATGAAAAACTCATGATTTTTACAAAGACAACTTTGAGTGTAGAAAATGAAATGGGTAAGATAAACACGTGGAGGATAGATGTTTGCTGAGTGTTGGCAATAAATACAATATTTAATAAGAAAGCAGTCTGAAAAACGAAGATTGATGCTTATAAGGCACTGCTAAGAGGCAGCCAGGGGCTGAGAGACAGTTCCTGCTTTTAGCCCTCTCACCCTTTGTTTAACTACCCCTTTGTTTTGGAAATCGAGATGCTGTTAATACAAAACCATTGAAATCGCACCAAAAACACATAAAAGGTTTTATATCAAAAATTTAAACTATCGCTTAATTACTTAAGTAATTGTTGCATCTAAATTATATTCATATATAATCTACTTAAACAAGTTTAAACCAAAAAAAGCAACCGTTTTTTCATTAACCTATTCCATTAACTCAGCCTACATTATTCTCAGGGTTCTTTTTTAATTTACAGATATTTAACCTTAAATTAGTTAATTTTATCACTTTTCTGCATGTAGTCTTATAAATTAACCCATTCAAAGTTGATATTATAATCGAGGCGTGTTCTTAGGACTTGGTTTGCACTTGAATCGAGGCATTGATATGTTTTCCTAATTTATTTATTTAGGTTATAGTAAGAAGGTGTGATAAAACTCTCTCTTTCTCACACTCACTTTTTCTGCCATACATCGTCCTGAACATTAGCGTCTTACTCTGTTTAATCTCATTCTTTGAGAGAGGTTTGCTTCTTGTTTGAGAATCACTAGATACTCTTATACGCTCTTCGAATGAGGTTTAATCATGCCGTCCTTATATCTGTCAGGCATTCACTTTTAGCGTTTAAAAGTATTCCACTATTCGTAGACTTTACAAACACTGAAGTGACAAAAGTCTGGTTTTCTCCATTACTCTTTATTTTAACATCAAGAAAGTCTAAGCTACTGTTGTTTCCATCTCATATGTAAACTTCAAACCGATTCAGCTTCAAAAGCAGATTTAATCTCATCTATATATTCCGGCTTATCCATCATCACAAAGCAGTCATCAACGTACCTACAATATATATGAGGCTTCCAGGTTGGATTTCTAGCGATAATCGAATTCTCTAGGTTGCACATATAATAATTTGCAAATGTGACCCCAAGTGGGGAACCCATGGCCACGCCATCCGTCTGGTAGTACATGCTCCCGTCTATGTGGCAGAATGGATTTTTAGTTGTACATGCTATAAGTAATTCTTTCAAGATTTTCTGTTTAAATGGTGGAGGGGGTAGCGTAGCATGGTTGTAGGTTACATTACAAATAATATCTATTGTTTCTAGAACTGGCACATTGGTAAACAGTGATTCAACGTCTAGCGAAGCCATAGTTCCTTTAGCTTTTGTGGCTTTTAAAATTTCCAGAAATTCATCGCTAGACTTGAGGAGGTATTTTGCTGGAAGGTAAACAGATATAATTTTATTAAGGGTTTTTGCGGTTTCGTACGTAGGCGTTGTAACTTGTGAAATTATGGGTCTCAGGGGATAGCCAGGTTTGTGACACTTAACATTTCCGTAAAGGTATCCGGGTTATACTCTCCAATAACCGGTCTTAACACTTTATCTTCTACCTCCTTATTAGCCATTCTAATTAATTTATTTATTTCCACTTTTAACTTATTTGTTGGGTTTTTGGAGATCTTTTCAAATTTGGTTGTGTCACTAAGTATGAGATCTAATTTGTGTTTATATTCTGCTTTGTCCATAATCACATACATGTTGGATTTATCAGCTCGTCTTACTACTATATTTGGATTATTTCTTAATCCTTTCGCTGCTTCCTTTAGCTCGTTAGATAGCAAGCGGCTATTATTTAAGTCTCTTCTTTTGGTAGCTTCTGATCGCAATTGGTCTTGCAAGTCTGGTTTAATTGTAATGTGTTTTTCTTCTTCCAGTTTTAAAATCGAGTTATATAATATTTCCTATTCTGTCTTTTTCTTTCTTCCATCGAATCTTGATTTTATATGGCATTTTGGTCCCAGGGATAGGAACTCAACTTCATTCTGGTTTAATTCATGGTTCGACAAGTTTAAGTAAGGCATTTGCTTTTGAGGCAAACATATTTTTCCTCCGTACATTCTATTTAATTTTTTACTGGTTCTGTTCTTAGTCACCTGATATTCCTGTTCTTTTATTTCTTCGATTCTTTTGTACAATTCTTCTTTCAATAATGGATTGTTGTTCCATCCTTCAAGTGATTTTCGTAGATTCAAGACCTCTTTTTCACATTCTGCTAGAAGTTTAGTCTGTTTTTCAATTTCATAACTTAGCAGACTTCTTCTATATTTTATAGTAAACCTTTCATTGCGGGCTGCTGGGTCATACAATCGAAAGTTCGTATATTTGGGGAGCAGGCCTTCATTTATACACGTTTTATTAAAAGTAATGCCCAATTTAACTTTTACACTTTTTCTTATCCGTTTTTCAAGTGTTCTCATACTTGACTTCCATGGTTCTGGAACTAAAAACATAAGTTCACCAAAATTTTTATTACTATACACCGACATGTTTCGGTCATCGTTGAACATTTTCAAGGTTAAAGAATATATAAAATTATTAATGATCGAAAAGTGAATAACAATTAAAATAAACTAAAATAAACATAACGAGTCCATAACACATATTCACAACTAGGGAGGTTATCAAAGGTAAAGGTATGTTGAGGTTTCACCAGGCTCTTGGTTACCTTCCATCCGTCATTTGTGCCACATAGACGGGAGCATGTACTACCAGACGGATGGCGTGGCCATGGGTTCCCCACTTGGGGTCACATTTGCAAATTATTATATGTGCAACCTAGAGAATTCGATTATCGCTAGAAATCCAACCTGGAAGCCTCATATATATTGTAGGTACGTTGATGACTGCTTTGTGATGATGGATAAGCCGGAATATATAGATGAGATTAAATCTGCTTTTGAAGCTGAATCGGTTTTGAAGTTTACATATGAGATGGAAACCAACAGTAGCTTAGACTTTCTTGATGTTAAAATAAAGAGTAATGGAGAAAACCAGACTTTTGTCACTTCAGTGTTTGTAAAGTCTACGAATAGTGGAATACTTTTAAACGCTAAAAGTGAATGCCCTGACAGATATAAGGACGGCATGATTAAAACCCTCATTCGAAGAGCGTATAAGACGTCATCTAGTTGGGAATTATTCAAACAAGAAGCAGATAGGCTCAAAGAAGTCCTTATTAACAACGGATATAGTAATCGACAATTCGATTCCATCTTGAAAGGTTGCCTGAACAAACTTCATGGTAGTGATATTCAACAGAATCCCGAAAACAAAGGCGCAACACATTTAGTATATTATAAAAACCAGTTTTCGGAAGCTTATAAAACGGATGAACGTATACTAAAAGGAATTATTAAGAATAATACATCATGCCTCAAGCCAGATGACAGATTAGAATTACGAATTTACTATGCCAACTCTGCCACTTCAAGAATGGTAATTACGAACAACCCACAAAAGAAAGCAACCCTTCAGAGAACTAATGTTGTATACGAGTTTAACTGCAAATTAGGGAACTGCGAGTCCCTACGCTCGAAATATGTTGGTTCCACCACAACCACGCTTTCACGAAGGCTCACCATGCATCTGGCATCCGGAGGACCCAAAGAGCACGTTAGGTTAACACATGGAGTGCAATTAACCAGGGAAATGTTAACAGACAATACTGTAATATTACAACAAGAACATGACCACACCAGATTGCAAATTTTGGAAGCTATCTTGATCCTCGAAAAGCAACCTAGTATTAACAGCCAAGGAGGAGGATTTTCAAGAATTTTAAAATTATATGAAGGCAGTCAGAAGGCGAACCAGTCTGGGAGAGGTATAGAAGTTAATCGATTACCTTCCCAGATACAAATGACGGATGGAAGGTAACCAAGAGCCTGGTGAAACCTCAACATACCTTTACCTTTGATAACCTCCCTAGTTGTGAATATGTGTTATGGACTCGTTATGTTTATTTTAGTTTATTTTAATTGTTATTCACTTTTCGATCATTAATAATTTTATATATTCTTTAACCTTGAAAATGGTCAACGATGACCGAAACATGTCGGTGTATAGTAATAAAAATTTTGGTGAACTTATGTTTTTAGTTCCAGAACCATGGAAGTCAAGTATGAGAACACTTGAAAAACGGATAAGAAAAAGTGTATAAGTTAAATTGGGCATTACTTTTAATAAAACGTGTATATATATATATATATGTATACATTTCGCTACACTCAACACCCTTTTCTGAGGACGACCGTTAAAGGGACCAAAATATTGAATTTGAGTCATGGTATTTGTTTTTCATTCGTGTTGCTCAAATTTCCATATAAATGTATATAACCAAGAGTTAGATGCTATACCGTCTATTATCTCACCATCAATTAAACCATTTTTTGGGGATCCGTTTTTGTGAGAATATTCTCAAATGTTTGTATGATACTAGCGTATTGTTTTAAACCCTAATAATGAATTTTATTCATTTAATTAATTCGCTATTTTCTTTCAAGAGACCCTTATATATGATTTGGTCTCAAAGCACTTATAATGAACTTCTTTGTGTGAAACTAACAACTGTCTTTTCTTTTAAACAAACTTTGGTTAACAAATTAATAACTCTCAAAACTTATATTTTATAAACAAACATTTTTACATTTCTAATTCGTTCTTACTTATCTAGTAGTTTTAGTGTAGCAGGTAAGGTGTTTTTGGTATCTTATATTTATTTTATTTTTATTTTGTATCAACTTTTTTGGTTCGAAACTTTTTCAATTTTATTAACTTTTGATCATGTGTTTACTAGTTTACCATCATACCTTTTGTATATTACCTATGTTTCTTATTAAAGAAATAAAATTACTGATATCGGAAGATAAAGAAAATGAATTAACTCTCACCAGCTATATGTGAGTAGAATTAAAAGTAAGTTAATGGCAAAGTCAGGAATAATTACAGAGACTAACATTGGGGATACAAGCGTAACGTAAGAACACCTAGAATAAAAATATGCAAGATCCCAAACCAATCACTCTCAGATACCTTACAAGAATAGCTTTATATAAAACCTTAAAACTGAACATATACAAGAAAGTAAATTTTGATAATTCTAGTATTTCTGTTTAAAGTGATGCAAATATTTGAGAGAAATGATGCTGTATAATAATCGTATATGCATATGAATGAAAAAACTCATGATTTTTACAAAGACAACTTTGAGTGTAGAAAAATGAAATGGGTAAGATAAACACGTGGAGGATAGATGTTTGCTGAGTGTTGGCAATAAATACAATATTTAACATAAGAAAGCAGTCTGAACAAACGAAGATTGATGCTTATAAAGGCACTGCTAAGAGGCAGGCAGGGCTGAGAGACAGTTCCTGCTTTTACCCTCTCACCCTTTGTTTAACTACCCCTTTGTTTTGGAAATCGAGATGCTGTTAATACAAAACCATTGAAACGCACCAAAAACACATAAAAGGATTTTATATCAAAAAAATTAAACTATCGCTTAATTACTTAAGTAATTGTTGCATCTAAATTATATTCATATATAATCCTACTTAAACAAGTTTAAACCAAAAAAAAAGCAACCGTTTTTTCATTAACCTATTCACACTTTGTCTCAGCCTACTTATCTCACATGTAAACTTTACAGATATTTAACCTCAAATTAGTTAATTTTATCACTTTTCTGCATGTAGTCTTATAAATTATCACCATTCAAAGTTGATATTATAACTCGAGGCGTGTTACTTAGGACTGGGTTTGCACTTGAATCGAGGCGATTGATATTACTTTCTCCGTAATTGATTTATTTAGGTTATAGTAAGAAGGTGTGATAAAACTCTCTCTTTCTCACACTCACTTTTTCTGCCATACATCGTCCTCTCTCACCTCTAGCCGTCTTACTCTGTATTCCTCTCTTCTCATTCTCTGAGAGAGGTTTACTACAACGAGAATGGTACTCTAATATTCTCGATCTAATATTGTAATATATGTAAAAAAAAACAACTCAGAAACCAACTCTCAGAAATGACAGAAAATATTAGGGAGTTTTATGGTATCACTAAAGTATGTAATATTTTCAACACAGGATTTATGCATGATGGAGAAGCTCTCTATAGAAAAGTTATTGTTAATTTGAAAGATGAAAAAACTAATATGGGATTTTTTTCACTACATGCCCTGGCATTACATGTATCACAATCTTCAATGGTACACTGCACTCAAATTTACGTAATGACTATAGCAGGCTAACAAAAATAACAAATCAACAACAATGCAATGCAACAATATCAAGTCATGACAACTGTAACTTAACAACAATAATTATTCAGTAACAACAATGCAATGAAACAATAGTAAGCCATGCCAATGGTAGCCTAACAACAACAATATTCAAAGCAACAACACGAAACAATATTAGAAAGTGACAACAGGGTGACTGACAACACATAAAAACACAGTACAGGCCCGGATTGTGGACACAGGTGTATTTCCTAACAAAATACATTATTATATATTTATTTTGCTATTAGAGGTCAACCAGAATTATAATGGTTATAAATTATATATATGATAAGATAATTGAAATAAAGTGAGATAAAATTGTAGAGAAAGAAGGGTGAATATATTTGGTGGATGGTTGGAGTGAGAGGTGCGTATGTCTGGCGAGGTATGCGACGAGGTGATTAGGAGAGTGAGGGATCATGTTGGCGGCGAGTGAAGATTGGTTTGAACAGGCCGGCGTGATGGAGCACTGGACCGGTTCTAAATTGGACTATGTCGCCTGCACACTTCTTATTTATATAAACAAGTTAAGTCGGTTCTGTTGTCGGAGTGGCGTTGCCATTAGACAGACTCGACACTCAAGTTCCTTCTCAGTCCTTACCGGTCTCTCTGTTTCATTACTCTGATTGCACAACTTGCCCCGTTACTTGTTTTCAATCTTCTATTTCTAAAATCAAGTCTCCAGTGTAGTATTATTACTTTAAGAATATATTTCTTAGTGCAATTCTGCATAATTTCACAATATATATGTAAAACCAATTATACCTTTCAACAAACATTTTAAGAAATTTATTTATAATATATATATATATATATTATATTATATATATATATAAATAATACTACAAAATCAATAAAAAAATGTGAATAATAAAACTAAAAAAAATAATTAGAAAGTCTAAGGCAAAGGGCATTATCAACAAACTTTAAAGACCATATAAACCTCAATCTTTTTAATAACAAGCTATCTTGAATGTTCTAAAAACTTATTTATTCTCCTACTGATTTTGGGTCGATTTCTTTGATTGTAACGACATTATGGAATTTTTTCATATATTATATCAAGAGTTATTGTTGATTATTAATTTATATATATATATATATATATATATATATATATATAAAAAGATTTCACATAAACACGTGAAACAACAATCAATGATCAAACCACAATAAGAAATGGGAAAACAAGACTAAGATTTTTCAACCGTAACTAGCGGTCTTCGTCAGAGTCAAAAACCCAACTGACTCTGACGAAGACCGCTTGTTACGGTTGAAAGATCTTAGTATTGTTTTCCCATTTCTTATTGTGGTTTGATCATTGAATATACATATATGTATATATATGAGTTGCCTTTCGTTTTCTCATCATACCAGTTTCTTTGCTGAAAATCACCATTAAAGGGTTGAAATATTGAAAGTCAATCCTAGTTTTTAGTTTTCATCGGTGTTTATTTCTCTTTTAAAAATACATATTTATCAGTATCTAAGTAAGATCTTTCAAGCCAGATAGCTGATCTGCCTCTGAGTCACACTCAAACTGACTTCGAATCACAATCAAGTTACTCGTAGTTCCAGCGTGGGTCTGATGAAGACCAGTTGTTTTCGTTGAAAGATCTTAGTCCTATTTCTCAATTACTTACTGTGGTTTAGATGTTAACTTTTATATAACGTGTTTACTTGTGATACCTTTACATCACAAGAAATTAGAAACCACAAGAAATTCAAGAACAATAACAAAATTAGATGTACTCGAGGGTTCGTGAAAACACAAACACACTTCAACTGGGCTAACGTTTCGCTATATTTTTGTGGAATCAACAGAGCTGTAAAAAAAATCAAGACATACGTAAACAGATAGTTACAAAAAGAACAAAAACTAATATATGATAATTACAATACCTCAGACGACTGGATCCAAAAGACTTTGAAAGATCTCTTTAAAAAGATTTCTTCAAGGGTACAAGAAATTCATGTGTTTTGTATGAAATCTATGTTCATAAATAAACTAAAAACAGAAATTAAAAAAATAATAATAATGCAATATAATTTGCTAAGATCCCTTGTCTTTTTTTTAATTACATCAGTCTACAGATTTTGTAATGTTACGAATCTTTTTTTGTTATATGTTTAACTTGTTTGTTTTACAATGATTAAATCAAATTTAATATTGTGTCCTATGGATGATTGAGTAATGTACTAGTTTACACAAATACACAATACTTAAAGTACAAAAAGAATTATCTCTATCAAATGATATAGGAGGATTTCACGTGCAAAGTTGACGTAAAGGTATGTTTAAATTAACAGAAAATGGAGGAATAATGATAGGAAAATAAAATAAATCTAAATAAATGGCATAAAATTAAGTAATACATTCAAATGTTGGCGAAATTAATAATATGGTATTCAATAGAAACCTATATAGAAATTTGGAATATGTATGTTAGGATGAGGGTGGAGAGACTGTGGATGTTGGCATGACAACAGATGCTTTACAATAGTTCATGTCGAGGCTAAGCATAGCATAAATTGGCCCTACGTAAAATAAATAACATTTGGCACATTAAAAACAGTAGAAACCGTTCTTAGAGATGTAAAAACTAATTGAAACGGGATGAAGATATCCCTGGGAGGAAAAAGTGAAATGGGGTTTATGGTTAATAACAGGACAGGTAAGTCAACTTAGTCTCCTACACAGCTATGCTCCTGTAGGTAAGAAAGAGCATTGCAGATCAGAATCGCAAAACCAATTGGTTATGATTAATAATTTAATATATGCAGCAGATTTAATACCATGATTTTACAATAGCAGTATTAGAAAACACATTTTCAGACTCAGGAACCTCTGACGAGAGACCTTATTTCTTATTATTTTTCTTATTAAAAATCTGGTTTGGTAGGTATACACTCAAAATCTTAATGCTTTTTGAACAAATTGATTGATGCTAAAAATAAACGTAGAATAAACACATTTTGTAATTAATAATCTAAATGTAACTTATTAATCAGGGACAACTTAAAAAATGGCATTCATTTCACGCCATCTCCTGTTATTCCGATAAAGAACTACAGTCAGAATATTCGTTGTCATAAACTGAAGAGGGCTTCATGTTCTGTTGTGTGCTCTGTTTAAATGTTTCGGTTTTCCCACAACTCTGCTTCTTGTCAAAGAGTAAGAGGGATTACTTTCCTTTTTCAATCTGTACCGAGAACCATTCCTGCTTAACAACTTTCTTTTTAAAATGAGTTTTATGTTAAATTATCTTCTGTTCTCATATATTATTTACTTTAAACGGTTACAGAATTTGTTAGATGTTATGGCCGGAAGGCTAGGGAGCACAGCGATCAAAACAGATTACAGAATTTGATATCTCTTATTATGCAGCAAAATATTAAAATTAATAGGAAATATTTATATAAAATTAAACCAACTATGAAATGAAACTTCTACTATTTTTTGACATTTGTACCAGAGATTATTTGATAATCTAATCAATATCGTCGGTGGAAGACATTAAAATAGAGATTTGAATTGAATGGAAAATGTTGATTTTTATTTGAATTAGTAATTATGAATTATTATGGCGTATTAGTTATTATTGCTGTTTAGTATGCGATATTACAGTAGCAATGTCAGGTACTATGATTGTGTACAGATCTATTTATAACGTAAATGGGAGGACGGAATAAAAAAAATTGAAATAACTGGTTTCATAGTGGAGCAGATGTATAGTTCATCCATCCACCAAGTGTTATGTCTTCACATCTCAGTGCACCGTGACTGACAGGGCACAAGCAAGCAAAGACAGTAGGCTTTGAGCGTGACGTCAAGAAAACAGAAAAAACTTAAAGCGAGTGGGTAGAAGATTGTTGAGTTTTGAGGGACAGGGCAAAAAGTGCGCGACCAGATGGGCGCCCCCGGGGCAAACTGATAGAGACCAGACCAGTCTGGGTCAACACGCCCCGGTCCTCTTAGATAAACACACGCAGACCATCTCTCTTTAACCACAACCCCATGAAAATTCCAGATTCTTTACTTTCTTACAGCTTCAGTTTTAAGAAGTCATGTAATACCTCTCTTAAATCTGCCTATAAGACTCACACAAACTCATCATTTCCTTTTAATTGGCAAAAACTCGCAAACACTACAGCCAGCTAGTCAAGTAAAGAATGAGTCTAGTTTTTACAATTACATATAATACACTGAGCCTTGATAAAGTTTGATTGTACATCTAAAAGTGGTTTTTAAATATCTCCATCAATAAATGCAAACGCTTGTGTCCTGCGCTCAGTGATTTACAGAGGCCAGTATGCTGAGGGAAAATCTTGATTCTATGCCTTGTTCCAGAATTCAAGTATAAGACCTAGTAAAATAGTTGGATATGCAACAATGTTTTCTATAATGAAACACAAATATATCACAAAATGTACTATTTATTCAATTTTAACCGAAAGAAATTACATTTATTGTTTTTTCCTTAAATAAACCTATTACAAATAAATAATTGGACTGCTTCAATTGATGTCAACTGTAATAAATTATTTTTCAAACATTATTACATTGGTCAGCTCTTTTGGTCATAAAAATATTTGATACGATCGAGGTTTTCATCTCTTTGAACTCTGCAGTTTGTTTTACAGGAGCCCTCGCAGTTGAAGTGTGACATTGCTTGATACTCGTAGCTTTATTCTAGTCAGTTCAGTGTACCTCAACTACTGGACTGCAAGTTTCTAGTTTGGCATGTTTATTAGTATATTAAATGCCTAGTTTTGATCAGTAGTTGTCTAAATCTGATGGTTGATTTGTGCTTACATTACGTTATCTACATTTATACATTTCTAATGCTTCTATTATATTAAGCCTCCCTGTCCTACCTTTTGCTCGCATAGTTTGATATATATATATATATATATATATCCATTGCCAGCTATTGTTTTTATGGTATTAAATTCTTTATATTTTGAATTCATTTTTATTATAAGTTTATCAATCATAAACTTTCTGTTATATATCAATAACGCCCTTGTCTTTGTCTTTTATAATATATGGTAAGCACTATTTTTCCTTATTTATAATAGTAATAACATTATTAAATACTACTTTTCTGAGGACTGGCTTCTTGTTTATATACACTTTTCATATATTTCCTTCAATAGTCACTAACAGACTGGCCAGGAGTAGTAGTTTCACTGTTTATAGTATTGTACTATTTTTCAAGGTGTGTTTTTCACTTTTGAGACTTATTTATATCGTCAACCCGTTATAACAAGTATTTGTGTGCATATCTCAAGTTCCTGATGTTATAATCTGTGATAGCTATAGTGAGTAAATTTCCTATTAATATGTGTATTTATCGTGTATTTCATATATATTTCGTAGGCATAAACTTTTCCCTTTAGGCAAAGACCTGAACCTGAAGCCTTACGGTAGACATGGGTGCTGCAATACTGATGATTTTGTTATGATAAAGATGTCTGAATGGCAGTTGTCCTTAAGTGCAAATCTATTGTTATTTTTAGTCCAGATACTTATCCAAAAAGGATACTGGTTTCAGTATTTCTTGAGTTTGTTCAATCAGGATAAATGTATCATCTTTGCACCTTGTACTGATAGTTGGTTTATTTATTTTAGCAAACCTTCTTCTCTACTCTTGTCATTAATAAAGAGATCCTTAAGAGAAAACATATTGCAATGCCATCTCTTTGTAGATATATATTTTCCCTTCTGAGGATTTGGAAGAGGCTTCTTAGGTATATAGTTCTAAAAGAGATTTCTGAGCCGCTTTTAGGACGTCTATTTTTGGATGACTATTTACAGGGTATATTTTTTCTAGAATGAACTGTATTGTCTTGTCATCTGAGACAAAGGTTTGTAAATAAACCTTTCATTTCTATTGAAGTGATCGTGCCGGGTGAACTCGATTTTTTCAATAGATCAAGGAAGTTAGTTGCGGATATAAGGATGTAATCTTGAGCGAGATAAATGGAATAAGTAGGGCATTGAGTTTTTTGGCCACGTGGTAGGTGGGTGTAGATATCTAACTAATGACGGGTCTGAGTTTACTGCCGGGCTTATGGGCTTAACATCACCATAACAATAACCAGGGCCATAGTCACATATAAGCAAACGTTTTCATTGATATTTTTCTGTAAGTTATGTCAGTTCTTTTTTCTATATGTTTCTTTCTGTGTAATTTGATGCTGGGTTCTTGTGGAATGTTCACTGGACAGAATCTTAAAACTATATCATTTATGAAATTATCGTTTTACCCTATATATTGGTCTGGGAGTTTCCGGACCGTTTTTGGACGAAGTCCATTTTCCAGGTACACTGACCTAAGTCAATGGAATGGGCGTTTATATGACCTCCTATCAACTGTGCCTAGGTCTATGATTCTTAGATTTTATTTCCTATTAATAATTTCTTTAGTCATTTATTTTTTATCATACAGTCAGCCTAGCCATCTTTTCAGTTTTGTTATTGCTCCAAACAAATCTGATTAGATTGGTCTGAATTAGATTGGTTGATTTGTGCTTACATTAAGTTATCTACATATATTAAGCCTCCCTGTCCTATCTTTTACAAGTCTATTGTATTTTCCAAGTGGCTCGAATAGTTTGATATATAGTTCAATATAGAAAAAGAAACATAGAGAATTCAAAAGAACACACTTACAGTCTCTAATTTTCGGTTTGAACCGTCTTCAGGAGAGATAAGAGAGGGAAACCAAGCCCACTGGTTCAGAGATGGTTGGAGACTGTTGGAGAGGATCTCCAACCGCCTCTGAACCAGTGCACTTGGTTTCCCTCTCTTATCTCTCCTGAAGATGGTTCCAAAAATTAGAGACTGTAAGTGTGTTCTTTTGATTTCTCTATGTTTCTTTGTCTATATTGAACTATATTTGTCCGTTTTAGATCGTATTTCCAACGAAAAAGTGTATGTATGTATATATATATATATATATCCATTGCCAGCTATTTTTTATGGTATTAAATTCTTTATATTTTGAATTCATTTGTGTATAAGTTTATCAATCATAAATTGAAAAGCCGCTATTGTGATGTATGTAGATTGAATACTTAGAGACAGTCATTTATTACTCGTGGTTTCTTTCTTGAACATTTTAATATTGAGTTCATTTTTTTTATTGTCAAGTCCAAAAGTGAGTGTGGTAGGGTGTGGTTTTTGTTTTAGAAAATAATCTAACTGATCAAGTAAATAGAAATTCCAATTGATGTTTACTTCATTTTCAACATATGATGTATTTTAGTTTAACTTATTTTAAATCAAACTGCAAACTGCCCTTGAATAAAGTTTTGTGCCCTGTAAAGTTGTGAGTGGCATGATGTGTTTTAACGCTAACTTATTACCGTTTGATGAAATGATCCGCAGACCTTTTAGAAACTTTAAAATCCCCAGAATATATATGATGCTACTTAATAATCTAGATATGAATAGCGTTGGAAGAGGGAGAGTCATTTGCCAGCGCATTTTTTCTTTTCCACTGCTTCGAAGCGAGTAGATGTTATCTGTCCATCTGCCAGTACATAGTCGTCACATGAGAGTACTAATTGAGGGACACCAGACATATTAATTATTTAGGTTAAGTTAGGTTAGGTTGCAGTGGCAGTTCCACAAGGGAACACACTTAGGCCGAGCATTGGCCCTTTGTGATACCACACAATGAAGATTGATTCTACATTGGAAGTCCTAAATTTTGCCTAACTCAAGTGTGTTTAGAGTAGGGATCTTTAACGAGTACCTGACAACGTACAGGCTCGGGACCGACAGTTTAACGTTCTTCTCCGAGGGACGACGTGCTCAGATTTATTCACCTCCCGCGTGAATAAATCGAGGGACAAGTGGGGATCGTACCCCGGTCCTATCAGATTATTAATTATTTAGTCTTTATAATCTATTATATTTCAAAACAGACAGTCATAAATAATTAAATTATTTTATACATAGCGAAAATACATTTGATTATTTTTTTATAATTAAATGAAACAAAAAATGTCCATCTAGTACAAATTTGGTTCTTTTAATCAATTAAAGTCCTGTGATAATAAAATTGGTTTATCTATAATTATTGTAGGGTTTAAGTTGTTGTATAAATATTTAATAAAGACTTCGCACATTATTACTAACAATATTGATTAATAACAAAGTTAGTTTGCAGTTTGTACTTATATAATGTAGATAAGAAACTATTAATTTAAATAATTTTCTTAAATTATAGTAATTTTTAGATTGTTTTGCTGCACATCGCATGAAGCAAATAAAAATAGAAAATTGCCCTATAATTGTCTTAATTGCATAATGCATGAAAATAATATTGCGTTTCTCTTTTGACATACAGTTAAAGAAAAAATTAACTCTCTTCGTTCTCTATAGATTATTCCTGGTTTCATGAAGAAGTCAGACGTAATTGAAGTATGGGAAAAATCAATGTTTGTTTGCTTGTTGCGTTAAATAGTAAACGTAACAAGTATTAATGTGTAGTTGTTACCTTTGTATTTTCATTAAAGTAAGTGATTTTGATACCATCTTCGAATTCCCTTTCTTTCTTTCACACTGAAATTTTACCAATTATGTTTATGACTAAACGATATTCATATTGACTAGTCAACCTCACAAGTCTTTAAACTAAATTAAAGAAACTAAACAGTTTTAATTTAAACTAAATAAAACTAAATAATTTAATAATTTAAACTGTTTTAAAGAGCACTGGCAATTCATAAAAAAGTGTTGGTGTTCAATGTTCGTAGATATCCGTGAAAACTGAAAGCTTTTCGTGGGTTATGAAAAAATATAGCATGGTTATAGAATTAATGTTCTAAAGTGTCTAAATAAATATTTAATTAAAATTACGTTTAACAAGTCAAATTCTTAAAAAAGCTACTTCATTGAAGTGAAACTTAACGCAATGAATTTGCAGGTATCAATTAGAGAAATAATGAAAGAAGGTAATATTAAATAATGAAAAAAAGTTTATTTAAAAGTTAAAAAATAACTTAAATCCTACTTTTTGTTATTTTATGCTCTAAAGAATAAATAGAGGTGCCGTTAAAATTTCATAATATAAAGTTTTAATCATACCAAAATGTTGGAATATCCTGAAATAAGAAAACAGAATAATATTTTAAAATGGAGCAATATATTAATTAATTATAATGCAAAGATTTTAGTGCTGGATTTATTTTGCACTTTATGCAGTTTCTAAGCCAGAGACATGTAATTTCATGTGAAGAAACTACTTTCCATGGTTCGACGTAATGATGCAGTAATAACTAGTGTCCACCAGAGTGACGTGTAGAGCGGAGAGGCGCTGAGTTTTGCAAATCAGCCTGAGAAAATTAGCACCCGTTATAATTTCTTTAATTAGCCATTCAGCGATAGATTGACCTCTGTTATTAGCTCCCATGTCTAACATGTTTACACGACTGTCAAAACATATATAATTTAAAAAAGCATTTAAAATTTGTAACGGTTCCAAGCACTGGCTTTTCGAATAAGACATGTAAATTTATGTATGTAAAAGAGTTTCCGACTTAAAAAATAGTTTTATTTAAAAAATAAACCAATGACAAACGGTCAAGAAGATGTTCCGTTAGAAGAACAAAGTCAGTTCCCAAATCTTGGTTATTACTCCCTGATACAGTGACTCCCTGATATGTCCTATTAAACATCAAATCAGCAATGGGACTACTCAACATACGTACAATGAAATTGAAAATAATAATCTAATGCCTAGTGCCTAGAGACACATTTACAACTATAAAACTATCTGAAATGCAATTAATGCAATTTTATTGTTTCAACTAACTGGCAAGAACTTTCAGGTTTATAGTGCCAAGTAAAGGGAACAGAAGTGATTTCGAAACATCGGCAACTGAAAAACAAGAAATGAAATCATTAGACTTTGGTTTTGTCTTATGTTAAAAAGTTGATGAAATTAGGAACGAGTTAAGATTTCTTTATTTAAAAAGATATAGGTGACCTATTTATAATTCTAGACATGTTGCCCGGTGTTAACTATTATGACTCTGTGTTGGAACTTGTATGCTCCGTATTACAAGCATAAATAGTAATTCTTGAATTATATAAAATAACTATGCAAAGTACTGTAACTTACAATTTATACAAAAAGAACTTACCTATATTTCTATTTATAAAAGAAGATCGTTTAGATTCAAGGTTCAAGAGTGTTTATTTATGCAGTTTAGCTAACTCTAATAATACACTTTCAGTGGTTTATAATTATTGTATTGGCGTTATGTTTGAATTGTGTTTCTTAATACCCCGTACTTTTCATAAACAACAAGGAATTTTAATAAGTAACAAGAGTTTATACAAAAGTAACTTATCCATCCCAGTGTCAAATCAATTGTGTGTCACCCAGATTGATTTTCTTAAGCACTGTTTTCAGTGATATCACCACTGACATCAGTAGAAATGAATTAATGGAGGAGGTGTCTCAGAGATGTTGTATTTGATTTGAAAAAAGTTAGATTTTATTATAAAGATATTAATATGTTATTATAGATTGATCTTCATGATTGTCTAAAATAATAATAAATGACATGACATTTGACATTTTTTTTGCAATATTAGACCCCTAGTGTTTAACTTTAAGCTTTCTTAGGCGTTTGTAGGTTTTTGGAACTTAGGCACAGTGCCCTATTGAATAAAGTGGCCTCAATATGATTGTCAATGCTCATTGAATTCTCATAATGTGGTTATATCAACATCATTGTTTCAACTATATGCATCGACTATAAAATGTGGTTCTTGAACCATGTTGTTTATAACAAAAGCAGGAATTTCTCAACTGTATACGAATTAGCAAAGTAAACATGGGTTATGTAAATTGTCAAGAAGAGAAAGACTGGCATTTCTCTCAGTGAAGAGAGTGGAGGAAGATTTCAAAGGGCTGTTTAGGTTCATAACAATCTAAAAAGCAATCAAAGGACTCTTGGTAACACGCTGGGAGGGCATTTACTCAGCGTGAATAAACAGCTTTCCTGGCAGATCTGATGTCGATCGTTTAGGTTATTCCTGACATTAGTAATACGCGATTAACCCAAGCTTTGGGTAACATTCTAACACATTTACTTGAATTATATTAACAGTATATTGCATATTTTAAAAATTGATAAAACTAAAACATTAATAGAATTTGTAGAATGTAATTTTGAATTTCATATTACCGGTGCGTTGTGTTACATTTATCAAAATAACAAATTGAATCTTTAATGCGTATGCCTGCTGAGAAAACAATTAGCCAGCATGTTTTCCAGATTGTTTAGAAATCATTTTAACATACTACTGTATTCGCGTTAGATCTGAATCTAAACCAAGTTTTCCATATGTAACTGGTTTATAAATGATTTATACGGGGGGAATGTTTCCATATGAACGAATATATGCACCCCGAGGCATCCGTTCTATATGTAAATGAGATTGTAAGTTTAATAAAAGTACTTGAACAATATCAAGTTTGTTAGATTACACCTTTGAGCAATCACATTATGTTTTGAGACTTTGTTATTACCAGAGGGTAAAAGCCTTGACAGTGTCTTGTCATCAGTTTTGTTTCTTCTTATGTTATTATCCATCTTATAAATGTATCATTATAATTATCATTATTTATAATTTAATTAACTAATGGTACATGCAAATATGTTATAATACAATATTTTTCCTCATAATGATTTACTTTAAATTTTAATCACACTCAAAATTCGATCTCTCTTTACCATTCATGTCTATGTCCCATTTAACTCCAGGTAACCTCAAGTTATTCACGGTGCTATTAGCCTCACTTTATATCCAGCTTTGTAAATTTTTGAAGCAGGTCCTATTCCCAAACTCAGACTGAAGTTACTCTAAAGAGAGGATGAATCATTAGATGCTCAAGTTACTGTAAAGAGTGATATCCGAAGATCTAACAGCCTTATATAAAAATACTCTCCTTCTTTTAATAGCATTTTCTAAGGTAACAAGGAATAATTCTTTAGTTATGGTCTTGTGTTAGCAGTAATACTACAGATTGTTGCTATAACATAAAGTGAAAAATAGTCATCAAGTTCAATCTCAATTTTTTGAAAATTTGCAACGGTTTTCAGGAAAATATGTAATATTTTGCATTATGTAAAAATGGTTTTCATTTTTAGTAATATACTTTCTTAAATGTATAAGATCTTTATTTAATTTAATAATTGTAACATTGAGCATTATTTGTCCTTGAGATCATTATGGTAAGCTCAGAATATAAACACATTTCAGTTTAATTACTACAATGATGGTAGTCATGAAGATATTCGGTTTCAAGATCTTTACTGATTTACATGTTTTGAGGTCCCTAAAGGTCACTTTTAACGTTGTATTGAGCAGATGTGTGTGTGTTTGAGTGGGTGGATGTGTACCCAGTTTATGATGACGCTATTGCCTACTCAGTTTGATAGATCCAAATCAACGATTACAGCTTGTTGCACTTGATGAATTTGTTCACCTTGGCTTTACAAAGAAGCCATACATTTGGCATTCTCTTTTGATATTCTCTTTTGATATTCTCTTGGATAATCAGCATGGTTAAACTGATCGGACTATTGAAAATGTTGGGTTGGTCTTCGCTTAACTTTATTAAATAAAAACACATTAACTTTACATAAGTTAAAATTATGTAATTCTTTTACATAAAGCGACTATCTGAAAAACATTTTATCAATTATAATGATAAAGTAATGGCCGTAATATTACAAATTCAGAAATTACTTGATATAGAACAAATGTTGATGTTCGCATAAAGTTCCTATAGAGACTCAGGGGATTGGATTAAAGTAATATGCGCTGTACATAAGTGACACGAGATCCGCCCTTGCTTGATATCATATCTGGAGATAAATGTTTCCTGGGTTATTGATAAACTATAATCAAGCAAAGCAATTCACTCTATTAAAGTTGCAGAGTAAGTTTGATTAAACATTTTTAATGGTTATTGAGAGTCGGATATGTTTCAATACATTCTTTAAAACTTCATATTGTTCAAAATTAATGAAAAAAAAATGAGATTTTTCTTAAATTCTTATAAAACAGGATATAGTATTATACGTTAGGAAAGTTAAGGTCCATGTAGGAGTTATTGGCAGTGAGCAGGTGGACAGAAAAACAAAGGAGGTAACTCTAAATTAAAGTTCCCTGCATCAAACATCAAAAGGAAATTAAGGGAATTCTCATAAACAAAGGGTAGCATAGTTAAACGCATTGGATCATTGAAACTTTACTAGGATATATATCCTTTTAGACTGAAAATCTAGCTAGATCATCTGCAGAACATTTAAGCATCAACTAAAGACTTATTCAGTACTCTATCGGACATGCAGCATTCAATGAATATCTTTTTAGGATTAAAATTGCCAATCATCTCGCAGATACATGTAATCTAGGAAAATCTCAAGCAGCAAAATATCCCAACTTTGAAAAAATGAGTTTGCAAATTTTATGTTCTTTTCAGTTTTTCTCTTCGTTGATGAAATCTTCTTTAACACTGAGTATGGCTGGAGACCATATCTTCGTATTAGAGTCTAATTACAAAGTGGGCGGTACCGCCCCCCTGGGGGCGGTGTTTTGATATGGGGGGGCGCTAATGCAAAAAGGAGCGGGGATTCTATTTCCATAAATTGAACATGTTCATTCAATATAATTTCTAAATTTATATGAAAACACGACATGTAAACTTGTAGGGAACAATTTCTTAAAATTATTTGTTTTGATAATTCATTTTTATTTTAAAAGTATATTCTCACCTAAGTTTTTCTTTTATTGTGTATTAATTCTTTTGCATAAATATGCTATGAAACAATACATCTATTGGATTCTACATAATTATTCGATTAGTAATTATTTTAATTTAATTATTAAAATGTTACTCATTTGGTTATTTAGTCTAGGAATCTGATTATTATTCAAGGGTGTTGAGTTATCGGTTTATGGTCCCAAGGAGGCGGTCACTCGACAAAGTTTGGGAAACACTGTATTAGACCTTTTAACGATGCCTTGGACCGTCTGAAAATACCCTGTACATGACTGTTAGCTCCAAAATGCACTTCCTATACATGAGCCAACCAGCACAGAAAAGGTGGATCCTTATCTTCTTTGAGAAGAACTAATGCATCCACCGAGATATGAATCTCTCAATTTGTAACTCATTGCGCTGCTGCACAGTCGACAGGCATTAGAGTTGCCAACGTTTACAGAATCGCTGGTATAGTTGTTCCACACGTCATTTTGACAGTGTTCATCTTAAGAAGCAATCGGTCAGATTTAGAAATTCTTCAAGTATGAGTTTTTATGATACGTTTCATTCTGTAAATTTTTCAGTTTATGATCTTTTGAATTATTAAAAAATATATCTATTATGACATTAAAAAACATATATGCATATAAATATTGATAAAAGTATCGACAGTGATGTAGAATCAAAATAAAAGTTTATCACAACTCGGTGAATTGTCACTGATCTGAATATGAGATAAGAACATTTTGTTTCCAAATACTCTGGACATCGTGTAATAATGCCTCTTCTATCTTGTCTGGATATTCTGAATAAATTAATGGTCTGGTACTAAAACTAAATCTTTTCTCATATACCTGGTACTTTGCAAAAGCTGCTGGTGAGTGATTAGTGTCCAACTATTTATTTACAAATAGATAGCATATCCTTCACATACTTTTGTATAAATATAGCATCATTAATTGATAACTGTAAAGCCGATTAAACTGATCGAGTCCTGATAAACTTTTATTTTGAATATAAATATAAATATTTATTATTTAAAGAAAAGTAATAAAATGCATATTATGTAATGATCTTATTGATTTTTTTGTCAGTTGCATAAGTTATGTCATAGAATTAAATGCAACTGATGAGTTACTCTTGAAGATGGACGTCGTCGGAAACCAGTTCTTAATGAGCACCAGCAGTATGTGAAGTCATACTTGAACTGGCTTTAATGGGTGTAGATCAGGGGTGCCCAACCTTCTGCGTCATAAGGGCCATAATTGTCAATTCAGTAGCACCGAGGGCCGCAAGATACATAACTCGTATATATAATTTTTACTGTCCAAAAACAATATGAATATGGACATGCATTCACAGAAAGAGTAATAAAGTAAAGCTAACTAAACACAATGCAAAAAAACAGTATGTAATATATATATTTATTGCTACTTAGCTACCAGTAAATTTAATGTGATGCTTGATGTTGTTTTTCGTTACATAACTTATTTATATTCGGCTGGAAGCTAGTTGTCGCTAATCGGAGAATAGAACAGAGATTTTCTGTTTTCTGTTTTATACTTGTTTGATTTTCACTTTTTGCACAAAAATTTACAGTTAAACTACAATCTAAGATCTGCAGAATACAAGTTTTAGTAACGGATTATATTTAATGTAATCGGCTATCAAGGGCCGCATTTAACTCTTTTGACCCGCGGGTTGTGCACCCCTGGTGTAGATTATCAGACAAAGTGTTCAGAAGTCTTCAATCCATCTCTGTCCTACTCAGGACTTCTTAGTTCCAATAATATTTTCGCTATATTATTTACAGATGAAGTCAATTATATCGTGCAATTTTAATACAACGCTTCATGTAAATATTTAAAAAAAAAACAGTTAAAAATATATATTTGTTTCAGTGTTGTCAAAATTGTTAGTTGTATTTAATAAAACTGTTTATGTAATCGTCAGTGTGTTACCTCTGTGTGCTTTCAAGTTAAATGATGGACTATTAAAAAAAATAAATTGAAAAGTAAGCATTGTGTTAAAGAGCTTGAAATTGAGAAGATTATGCGAGATGTTATCTGCTAGGATTGACGTTATCATTAAGGACAAACTTTCATTGCTGCTTGATTAATGCTAAAGCAATAAAGAACTGTTAACTCCTGCCGTTTTGATATAAAGCGACGCATTAATTGAACCTGAGAGATGCGTGTCAAATCTAATTAAAGATATTACAAGTTTCTCATAAATGGTGGAGGGACACGCCATCCATAATGGCTTATATTGAGCTGTTTATATTAACCACAAACCTTAAAAAGTTAATTAATTCTTTCTGCTCATCTTAATTCAGCCACCCACTGAGAAAAAGACAGTTGAATAAATTACTTTTTACAACTCCACTGGCTCCATTTTTACCTATTTGTGTATTAGCTTTTGAGTATTTCATTAGATTTTTTTTAATCCTAACCCAATAAATTAAACCATTCTAAATGATAATTTTTTGGTATAATAATACAAATTTAATGAATTTTTACTCGAGAGTTTTTACATTTATTTTTCCTTTCAATTCAAATTAAACTTAATTAAAGACAAACATTGATATTTGAGTGGAAGTTGTGAGTGTAAAGATGGGTAGGAATTCATTAGGGATTTATTTATCTTCTCTTCCCGCTCATAAATGATGGCTGTCTTCTGTGCCAGCATCTATAAACCAAAAGTGGATTGAATCTTACTGCTTAACTGAGGCAGCGCCTGATAGATATGAGTTCAAATGTCTAGTGATAAGTCATTTTAGACATTTCAGTATATAGTAAGTAACCGACTAGTAAAATACAATCATTGTAATCAATTTACATTGGTTAGTATTTCATTTAATATTTGTATTAATGCACTAAGATCCCTTATCTTCAGATAGACCGCAGGATATATTTGTTCCATCCTTTTTAATGAACTTGAAATGGAACTGAAATACACAATAAGCCGTTAGACTTGTACAAAAGTACTCAGAAGGCCTCTGACATTGTATAAACAAAACTAGTTTTAATATCTTTGATTTATTTGTATAAAACAAAATATATACCCAACAACAAACTGGAACATCGATTTCAATAAATTTTTTTATTAATCTCCCTTCATTAGACCCCCGAAGTATGTTAAAACAACTATAATTATGTGTCCATATTCCTTATGATGATGAAAGAGTTAAATAAATCCAGTTTTAGATATTCCAAAGGTAAAAAAAAAAAGGGGACACATAGACATAGTTGTTTTTGCTTTTCCTTCCCAAATGAAGACTTGGCACCCTGGCTCCAAAGGTAACATTTCCCATGGGTGAGTCTCCATAACTACACGGCATTCAGTCGGCCCCCTCCTCTCGTGGTCTAGGGTGCACACCATCGTAATAACCAACAGTCCGGAAACAAAGTGTATTAGATTTTAAATTAATTTATTATTTATATAAAACCTAAAAAGAGTACAAGTCTAAGTAAAATTTTAAAAAATAATTGTTTATAATGTTTTTATAAACTCTATGAAATGATGTCCAAGAAATGTGAGCACACAATCAACCTTATCATAAGCATTGATACCCCTGATACCTCATGTCCCGAATAATGATTAATAATGTCATACAATGACTGTTATTTATCATCAGTAAATATTATTTTCTCATTTTACCATGCAGCATAATAATCATTACAGTTTCATAATTGTTACAAAAGAGAGGTGACTACATTACAAAAAATTATAAGAAATTAATGAAATTGGTTTGTTATTTTATTATTGTTTATTATTTTTATGATCTCCTTTTAACTTTAGTCATATTCTTATTAGAAAGAAATTCATCTTAATACTTTTTCTAATACACAGTATAAAATTCCTAATGCCTCATACAGGTGATACGCGTTAAATTATATAATAAGAAATTATACTTTTTTGTTGACGTAATTCTGGTTAGTTTAGTGTTCGAAATATTTTGATGTAGCTAGTGAATTTGAGCTTGACTGTCCTTTATACATTTATTTATTTCTGGGATAGAGTGACAGACAGTGTTGCGAAGCACTATCCGAGAGAAAGGGAGATTTGTTGGTGGCAGAAAGTTGCAATGGGCAGTGCCTCCTCATTAAGAAAGTAGTTAATATGAATACATTCTTAAAACAAAAAATTAGCAGAGTATAATCATAATGTTTTAACACGCTGGGAGATTTAATTCTCGACCACAACAGGTTTTAACAAAGTCCTGTAAAAGTGGAAAAACCACTGAATTGATATAATTCAAAAAATAGAAAATGAGCCTTTTTCAAACTTTTTTCAGTCGATCTAAAAGTGGTCTATGAAAGCTTTCAAGAAATAAGTTGAAAGCCGTGGGGTTTGAATCAGTTACGGATGGTTAAAACTGTTTAAATAACATATAAAGCACTGATTTGCTGCCTTGGGACCAATGTGTGTCCTCTAACGCTCCCACTTTTAGCTTATTCCTATTATCATCTCGATTTATTGTTTGTCCCCTCTGGTAAGTTTGTTATCGTAAATGTTTATCGTTACTCGTTTTTATTATCAAAGTTCATTTTACTGATGTTATAAAAAGCTATATGTATTTTATATTTATTATACATCCTGACATTAATTTAAGAACCATTTATTTCACTAATCTCACAAAAACATAACTATGCCCCTGCTAGCAATCCGATACTGTTCTATTGCTCCTCTTATCATAAAACATATTATGACAAAAATATTGTAATGTCAAAGAGCAAGACATTATGTCTTAAACATCGGATTTATTAGTGCTATATTTGAGTTATCAGTATTGACATCTTCAAACAACATACACTTATACAATTTACGTTAACTTTAATGATAATCTATGAAATCAACTTTAACGCTTTACACCAATAGTACTAATTTATTTAAAAACAATCAATATTTTTTGGTGAATGAAAATCTTCTATGAATGTAATACTATGAATAGATAACTCTTGTTAAAATTTCCACTATTTAAAATAGGCATTTACCCAAATTAAACAGTAGACAAACTCATTGTTACTGCATATATATACATTTGTAGACCAGCTGTTCAATGATAGTATGAAATGATGAAAAAAGGTAAGGGTTAAGACAAAACCTAAGGACAATCTAAAAGAAATTATCGGTTTATACTGAAATAATATTTTCTGAGTATGTTTTGTTGTCATTTTTCTTGACTAAAAAGGGAAAGAAATGTATAAAGTTTATTCTATAAATGAAATTTTATTTTTAAAATGTGTTAATATTTGAATAGGTTAGCAGAAAGAAAAAGTTGAAATACAGTATTATGGCTTGCACGCTAGGTTGTCTGTAACATGTCGGAGTGTTCGAGAGAATGTTTGTTAGAGTTTAGACACGCGAACAGGCACAGTGTTAACGTTCATGCCTTTATTTATGTTATGACAAAAGGTTAGAGAATTCTATATTTAATTCAAAGGAAATATATGACATTTCATTGGCATTCAAGGAAAAAAAAAGTCTTGGAATGAAGTGATTCTTAAAAGAATCTATGATGTCAGATATTACAAAATGAGAAATACGAATGAATATCTAACAGACGAAAAGTAATTATTACTATCTAAATCGATTGCTGTCTTGAAAATATTTAATTGTATAAGAGAAATTTATGAATCAACACAAAAGCAGTGGTCTACATACATCATTACTGTAAGTAAACCTGCTTCTAAGGTGACTGAAATGTATTTAATTATTACACTATTGTTAATGTTGCTATAGCCTACACATATTATCAAACATTGTGAAGTTTAATTAGAGTCTCAGCCGACCTTCGGACATATAAATACGTGAACATACTGGTATTGAGTATCCAAAAAATATGTCATTATTCGAAGTTGAATTACTAGTTTTTAGAACAAAATTAGCTTTTCCAGAAGTCAGCATTTCTTGAAATTTATTTAATAGAATACTAATTTGAAGTAAATTTCATTCTTCTATAATCAGTCGTTTATAAAAAAATGTTTGGCTTAAATTATACATTGTTGAAGAATAGAATGTTTGCATGATGTAATATTGCCAAAAAAAATACAGCACACTCCTATAAAGGGAGATGTTTGTTTGATTAATACTAATAGTATCAATTTCTTTAAAATAATCGATATTTTTTGGAGAATGAAAATCTGCTGTGAATGTAATTCATCCCAAAGATAATTCTTGTTAAAATTTCAACTGTTTAGAATAGGTATTTACCCAAATGATATTGACATTAAGAGAACTTCACCTGTATTCGGTAAAGTGTGACTTTGATCCATAGCGTGGCCACAAACTTATGCACGCCACCTATTCACACACGAATTGACGTCATTAAAAAAACTTAATGATGTTCTCATGAGACCTCGAAACTTTAAATCTATCAAAATCTTGAAATCAAATTTATTAATGATGAATATACTTCTCTTATAATAAAGTAACAACAATGTTACATGTAACACTATTGTATTAATTTACATAATAACGTCCTCCTATGTAGTGATTCAGAGTTCAAACTTTGCTGATTGATATTTATATAACTTCTAGGTTAACTGGCGTAATGAAAAGAGAGAGAAATACTATGTTTCAACTTCAAAAAACTTTGAGAGCGGCTAATTGAGATTTGAACTCTTTTAAATCATTTTTATTTTTTAAGTTTGTAAAATAAAAGAAATAAGTTTATTGTGCTGTTGCAACTAATAGACAGAGTAGCACTCTTGAGGCTCATTATGAAACTTCTTCATTCAGTTCAATTATGGAAAAACGACCGAGGAGAGAATAATAAACTTAATTGTGTCATTCCTTTCTAGTACAGTAGAGGAATGGTAGAAAATAATGTATTTACATCCAATAAAATATATTGATTTATTATTGACTAGCTGACTTGATATTTTACTTGGTATACTTGGCATTTCGAAATATGATTTGAAAAATTATACAAAAGGAAAAAATATATTTATTAGCACAGTGTTCAGTAAGTGCATCTGTATACACCACATTAGTTGTCTGTTCTTCAGGTGAATGGAACCATTAATATATATTAATATATTATATATACATTATACATTATAATATATATTATAATATACATTAATACATAATTAATATATATATAATTAAAGTTAGTACTAGAAAACACAAAAAAAATTAAAAAAGACTAAAACTCTCGGTCTCGATCATTTCCGGCTCTTGACGTCTTCAGGAGAGGATAAAAAGGAATAGAAGAAGGAACACAGGAGTGGAGACGTAAATGCGTCCACCAACCAATACAAAGTGACAATATATATACTTTAAAAACTTTGAGAAACACGAATGAAGAACAAAAATTAGGATTCGCATTGAAATTTCGACCCTTTTAACGGTTGTCCTCAGGAAAGGAAGCTGAGTAGATAGAAGACGAAAGCCAACTGGACAGCTTCACAGAATATGGACAGGTTGGCCACAAATAATGAAAAAAAATTAATAGAAATGCTGAAGAAGAATAGCAACGAGTGAACAAATATAAGAATTAAAAAATTAGTAATCAAAAGGAATCTTTATAAATATAAAATCCAAAAGAACAGAAAATTAAGAATTAAAAAAAAAAACATAATAACTACTTAAACTTAATACATAAAAACGACATGTTTTGGTTCTTCAAAAGACCATCATCAGGTTTATTTTAACACTATTAACTAATACTCAATGTACGGCGATAATTATTCACTAGGGAGGTAACACATTATATATATATATATATATATATATATATATATATATATATATATAATAAAATAAAAAACGAAGGAAACACACAGAAAGACACAGACATAACTCACATCGATATTTCGACAATCGTCGTCATCAGGAGGTGCGAAGAGCGAAGAGCGAAGAGTCCCGCAGGAAGACAGGGCGGTACTGAACTCGAAAACCGCAGCCAGTACCCCACCACTTACCACCAAGCGGGGGAAGGGAGGGAAGGAAATGAAGAGCCAAATTAAGACGTAAAAGGAACGAGTAAAAATTATAACTATAAAAAATTATAAAAAAAAAAATTATAAAAAAGTAGATAAATCAAATTAAAATTAATAAAAATAATAAATAAAAAGTAAAATAAAAAATAATAAATAAATAAATAAAAAATAATAAATAAAAAATAATAAATAAATAAATAAATCATAAATAAATTATCGGTTGAGGTTGAGTCCGGGGGAAGAGCGAGCATCAAGTAAGCATATGTATGCCTCCTCTGAAGCTCTTAGGGTAACTTTATTGTTGGATTCGGGGATCTGTTTCAAGATCTGAACCCTGAAACAGTCATTGAAACTGAGTCCATGCGAGTTCGCATGGATGGCTACAGGATAGTTACTGCGTTGACCGACTGAAGCCCTATGACCATTCATACGAAGGCTCAACTTATTAGAAGTTAAGCCAACGTAAAAGGAGTCACACTGAGTGCAATCCAGTCGGTAAACACAGTTGCTCGAGGTACAGGAGGAATTGACCTGAACCGGGTAGGAACTATGGTGGAGAGGGGAATCGAAGGAAGGATTAGGATTAACAATCAGGCAAGTTTGACAGCCACGGCGTCCACATTGTTTCATTCCAGGAACAGGATTGGAAGGCTGAGGGGAAATATAAAGCATTTTTCTCTCATATTTCCCCTCAGCCTTCCAATCCTGTTCCTGGAATGAAACAATGTGGACGCCGTGGCTGTCAAACTTGCCTGATTGTTAATCCTAATCCTTCCTTCGATTCCCCTCTCCACCATAGTTCCTACCCGGTTCAGGTCAATTCCTCCTGTACCTCGAGCAACTGTGTTTACCGACTGGATTGCACTCAGTGTGACTCCTTTTACGTTGGCTTAACTTCTAATAAGTTGAGCCTTCGTATGAATGGTCATAGGGCTTCAGTCGGTCAACGCAGTAACTATCCTGTAGCCATCCATGCGAACTCGCATGGACTCAGTTTCAATGACTGTTTCAGGGTTCAGATCTTGAAACAGATCCCCGAATCCAACAATAAAGTTACCCTAAGAGCTTCAGAGGAGGCATACATATGCTTACTTGATGCTATGCTCGCTCTTCCCCCGGACTCAACCTCAACCGATAATTTATTTATGATTTATTTATTTATTTATTATTTTTTATTTATTATTTTTTATTTATTATTTTTTATTTTACTTTTTATTTATTATTTTTATTAATTTTAATTTGATTTATCTACTTTTTTATAATTTTTTTATAATTTTTTATAGTTATAATTTTTACTCGTTCTTTTACGTCTTAATTTGGCTCTTCATTTCCTTCCCTCCCTTCCCCCGCTTGGTGGTAAGTGGTGGGGTACTGGCTGCGGTTTCCGAGTTCAGTACCGCCCTGTCTTCCTGCGGGACTCTTCGCTCTTCGCTCTTCGCACCTCCTGATGACGACGATTGTCGAAATATCAATGTGAGTTATGTCTGTGTCTTTCTGTGTGTTTCCTTCGTTTTTTATTTTATTGTAAAAAAGTCCGCTGGACCGTCTCTTTTTAATTGTATATATATATATATATATATATATATATATATATATATATATAACAGTTCAAAATTCAAGATAGGTAGCACAAAAAGTAAAGAAATACACTTACAAACTCAAATTTTCGGGCAATCCGTCTTCAGGAAAAGAGAGAAGGGAGACCAAGCACGTTGTAGACGTAACGGCTAGTAACCAACACGGCAACCACCAGTGCTGCTCCCCGTGCCCGGTCTTGAAGTAATAGAATTAAGAGAAAATATAAACAGAAATTCAGATAAACAATACAAGTTGGGAAAACATAAATGATTCAGAGAGAATTGCGGAAAATTAAAACAAAAAATAAATAAATGAATAAAAAATAAAATAAAAAAATGCAACAAAGTATATCTGCAATAATCAATAAAAGGTAAAGTTAGATAAAAAGATGTAAAAGCGAAACTAGTTAAGAATGAGTGTCTTAAAAAATAAAATACATTATATAATGTATAGAACAAACTGGAAGTAAGAAATAAAAATCAAACAATAAATAATTACAGAAAAATATAAGAAAAAGGAGAGAGGAAAAAATACCAGAAAAAAATATAAAAGATATTTATATATTATAAAAAAAAATATCTTTTAAGGTTTAATCCAGGTGCAGTGCGCGCCGAGTAACCAGATGTGTGCCTCTTCAGAGGCTCTAAGGGTCACAGTATTGTCATCAGGGGGGATCTGTCGCAGAATCTGCTCGTGTCGGTTACTTGCCGTTACGTCTACAACGTGCTTGGACCCCTTTCTCTTTTCTCCTGAAGACGGATTGCTCGAAAATTTGAGTTCGTAAGTGTGTTTCTTTACTTAGTGTGCTACCTATTTTGAATTTTGAACTGTTATTGTGTCCAGTTTGGATCGTCTTTCCGTTTATCAAGTAAATATATATATATATAAAGATTTGGGTTTTTGATTCTGACGAAGATCGCTTGTTATGGTTGAAAGATCTTAGTCTTGTTTTCCCATTTTCTTATTGTGGTTTGATCATTGATATATATATAGTTCACACAGGAAAGAGAAAACAAATAAAGACACAACACAAATGACTCACAACGATATTTCGACAGTCGTCGTCATCGGGCAGAAGTAGTCCCTTTGACTAGCTGAAGCTAACTGGGACTTATATAAATTATTATATATATATATATATATATATATATACAAATGTTCGTACTTATGACCCAGCAGTCCGAGAAGAGAAAATTAAAAAGAACAAAAGTTAAAATTGGCATAATTTTTAATAAAATATATATATATAATCACCACTTTCGTATCAATAGATGAATACTGATGATATAATTGTGTCATTATGTGCTTCAAATGAGTTACGTGATCTAGAATATCTGATTATTTGATCCAGCAATTAAATATATTGAGAAGCACAATAACTACTTTGCTATTTTTTGTTAAGTGTGTCTATCATTCTTGAAGATATAAACTTTTTTATTCCAGTGGTGTTGCTGAATTACTTAGTTTACCTGTTGGTGATGTGCAAAGTCTGACTGATGAGCTAAGAAAAATGAAGTAGTCATTCGTGACTTTGGGTGATGCATCAGTCATTTGAGAGGAAGTTTAAGGGTCTCTATCATTTGGGAGTTAACAGGTTGCAGAATTTAAAGGCTGTCAGCTCACTGAACTGTTGCATCTCCAAGTTGACGCTCTTAGTAATAACATGTTGAACGCTCATAAAGTCCTGAACAATTTATTTTACAGTGATATTCATCTAAATTATTCTATCTATCACGCAAATATTTTAGATTTATATGGTAGATTTTTTGTTTAAATGATACATATTGATCACATTGCTTTTTCGTGATCAATGCAATTAAATTTAATTTAAATTATTAAATTAATTTTAATAATTGTGTTCAAGATCTTTTGATTTGGATATAGATGCATGTAGAATATACAGCTACTTACACTCTTGAACTAACTCTCATTCACCCATACAAGACAAGAGAGTTATTTTAAAGAGTGTAATGTGCAGGAAAGAACAATGGTCCAAGGAGAGATGTTAGAGTTAACAAACGAGTTCAGGAAGAGAAAAGGAAAAAACTACTTGCTAGCTGCAACCCTCTTAGACGAGCCTATTGCCCTCGTCCGCAGTGAGTCAAGTTTAAATAACCGTTACTAATGTTTATGATACTTGGTCTATGAATTCTAACACTTCGTATTACCATCAAAAACTGTACAGTATCTAAAAATCTTAATAGAGGGTACACTCAAGGTTGTAATAGGTCCTGATACTAGAATGCTATGTGGACTTCTGTGTTTAAAGTTCCTTTACAAGATATTACTGAAGTAGTTCCTTTTTTTATTTTTATTATGGTGACAGAGAAAAATATCTACAAACAAGATGCTTATGCAAATGATCAAATGGTCCACGTCTGTTTAAATTGTCTATAATACTTTTAAAAGTCTTTAAATCACTCAAAGTAAAAGGCATAGGTTAGTTCAAATCTTTTTAAACGGTTATGAGATTATCTACGTGTTTATTTAAAATCTCGTGGAGGTATTATAATAAGATATTCATTATATTTGGAAGCTTCAAGTTGGCTGTGTAACACCCAGATCGATGGTGTTAGCCAATAGGTTATAAAGAGTTGCTAAAGTACTTTGAGGTTTGCTGTAGAAGCTCTAAGATGATACATGATGATCCACGTTTACCAGCTTTGACCTATGCTTCCCTTATTTGGGGAAGGTTTTTCAATTAGATGAGTCAAAAGGAAAATATTACGTATGCATGGATTTATAGTAAGTGATAAAAGGTTTTGGCACTGTCCCTCGTGCTAGTGCCTGCATGATTGGTGATATACTAACAGTCGAACTGAAAATAAAATAGATTTTTGATTTATTCTTTCCACAAAAACCATGTTCCTGTCTGGATTCTAATATATGGTAAGATATGGTTACTTGGACTTTCCTCTTCCAGCTTAAACTTGGTTTCACCATGCTGAACTGGCAAGCATAACCTGATATGAAGAAAACACTGGTTATGATTTTGCTTTATTTTCAGACGGCTTCAAAGAGAACTGCAATCTAGGCTTTTCAGTGGAGGTTCATGACAAAGATTGTAATGGCAGATTTACTAAGCAGTACAAATGGTCTTCTCCAACAATCAGTAAAATATAAACGTTAACTATGGTTCCATAAGTATTACAGTCACAACAACTAATTAGGGGAACAGCGATTGAACCTTACTGACAGTCAGGCTTCTCTGGAATGTCTATAGTATGATGACAATCATCTATCCTTGGTAAAGGAAACAAAAAGGCAGCTATCGAGCTGAAACATCAAGGTTAGAGCATCCACTTACGCTGGGTTGAACCTCACTGTTACATACTAGGCAATGAAAGACTAGTTAGCAAAGAAGCATCTAGATGTACTGAACTGACAACCAGCTAGGACCATTTTCCAGTTAGAATTTAATTATTTAATTCAATTATCTCGGTCTAAAACAAGAGTTGACTCGCAGTAGGAAATAGCGGGACCACCAAACTATTTTTTCACTTGTGATATCCTTCAAAACCATAAGGACTTGAAACAAAAACACAGTACTCAGTTATTGTGCGAACATTGCAGGTATAAATTATACTTGCTCAGGCTTAAGATTGATACCTGTTCTTCAAGAGTCATTTAGACCGTATATCACGTCATAGTGGAGTGCTCACATCTGCAGGCGATTACACCAACTCATTCGTCAGGGCACTGCATCATCCCTGGCCGTGAACTCACTACCATCCATTTCTCAAATCAGAGTTTCTACCTTCTGTTTCTAACTTTGTTAAGGTTATTGATTTTGAAGTACAAGTAGAAATAAAACAAGTAATTGTGTTTTATATTAAATTTTCAATTGTGAAATATTGAACTGTTATTTCATATTTTTCTTAAGTACTGATATATTGTAATAAGGAGCATGATTTAAATAAAGTTTTATAAAAAAACAACATCGACAGGCACGCATTCACAGATACACACACACATACACACACACACACACAACAACACACACACACACACACATACACACACACACACACACCACACACACACACACACACACACACACACACACAAAACTCATACCCCTCCACCAGATGCATACACACACATCTCTCTGTCTGTATAGAAAAGATCTGACGAAGAATAAGAGTGAACCAAAAGCTTACATTCAATTAACTGAAAATTTTATATATAAATGGAAATTTTGAATATTTTTCTAATTTTTTTTTATAAAAAATGAGCAAACCAATTAGATGCAATCAAATATTCAAATGCTTTAAGGATATTATTTCATGTATGAGGCTGTCAGCTTTGCAAATATCTTGCACATTTAGTCACAATAATGAAAAGACAAATTCTATCAGAGTTAGTCGACACTTCAGTGAAGTAAATGCATCGAGTATTCATCTGTCACTTCAGGAGGTAATCTAATATTAATTCACAGATTTAAACTTGCAGAAGTTAGAAACCGTGATACATTAAACACTCAGACCAACAAATCAGTATGTTCAGTGTTAGCTATCGCATTTCATATAATCGAATATATTATGTAAACATTGAAACATGTTAAACTCTAAAGTGAAAATATAGTGTTCTTAAAATCTAGGGTATCATTGACAAGTTATCAGTTATCATGTTATAGAAAACTAAACTTGTAAATGTTATTCAAATAGGTAAATTTTAAGTGAAGTCACATTACTGGGAACGGGTGATGTAGAAATAATTGCTTTTGAACATGCAAAAATACAAAAAAAAATTTAGTACTTGATACATTAATAAAAAATATATGACTGTTGGATGTTCTTAATACACATGATTAAAAAATACTTAAAGGCATTGCTTGCTAATAAATCAATAGATTACTAACAGAATGTAATATTAATAAACCAATGCAATTTTAAGACGATTGGTTCTTTGCTTTCAATTGAATCCAAACAATTTTCAAGAAACGAACAATTTCTTAAAAATTGGCCAATCCAAAATATTTGAAATCCAAATGTCAATCAATGAATGGTAAAAGTACAAACAAATTAACTGTTAAGAAATAAGTTCATTCCTATTATAAAGTACTTTGTCTAAAAAATAATACAATTTATCATATAGGTTTGTATGAATGTATACAATTTTCATTATAAACTAGTATTCAACACTATGATAATTCTTTAAAACTTAATTTTGAAATGGTTATTACTATTCGTTTATTAATGTTGTTAGTTATGAACTACTATTTATAACTATTTTTATTCGTTTTAACATTATTCTTATAATAGTAATAACTATTAATTATGGATTATAGCGTTGCAATAACATTTCAAACAACTAATTTCTGCTACTTTCTCAATTATTCTGATAAGTATTAAAGTAATAAAATAGTAAAAAGTGAAACATTTATCCTATCCTTTCAATCCTTACTTGACATTTTTATAGCTGGTTCCATTAAACAAAATATCTTCGAAGTGAAAGTGAAAAATGATATGTTGTTTCATACAAAAACGATGAGTTGCATTAATTCATCATTCAAACAATTAAAAATAAAAATATATATCTACAATGAGAGCACTAAGGTCTCTCGATAGTTTTGGGTAAGATGCTATTCCATACAATTTTTTTTATGAATTCAATTCATTAATATTTCTTTAACAATATTTTTATAAATACTCATATAAAAATTGAAAATTTTCCTTTAAAGTTTACAGTATAATATTAAATTTGTGATCTGTTTAATTACATAGTATGTAGTAAAGGAATTACAAATTTTTCGATAGAAGACAAAATTGAAGGTAGAATCTTTCGGAGCTATGTAAATATGTAACTCCAAGTGAATACAAGATATATAAACTATGAATGAGTAAAGATGAAATATTAAACTTTTCCTCAGGCATCATCCGGTTCTTGTCACAATGAACAGATCCTTGCTTGTTCTTGAATTAAACAAGACAGGAGATGATAGAGCTTACGGCTTAGAATAACACACATGTAGCCCCTCTAATGAGGCAATGTCTTGTATTTCACCTCAGGGTAATTATATCAAACATTGACAGTAGCTTGCCTTGAAACAAACTTACCTAATCAAAGTTTGTTTTGGAGTAGTGGCTTACTAAAGCTCCAAAATGAATAATTTCAATGGCATTGTTTATTGTTTTAAAATATCGTTTATAATATTCGATGTCATTTACTCTTAATAATGTCCGGTGCTAAAATTTACATCTTTAATGTCTCTGATAAAATTATTGATTAATTCATAATAATAAGGCTTTCTCACGAGTTCAGACGCATTCTGATTTTACTAATTGATTTTAGGTTGTCGTTTTATAAGTTTGAAGACCTCCTCCCTTAAAGATAGATCGATATGTGCTATTTTCTTCGTATTTGAATTCATATATATAAATAAAATAAATTCAAAACGAAGGAAACACACAGAAAGACACAGACATAACTCACATTGATATTTCGACCATCGTCAAAATGGTCGACATTGACGATGGTCGAAATATCGATGTGAGTTATGTCTGTGTCTTTTTGTGTGTTTCCTTCGTTTTGAATTTATTTTATTTAAAAAAGTCCTCTGGACCGTTTCTTTTAATTCATATATATATTCATATGAATAGTTAGCAGTCGTCCTTTCGTCATTTTGCTTCTTATCCTGAAACTGACTTTCATAACGGTAGAAATATAGAAGTCAATTAAATTGTGAAGTTTTTTATGTGAAAATTTTTATTTTTTTTGTCATATCAGTCTTCAGGATCATTTCTCAATTATCAGTTGTATCTACATAGAAAAGAGCAGCTCTTCTTTTAAAATGCACTATTAAATAATCGGCTGCATGAATTTCTTGTAGAACATTTCTTCTAATATTCGGAAGTTTTTAGTTATCTCTTTTTTCATATATTTTATGGCACTGGTAATACATGTTGGTCGATATATTTCGACTGAGCATCAGTTTTCATCAGGACATTACTGGAGGTTTGCTTCAGATATTTCAGAATATATCTCGGAGCAAAGTTGGGTGGGGTGGTTCAAGGTTAATTCAGTTTTCTTTTGGGCTGGCAGAGATAAAAACAAGGTTGCTTTCAACTTTTACTTGACTAAGTAGACTTGGTGTGTTCTGAAATAGCTTCATGATTCTATTTTTGTTACAGTTAAGTATTTATTCTGGGATTTTTCTCCTGTATAATGATAGATCCAAGTATCTGTAATCTGAATTGTCTAATTCTTTATAAAGAATTTTTCTATTATTAACCAACATTTCTTGCGTCAGCTTACATTTATGGATCTGTTAGGTGTTAGGTTTTGATGTCCTAACGCATTTGACATAAGGAGATAAAGAATTGATTTCATGGCATTGTATGAGTTATTGTCAGCCTCATAGCTCTCGATATGGCATGTGTACTCATACACCAGATTGGCTTCTTTAAGTTTGGACTCATTGTTGCTGTTTTTCATAAGACATAAAGACTACACATTCTATGTTATCATGAGGCCGGAAACATGATTTCATTGTGTCTGTCCTCTATACCATTTAGCTGCTTTGCAGGGTTGATCCTCCATGTCGAATCGTGAATCAAGTTTTTAGAGTTGGAGTTTTTTTTAAGAGTTGCTGATATCAAACACGCTGCGGCTATCCTTATAAATAATCCCTAAGGCAGCAGACAGCCTAATCCCCATGACGAGCTTCTGCACCCAAGTACCATTATTATAATCATGCATTTCATCATTACCACAGAGGTTAGTATTATTAATATTAAACATATAATCTACCGTCATACCTCGTACATTACTGCCGTAGCTGTCGGACCGGTTTCGGGTGTCACCCATCTTCAACACGAACTCACGAGTTCGTGATATGTACGAGGTATGACGGTAGATTATATGTTTAATATTAATATTATTATAATCATTAGACTATACCTAATCTCTGTTTGTTCAAAACGGGCCTATTATTATCACGAAATCAGTCAGCGGACTTATTTATGTAACCTTTAGTTGCACAAATATCACAATCAATACTCATCACTTTACAATTAATGAAATCGCTACAAAAAAGTTCGATATAAAAAACCTCTGAAAAACACTTTGACAATGACCTACCTACCTTTAAAGCCCTTTATGCGTTACTTTTTTTTCATTGATGTTGGGGTAATTTCCTTGATTTTAGAGTAACCGTCAGATTACACTGTCCAAATATTACATTAAGAATATTAATGGTTGTTTTAAACTAGCATTGCTAGTAGAAATGACTTACTAATTACTTTTAGTATTCATTGAAACCCAAAAGTAAATTTATTTATTTAAGTAAACATGAGGTTCATTCATGTTTGTTGTCCCACTTAATTGTAAGTAAAGTATTACTCTCATGAATAGTCAATTTAATAAACTGAATTTAATTTAAATCCAGCTATCATTATTTCTTTACCTCAATTGACTAAATTGGAAAAACTCTCTTAGCAACAAAATAGAGAAAAACTTGAGAAGAAGGTGATGATTTGTCTACTTCAATTAATCTTATTTCAATAATTTTATATTATTTTAAATAATGTTAAAATTCTGAAAATTGTTGAAAAAACGTAATATTATTGTGAGAATTTTCAATACGAAATTGGAACACTGCATAACTTGCACATGCTTGGAGAACATATTTTCTATACTGATAACATTTTTCTACGAAACTATAAAACTACCAAAATGGGTATCAAAATTATTTGAAACATTTTCACATTTTATTGTTTTAAAATAAAATAAACAATTTTATAAAATAGTAAATTTTAGACATTATTCTAGTGTGAAAACCATTTATTTCAAGTTTTCCATAATTCGCATAATGATTTTATTGATGTTAGAATCAAACAGTCAATTAATTAGTTTGACACCCATTATTCACCCTCAGTTAGAGAGGAAACCACTATAGTTAATTTAATTTAGTATTCATAATGCCATCAATGATGAATATGAATTTATGATGACTAATAATTAAAATAATGAATTACGTAATAATGAAAAAGAATGATTTTAAAAATAAAATAAAGAAAAGAGTAATATTATTTATAATATAAAGGGGAAAATGATATGTAGTGTAATTATTATTAAGTGTAATTTAAGAAGTTATTAATTGTATTCAATTCGATTGGACTTGAAAATAATTTATTGATTTTTAATAAGGACAGATGATCTTTTATAGTAAGAGTTGAGTGTCTGAAGGTGAAAGACGTCAGATTAACCACGCCGTCAATCTGAAGCAAAGCAGTTAAAATACGAGTATCCATACAGAAGTATGCAGTGTATAGACGTCATATTTGAAATTACTTTGAGTTTTATAAAGTGCAAAGCCAAGCTTATGTAGTTTGTTATGAAGATTAGTATAAGTTTGCTAACGGGTTTTACTTGGAGTGATTTTGGAATGTGTATTTTTTTTTTTTTTAATATAGCTATCCGACTTGTCAATGAGGAGGGAAGAAACAAAAATCAGATGAAACCAAAGTAATAATGGTTGTTAATACTGTGTATTAGAGGGGAAAGACTAGATGAGGACCATTGTATCCCCATTAGGAGTTGGTTTGTATAGAGTTGTGTGAAGTTTGATACAGAAGTGCAGGTGAGCCCCAGCTGCACGGCACAATCTCTATTCAGCATGCCTCCCCCATCTAATTACAGACTGCCCACCCCTGACTACACTGTAATCGCAATATAAGTACCCATTACTCACCCTCAGTCAAGGAGTCAAGGGGAAACTATTAAATTGTGGGCTGCGCAACCTACTTCTGTAGTTATATTTACCTTCAATATTATATTAAATCTTCAAGGTTTATCCTAATACAAAAATTGTAAGTTATTTAGAAAACAGATATAAATAAAACATGCAACTGAAATACTAACTGCATTAATATATTCAATAGATATTATGAAGTGAGTTTTGAGTATCCAAAAGATTTTTTCTTCTTCTCCTCAGAATACATCTCTCATAAACGTTCACTATTCATGCAGCAGTGATGGTGGCGGTGCCTCTCTGAATCAAAGAGTATGGGATGTCACAGTGTATTTTACCGACATGAGTAAAACTACTCACGTAAATTCTAATTTAAGTTTGTTAAAGCATGATTCACTAAATTCCCGCTTTATATACAGGCAGGAATCTATATATATTTATATATAAAATTTATATATTCCACTTCTTAATTTACTATATATTAAATTATAGTGCTCATGAAAAATTCAATTTCCAATTTTTTTTCCTATTTACGTATTATGTTATCCCGAAAGTTTCGGGTAGGTGAGTGGGTGCGCTTCTAAAAAATTGTTGGTAAAAATAGAACAATGAAATTTGTTTGACCAAAAATCAACCTAAAATCTTAAACTATAACATACTTTAGGGATTCAGATTACTGAACATTTTTTAAATTAGATTAATGGATAGGATAATCTGCTACCTATTGACTTAGAAATATGTTATAAAAATGGAGTCAAAACTTAGAATGGTCTATAAGTATTATCAGCAAAATTTGAAGATATTATTATGAATTAGTATGATATGTAAGAGGTTTAATTCTTAGAAGGTTAAAAGCAATTGAAAATCAATCATATATTTTATGACTTTTACCAGCGTGTCAGTGTCGACTGCCCAATCAAAGTAGTGAATTAAATTTCAATACTGCACGTTTTAGTACATTTTAATGCCAGATATTTATTGATGTGCTTGAGCAGTTTATTGCTGTAGGTAATATCGAATCATGTTGAAACTGAAGGATCTAAAATTAACAAACAAAATTAATAAAATTATATTACCTATCATTAGTAGACTTATATATTAAGAAACAGTTGTTTTCAGAAAAAAAAAGATTCATTGAGTTGCAATTGATAATATATTAATGTTTTAAATGATTAACTTTAGTTATTTATTCACTTGTAATCATTGATGGTTCGGCTCTCCTTTAAATCAGGGGTTACGTTACGGGAAACACTAATAGCCCATAATGTCACCCATCCAAGGGCTAAACACGACCAGTGTTCTTCGACTTTTGTAATATAGTGTGGACCTTAATAGGAAAACATAAATGACTCAAGATTAGAGATATATCAGCCCATCCTTGGTAATAACTGTCTTTGCATAGTATTGATAAAAATAATCATTTCTGCTTAATAAGCAAATCTTAACGATTGCCTTAAAACTAACCCAATGTAAAATTAATCCGACAATAAAATTATCTGGAAGCTAGTATTTACTTGGTATATATGGTTTAATTAAAACCCATAAAGAAGATAACCCAGCCCATTTCGCTGTTTGCACTGTGATTTCTAAGTTGGCTTAATGACTAGCCTGAACATAAAATCCGTTTCCACCTTCTATTTCCCATGTTAAACACATTTTTCAATTTGAATCGAAATGTATTCTCTTACATTTGAACCAAAACTTTTAGAGCTTTGAGCAAAGTTTTTTTTTTTATTTCCTATAATAATAGTATAGTATTTATGAAGAATTTCATTTCAAGTTTTATAAGACTTATACGATTTAAGTGCATGTTTGAATTTTTTTTTATATATGTATTTGTTTGAGTGAGTAAGTGGATCGGTGGGTGTGTTTTTAAACGATTGTTGAGTTACAATCAAAACGGATGCAGTCACCGTTTGATGATAAATTGACAAGATACCCTAAAGTAGATCATGTAGTTTAAATAAGCCATATTGTTATTAGACAATATTTCTCATTGGATATTCACATTAATGATCATTATGTGTGCAAACCGAATGTTTTTTCTCATGAACTAACCTTTTCAGAATGTTTTAATTTTGGTGATAATATTATGCTATTGTTTCAAAAAACAGCGATACAATATAGGATTTTTTTAATACTAGAAAGGTTAGTTTTGCAAAAAAATAAAAAACTTTTGAATCTTGATTTAATCTAAAATACTTATTAGACTAGTCGACATTAAGTTAAGAATTTTACTCTCAGACTAATGTATTAACATATGCTCTTAGAATATGCTTTAACATATTTTTTTTAAAAATCCAGACATATATCTAAATCGTTAGCAGTATTCTGAAATGTAAAAACAAGTAAATATGAATGAAACATAATGAAAAGAAATATGATTCTGATGCATAAAATTCAATACACTATTTTCATGTGTTTTTGGACTAGGTCATTACATCTTGCTTCACTTGGCCATGCTAATTTAGTTAAATAATAATAAATATGTATGATAGAGGAGGTGAAGGCATATGATAGGTATTGTCATATGGTATCCATACAATTACAACATATGTTCTATTTTTGGACCAATACAAGAAGAGAATTTTTACCCTTAACAAACATGTCGTTTCTTATTTTGTTGTATTTATTACTGTAGTTTTGAAAAAAATGTTTAGCCGCTCACCTGACTATTTAAAAACATTGAAATACTGTGTAAAATATAGCATTAATATGAATTTGCAGGATAACTATTTCAAAAATCCGGAGTAGCATACTTTCTACTTTTCTATAATTAAACACATTATCAAACTCGCTTGTAATCAATTGTTTTTGAGTTTTGTTTTAATTTAGCCATCGAATAGAAGTAATATCGAACTCACAAATAATAAATAATGTGTCATTTGTTTACATGTGTCAATCATCATTTAATAATTTATAAGAAACTTAAATCCTGATCAGTTTGACATTGTGTTACTATTATTCGTCTGAGGGCTTGAATCTCATTGAACTAGTGCGCTCTGCGACCATGCATGTCGTATTGTGCATTTATTTTTTTTTAAATTCAGGTTTTAAGTTGTTTAATAAACTTTATAATTGTTCCTAGAAAAGTATTTCTTATTTCTAATTGTTTTAGGAATGACTTGCTAAAATTGATTATCCTCGTTAGGAAGGCGATTCACTCACATTGAGATAGAATATGATCAATGGTATCTGCCTCTTCTAGACAGAGAGGCTGCAGTCTTCGTATTTCTTCGTAATTGCAGCTTGCATAAGTAGTTATCGAGGAGAAAAAATATTCTACAGATATTTTTAAATCCTTCCTTTGAAGATATAGTATTTTCTTACAACTTTAATTTCAGTTCCAATCAGACTTTTAACTTGGACGTGGTTGTTCTAGCCACCTTTTATCTGCTTTCTTCTTGATCCACTTTTCAGTTGCCGTTTCTTTTGTAGCATCCTTTTCCAAACGGCCCACTGTATCATTCCCTTGTTACCAGTTACCTAATGAGAACAGTAGCTATCTACAGCTCTATACTATTTTTTTTGTAGAATTTTATACATTCTTAAAAGTTAATTTATATTTTTGTGTTCATTTAAGACAACTTATTTAAATATAATTCATTATTAATTTATGACCTTTATAAATTATGACCTTTTAAACCCTTATTATTTTGATTATCGCCAAAAAAACTACTCATCTCATTCTCCTATAAAAAGCTATTTTTATGTTTTAATTTCATGAGGATTTTTGAAATCTTGTGAAAAACTCGTCACACTTTAAACGTTATGACTCAATGGTAAGTCAAAACTTGAACATTTTTAACATTTTATTTTATCATTAATTCTGAAACTTGTTTTGTTTAATGCTCTATAAGATCTATAATATATTCAAATTTCATCTGTCGACAATTAGTAGTTGAGGTAAAGGAATTAGTATCTAAAAACACATATTGGTTAGCGAAGTAGACTTCCTATGAATCAATATTGCCCAAAAACCAAAGGCACATCTTTATTTAAGTGATGATTGTGAGCATCATATCAATATGTATCAAGCTTTTGATACATGCCCGTAAAATTATGCCCACATACCCTTAAAAATTATTACAAACAACTTCAATATAAACTCAGGAGATCTCAAAACAAGTTAATCGGGCAAAATGTAGAAATGTATTTCGAAAAAATATATTAAGTACAGTAAAATATTAAACTGAAATGACTCGTTTACAAATAAAGTAATGTAAAGCACTAACCATTAGGAATAACATTAATAGCGAGATTTCATTATTTGCAAATATTCTTTTCTTGAATTTGACTTTAGAAAGATAAATAATATGGCCAGTCCAAAAAGTAAATATTTTTCATTTTATATTTCTAATTTAAATGTTGGTGGAACTCTCTTTATGAGATTTCATTCTAATAAAAGAAAAGGGTTTTCTTTTTTTGTCAACTTGATATTAAAAATATAAAAAAAAAATAAAGAAGAAAAAGTAAGGAATATTTCGGTCTTGTATAATCAGAAATAGAATTATATTTTTACATGAGAACTGGTGATTCTTATGATGCCTTCCTATAGCATTCTGGAAAAAGTAATCACTTTCAAAGACTGGATTGTCTTCCAGGTCACGTGATAGAGTGAAGAACCAAATGCTCACCTTCCAAATTGTTTTTCATCACTTAATGTAACATCTCAAGTTTAACTAGAAAAAATATATAAACATTGAGTTGGTATATATTCGATGGAACTCAAGAGAATGGGTATACAATAAAGAGAACTATTTCTTCATAATAAGTACAGGTTAATGATATTTTAGGAGAATTATTTTTGCATTGTATTTTAGCGTAATTAAGCTAAAAAAAGACTATAAGTGACATTACAATCATTTATTATTGTTTATAAGCTGATTACTGCTTAATTAATGACTGCTGCTAAATAAATGCCTTTAGAATTAGTTTGTTAAAATATTATATGTGCGACTTTTTAGGATTTATGAATTTTACCAGAAATGTGGCTATACTAAAGAAAAAAAATTGTAAATACTGCTTTAAAAGAATAAAAGAATCTTTAAGAAAGGAACTTGACATTTAAGAGCTTTTAACGGCACTGGTAAAAGCAGTGACACACCTCCCCAACGACACCGTTTAAGCCGGTTATTTTGTATTCACGATTGAGGCAAACAGAAGGGTGTTCCAATCGGCAAAACTGATCGCTGCATCAAAGGTCCTTAATGGCAATGGTAACCATGAGAAACACTTATGAAGCACTCAGTCTAGAATCTAGAAGAAAGCATTAAGTCCACGAGCCATATTGCAGCCACCAAGTCTCCATTCACTTTAATTAACAGATCCTTCCCCTAAGCAGTGCTTGTCCTTTGCTTTTTCCAATTCCATAATAGCTGTATAATAGCATAACGAATTCAATCCCGTCTGCCGTGACATTCATTACGGAAAACGTGAAGACACAATTGGTAGGTGCCTTGCATTCCATTCACGATGAGCAAACAGATTTATCTTAATTTAACTTCAATATTTCTCTTTTTATACGATTTTTTTCTCTCTTAAAAGAAATTACTATTTACAAAGTTTTAGAAATATCAACAAAAAATAATAATTTTATAGCATTTTTATTTATCTAATTTTACTCTATATCATTAAGTTTTCTGTTTACAATACTTAATTTATGTTTATGAATAATGCAGAAAATACGCCAAGCTTTGTACATTGCAACTTTTTTGCAATGTCTGTGTACAAGTATCACAGACACCAATATTTTAGTTTATGCAAATAATTGCTAAATTTTAGTCTAGTTTTTTTTAATTATATATTTTTAAAATTTTTTAATATTAAAAAAAAATTATATATATATATGTTTGTATAGTTTGGAAGCAAACCTTCTTTTAAACACATTTTCTTAAATACCTTTCTTATTTCTACCTTATATGTGGATTAGAGAAGATATGTAGGAGACCTTCTTAAATAAGCAAGGTATTTAACAATATATATATAACAGATTCAATAATATATCGACCGTTAGATAGAATAGGTGTGTTCTCTAATCGGGGTTCGTTCAATTTTCCAGGATAAAAAATCAAACTCTCGTTGCCAACGTTTCGGTTTTATTTAAAACCTTTTAAACTAATTTAAACCATTTTTTATCCTGGAAAATTGACCGAACCCCGATTAGAGAACACACCTACTAAATATTATATATATATATATATATACACTTTTTTTCGTTGGAAATACGATCCAAAACGGACAAATATAGTTCAATATAAACAAAGAAACATAGAGAAATCAGAAGAACACACTTACAGTCTCTAATTTTCGGTTTGAACCGTCTTCAGGAGAGATAAGAGAGGGAAACCAAGCGCACTGGATCAGAGACGGTTGGAGACCAACAGTGTTGCCGCATGCGCGCCCGTTCACAGAAAATAAGGTAGACAGGAATCAATTTATAATTAATTTATAATTTATAAAATAAAATAATGGAATATGAAAACAATAAATATATAAAAAAGAAAAAATTGAAAAAATAAGGGAAATTGATACAGAGAAATTGATACATAAACAAAAGTGCTGACTAAGCTATGATAAAATAAAATAAAACTAAGAATACAAATAATAATAACAAATGAAATAATTTAATAAAAAATGTGAAAAGGCAAGGAACTTTTAGACATTATCGCTTTAGATTGAGGCCAGGTGCACTACGCGCACTTAATAGCCAAATATGGGCTTCTTCGGAGGCTCGTAGTGTGAGATCTTTGCTGTCAGGGGGTATTTGTCGCAGAATCTGTAACCTGTAGCACTCATTAAAAGGGAGACCGTGGCTATTGGCATGTATGGCAATGGGAAGATGGGAGCGACTATTGACTGAAGCTCTGTGATTGTTCATACGGAGACTAAGCTTGGTGGATGCTTGGCCTACGTAGAACGAATCACACTTGGTACACTCCAAACGGTACACACAGTTTTTGGAGGTACACGAGCAGTCAGTTGCAACAGGATAGAGGGTGTTATGGGGGGGAGCTGTGAAGTGTGGTTGGGGATTTATAATGGGACACGTGAGGCAACCTCGACGTCCGCACAGTTGCGCTCCAGAGGGCAAACTGTTTGCCCTCGTGGAGGTTAGCTTCCTGTGCGAAAGAAAATTGCCAAGGTTGGGAGGACGTCTGTAGGATAGGCGTGGCGGATTAGGAAAGGTTTTGGAGGTGGCTGGAGAAGAGGATATGATCGGGAAAAGTTCTTTAATGATGGTACCCAGTCTGTGGATACCTGGGAAGTAGGTTGTTATAAGGTAGGGAGACCCAGAGGGAGAGGAAGAGGAGGTTATATATATATATATATATATATATATATATATATATAATTAAAGTTTATCAGTACTCAATCAGTTCTAACTTTAATTAGAAGTTTAATTAATCAGAGTCCTGATAAACTTTAATTTTTTTTCTATTTCACGGTCGATACTTTTATCAATATTAACGTATATATATGCAATGTTAAACCAGATGTCACATCTATATTTCATCAAAAGTCAGTGTTGATAATGGAGGAATTAAATACTAGAAAAAAGTAATTATAGTCGTAACGATACCAACCACTATATACAATCAAAAAACTGATCAATCGAACAAAGGGGATCCTGAAAAAGAAAAAAAAAAGCATATCCAAAGTACTTTAAGTTTGAAAACTACTTCATAGTATAAATTATTTTATTGTAATTATTCAATGGCTTTAATGATATTGTTTTTAGTTTTACATGATTTGAACATTAACTCATTTACTATTTTAAGAAGTCGATTAAAATTAAAAGTTTCTGGAAAAGGAACGATGAACCTTGTGAAAACATTTGATGGCCTTGGCATCAATGAAGGCTTCAATGAGATGAGGAGGAGTTTTAGAGTGCTGCTTTAAAGAAGTCTTATATTAACGGAATGTATTGTGTTCAATATTAATTGTAAGAAAATATTCCTGCTTAATATTCAAGGAAAACTTATGAATTATAACTGTGAAAGGTGGTTTACTTTTGTGACATATTCTAAGGTATCATGAGGCTGAAATCGCACAGATGCAGGCGTTTCGGGTCGCTTGTATTGCACTCCCCTGCTGGAGCATTCTCATATGCCAAGCCTTATTTCATCTAACCTCCCTCATTACTTCGTTCCATACGTACAACAGCAGCCAACACATCCTATCTTCCTCAATTCTCTAGTCTCCATTACTTCTCTGACACCTTCCCTACAGTCCTGCTTCCCGTACCATTAACTAAACCCTACTCTCATTCCTACCTTATATAGAATGTAAAGGGGCAATCGGAATTCAGCATTTCACCTTATTTCCCTACACACCAAATTCTAGATCCATACCATTTTATAAATTATAATTCCTACTTTCTACTAATCATTAACACTTGGGTTTAGGCCATAGAACTTTGTCCTTATTACTCATCAAACATATCAGCCTCCTTCAAATAAACTATCTTAAGATAGAAGAAACATATGAAATATATATGGTACTAAAATAAATCGGCACTCAGTCAGTTTTTCAGGTTCAAATAAAACTCTCAAATACTTTAAAAAAACTTACGAAAAAAAGTTTCATTCATTTCAGTTTTAAGATTGAAATAACAGGCTTTAGACCACGAATGAGGTAAATTGCAAAATAATAATAAATGTGATAATTTTTAAGGAAATAACTAATTTTTCTATTTCCAAAAGACATGAATATTAATGCAAAAATCTTTTGTATATTTAACACAATTTTAATTATAACGTAACAATATAAGGATAAGGATTTAACATAACATATAACAATAAAGATTTTAGACATTGTGAGTTTATTATACTGGATATGTTGAAAACAGTCTTCTCAGTAATGAAATATTTAATGTCTAGTAGAAAAATATTTAAAGAAGTTTGGGATCCAATCAATAAATTATCTGATGATAAATTAGCTTTTAATAGAGTTTACTAAAATCTCTACTCATAAGAGTTGATGTTAGGGCTCTTTGTATTGGCTGAAATCTCAAGTTTACCGTGCTGGGAATGTCTCTTTCTTTACAACTCGTTGAAGGTTTCCATTAGATAAAACCAACAGTTCACCGTTTGCATTAATACGTAACTAGTAGACCAAGCTTAGTTCTGTGAAACGTATCTAATCGAATTGCAGACGAAACATAAGAGAATGGTAAAACAGAGTCGTTCATGACCTTGTTAAAGTTTTATCGGTAACAGTCGACAGAATCAGATTTGCTTTGGCAAGCTGTTCGATTATTTACTTTACCTTAGTTCTAAAGAATGTTACTTTACAAGTCTTCTACAAGTGATTTTTTAAACTACAACTTTGGAACGATATAATCAACACAATATTGTCATGCCGTCAGCAAAATACAGGAACTCTTATCTTTCAAGCACTTTGCGACTGTCTCCAAGCCAGTCTACCCTCTTATGTTATTTGTAATTCATGACTTCCCTTCTATAGCGCAACTTCCTGGAAAAACAAGCTTCCCTTTATAACACCAAAAAGCTTGAAAATCAAACAAAAACATGTGTTCAACTTCCGTTCTTTTACGGATTCAGGGGATTGTTGCCTTCCTCATATTTTTCTGCATTATTATTTGATACAATCTACGAATTCACCATATTGAGTTGAAGATGAAGTTTTGTCATATGAAGATGGATTTAAAATACGATTCACACTTCACAACTTTTGACTGTAGAACTCTAATATGAACACTCAGTTCTTCATGAAGATTTAAACTTCACCTTACAGGATATTGTGGTTATTCAATGTTCAAACACAAAAATATTATAACTGAAGTATATTTTTGTGTTTGATAAGAACTAAGGACAATATATGTAAGAACCAAATGGAGCACGTGTTTTATCATTGCGTTCTTTTTATTTTAATGAAGAATACTATTAATAATGTATTTAATAAAAAATGTTCAAAATACAGGTATGTGAAAACTCGAGAACGATTATACATGTGAATAATCTGTAATGAAACAAAGCATATATTTTTTAAATTAGTTTTAATAGAATTATTCTCGTTATTTTACTAATTAATTGTGTAGAAAAATACATATAGAAGTAAATCATCATTACATTCCCATAATGCTTTGAAAAATATTGTAAGATGTATTTTTACCCATGAAACGTTAATGAAATCGGAATGAATAAGTATTTGTCCTTCGACAATAGAATTCCTATTAATTTAAATACCAATTATAATTGCTAATCAGGTTTTACGTTTCTTTTTGTAGTTGATTACTAGTGCTTTATGTATCCCTTGTAGCGTTGTATTACTATTCTTTATAATGGAAAAGTTAAGTAATTTTTACCTGATTTAAAAAGTATTTGGGGGTTTTAAACTACCTTTTTATGCCTACTGGGTAAGCAAAGAATGCAACCAGATTCTGGCTTTACGTAGGTTTATATTTATTACGTAGGTTTATATTTATTACGTAGGTTTATTCTCATATTTTGTCAGACTTTCATACTCGTATTGTCAAAAACTATACAACTCTTCTTTAACCAAGGAGTATTGATTGAGAACTGATTGTAGACTCAAGTATGTAAACACTTCTTAAAAGAATGCCCAGATTAATTCAAAATGCCTAAAAGGAGTTAATAATTTAATTTATAATTTATTAATTTAAATGAAAACCTGGATTATTATTAAGGTGATTATTATTTACTTTAATAATATGAAAACACTTAAATATATTCTGGATTAACTCAATTATTTTTGTACTATTTAATTAGGAATATTCATCTGTCTATGTGTTCAAGTCAATCATTTTTTTTGCTTCTATTTTTCAGTTAATTATTTAGTTTTATTAGATTAGTTGTAGAAAACTGTTTACTCCCTGCAGGATGTTCTTTATAGACTCAGCCAAATGATTTGGTGATTGGAAAAATATGTTAAGTTTCAATAACAAGTCTCAAAAAAAAAAGAGAAAATAAAATAAATGAATATGAATCGCCACACTCGGGTGACAGGTGGAAAAAGATTACTGATTCAACCACGGAGTGTCCACAAATAATCAACTATATTAATGTGTTAAGAATAGTATCGTTTGTTTTCATTACTTATGCCATTATATAGTGTATTTTCCCCTTGCCTTAAATTAATTATACACTTTATTAAAATAAAGTCGCGATGCTTAATTTTGACAGTTCAGTCTAAATTCCGTTCTAAAACACGTCAAAACAGATCTGCAGCATGAACGAAATTCATTCATTGATTGACTGAGTGTTACTGAATGTTAGTAAATGCATTACTTGAAACAGAAGAGCAGGATAGAGCTTGTAACTGAAAGGTTGATGTGATATACGAGGTGGGTAAATAAAGTAGTGAGACTGATTTTTTTTAAATTTTCTGTTCAAATATAATTACAATGTGATATTGTCACCTTCAAAATAGTTATCTTCGGAAGCCACACAGCGCTGGAGACGGTCCTTCCAATCATTGTAGCATTGCTGGAACTCGGATTCTGGAATGGCCTTCAGCTGGTCGGTTACAGCAGTTTGTATGTTTTGTAGTGTCCCGAAATGAGTTCCCTTGAGGTGATTTTTCAATCTCGGGAAGAGGAAAAAGTCACAAGGACTCAAGTCTGGTGAATAAGGAGGCTGAGGAGCAACAGGAATGTTTTTACTGGCCAAAGACTCCTTCCCTTTCTGAGATCTTTTTGGTCTTGGGAAAGGTTTTTCGGAACCATTTTCGCACAAATTTTTCTCATCTCCAATTCATTGGTCAAAATGTGATGAACGGAGGTGTGATTCAAATTCAACTGTTCCCCGATCATTCTGACTGTCAAGCGTCGATCTGAACGCACAAGGTTCCGTACTCTGTTGACATTTTCATCGGTGTTTGCACTTGAAGGCCTTCCGCTTCGTGGTTCATCTTCAATCGACTCTCTTCCTTCTGAAAATTCCTTAAACCACCGAAAAACCTGTGCCCTTGATAAAACACGTTCTCCATAGGCCTCCTGAAGTTTTTCAAAAGTTTCGGTTGCATTATGTCCAAGTCTGAAGCAAAATTTGATTGCACACCGCTGCTCAACTTTGAGGTCACTCATTTTTAAAACGCTCAAGAAAAAACCATTTCACGAAAACCAACGCTACGGACAAACAAATGACTGTGGCGAGTTCAGATTCATACTGGAGGCGCATCACACGTGCACCTGACGCTACTCAAGGCCACGCGTCTCCAGCGTTGCCAGATCAAAAGCGACGTTGCCAGTCTCACTACTTTATTTACCCACCTCGTACTAATAAAAAGTGCTGTGATACAAGTTTATATGGGCAAAAAAAAAAGACAGTGTGTGGAGAAAGTTGCAATATCATGGTAGCAATGAAGAACCAATCAGATGGTTTGTTCAGACACTTAAAATGCTGGATTTCTTCACTGTCAGAGACAAATGCAAGAACTATCCCGGAGTAACCAGTATTCTATCACGTTATGATTTTTTGTACTGAATAATTAAATAATTACAATTAATTAAATTATTTCTGTCATAAAGGAATATATAATAGATACGCCTTTAAGATATCTTTATTTTTTAATCACTTACTGTCTAAGAAAACAGGACTTTTTTAAAAAAAAGCAAACTTATATAAGTTTATTTAGTGGGAACACTGATGTAGATTTAATTTAACAATTTTTTTTTGGTCTCATACTGACTTTTCTTTAGGCTAAATTACATAATTTTAAAATTGTATTTCATAATTAAATTATTGTGGCAATCTGATACATCAAAATTCTAATTCTGTGTTATCAGTTGTTGTCAAAGAATTTATTTTCTAAAATAGTACTAGTTCAGATGTTGAACAAAGGCTATGCAACCTTTTTAGTACAAAATATTGTACATATGTGTTAGAATGTTATGATCTGTATAAAGGAATATACTATTATGAAGTGAAGTGGAGACAAAACCCTACACACACAAGCACACAAGCACACACGCACACACACACACACACACACACACACACCACACACACACACACACACACACACACACACACACACACACACACACACACACGCACACCAACACACACACACACACACACACACACACCACAACACACACACACACACACACACACACACACACACACACACACACACACACACACACACACATACAGAAACATAAACTCACGCAAGTGCTGACTGGACACGGACGTACAACATCATATCTGAACCGTTTCCATATAATACCAGAAGATGCATGTATCTGCGACCATACCACATCACAGACCTGGCAACATCTCCTCTACGACTGTCCTATCCTGGACCGCCACAGAGGACCCCTGATCCAGCATATCGTCATCACTGGAGGCTCTTGGCCAGCAGCCAGATCAGACTTACTCAAAGATGAAAATTTTAAACCGTTTATGCACTTTATTAAGAAAATAGACTTAGACGTATTTTAAACCATTATAAGTGTTATTATATTTATGATATGTTTTGTTATTATGCTGTGGTATATTACGTTATGATAGGTTATGCTATATTAATTATTAGATTTAAGTCAATGTGTTAATATTTAAGTTAATAATTAAGTTAAGTAATTGAATAATCTAAAAATTGTTATAGTCAAGATAGTAGAATATAATAACATGTTATACTCAGCGTGACACATGTTTGTAAACTATTCAATAAACTCCCAACCAGCAGGGGTACTGCTGGGTGGAAAAAGAAAAAAAAAAAAAAACATACAGAAACACTTTTCTAGAATCCGAAAACGAAAAAATCTGTTAAAAATTCGGACCAGATGTTTCATGTTTTTCGTGTAATTTTTATTTCTGGTATTGAAATAATATAGAACAAATGTATTATTTGATATCATGCTATCAAGAACGTCCTTTCCATAAGCCTAATAATGTAGTGAAGGGATCAAGTAGTCTGGTGTGGTGGAAGTAGGCCGCCTTTTAGGCTTACCGTACTTTCACTTGGTTCACAATAGAATGCCTTTCTAAAAACCGACTCACATTGAACACGAGAGATTTACCTCAAGTAGCATTTTCTTCACCTTGTTTCTTTACTGACATCTCTTTTCATGAATACATCTAACATTTCTTTTATTATGGACTCCATAATAGAGCTACAAATAATTCACTAATAAGGTGTGACTCATTGACAGCTAACAAGATGTCAACGATTCCTCAAATTGAAACTTATTCCTGCTTCAATCCAAAGTTAAATCAATGTTTTGTGTTAATAAAAACTCTGGATCCCTTAGTTCGTTCTTCATTTGGTTCCAATTGTTGAAAATTCAATCGATCAATTTTCCAAATAGTCTTCTCTACGTTTATTACTTTCTTGATGCTTGTCAATATATTGATTAAATGAATTACTGAGAAGTTCTACATGTATATAAGTCAGCGAAGAAACCATGCAGATATTCGTCATTCGTATATATATTCTTTCTGAATTGATTAGGTTTGTTCCATTGAAAAAGAATGAAACGGTTCTACTGCTTACAAGTATTCATGACAATTCTTAACATATCATATACTACTTTTAAAACTTAGAAAAAATCATAATAAATATGATACTTAGGTAAAATTTAATCATTTGACATGTTCATTACAAGCATAATAGTTCTAAGACGAAATAAAAAAAAACAAATTAAAAAGGAAACAGATTTCAACATAAATGAAAGAAGTTAAGGAAGTTGTGGATGAAGAAATGAATAATAAAAGAGAAAGGGAGTGAATGGGAGCAGTGGGAGAAATAATAATGCGAGAGGGAAAGTTGAAAAGAAAAAAAGACTTAAATTTTATATTCAACGGAAGAACACGGAGGGATTGTTAAGACAGAAAGATTGGGAAATACATGATTTGGAAGATAAAATATAAAGGTGATATAATAAGGAGAGAAAAAGAAAGACAAGGGAATGTAGAGCACTTTGGGGTGAGACTTGTAATAGCGTCTAATCTGCTGTCCAAGACGTTACTTGTTTGCCAACCTGATGAAAGCAAAAGGGTTATCTGCTCTCGACAGAGCCCATGTAATATGACAACCACAATGCTTCACCGGATGTTTCCAAGTACAAAGCCTCAATAACCTTTTCATTAAATATAGCAAATACCTCTCAAAACCTTATACGTAATTTGTCCAACGTACAAACCGAATTATGACATAACTTCACAAATATTAACTTAATAAAGAACTAGAATTTTAATTTCATTTGGCATTTTAAAAATAAATAAATATATATATATATTCTTTGATAATATATATTGTCCTATAATAATCTTTTATTCTTCATTTACTTTTAATATTTTTAATCTATTTATTCTCTATTAGTCCAGTTATACCGTTGACCTTTCACTCTTTTATTCTAACCGCTTGTTTCTTGTTCATTATTGACCTTTGACCTTCTCTTTATATTAACCTGTACTAATCCTTTTAATCTATTTATAGCAATGACTAAGCATGAGTCATCGATTTTAATTTAACATGTCACATGGCCAACTCCTTTTCCAGTTGAACACTGTTAGCAGGAGGTTAGTTCATAGGATCGAATCTCTCAGTCTTAAGATCGTGAATGCCGAGACTGCGGTTAATTTTAATGATACCTGTTTAAAAGAGGATCTGCTGCCTATTTATACCAATATATATATATATATATATATATATATATATATATGATCAAACCACAAAAAGAAATGGGAAAACAAGACTAAGATCTTTCAACCGTAACAAGCAGTCTTCGTCAGAGTCAAAAAACCCAACTGAGACTCATTTCTTAGTCTTGTTTTCCTATTTCTTATTGTGGTTTGATCATTGATTGTTATTTCACGTGTTTATGTGAAATCTTTATATATATATATATATATATATATATATATATATATATATGTGTGTGTCCGGTTTGTTTGAGTGTGCATGTTTCTGAAAAAAACATATCAAAAATCAATAGATTTATGACGATAATCTTCAAATTAAGTTACTGATAGGCTTGAGATGAAATAAATCAAACTGCGCAGTTTATATTGGTTAAAATAATTGTGACAGCCGATTTTTAGTTGGCACTTAATTCGCAAAGGTACTGTTATTCGTGGTCCAAAGTTTGGAAAACTGTTCTGTTCTAACTAATTTGTAATAAATTTGATCAGGCAACCAAAAGAAATTTATTACACTGATCGACAGTAGGTTGAGAGTTGATGTTATTGTTGTTAAATAATGTTATTTTTGGATACAATCCCCCGGAACACGCCCGAGATGAACCACTCAGAGCCAGCTTTTAGGACCCCGCATCACTTCGAAGTCTGACAGTAATTCTTAACACAAAACAATAAAGTAAACAATTTATATCTGGTAGTTACTATTTTGGCGTTAAAGTAAATCTGAAAATATTCCTTGAAAATTGAAATGATGAATGTAATTGAAAGGAGAACAACAACAGCATTTTCAAATCTTCCAAAATCTTAAGAATATCAACATTCACAAAATCCCGGCTCCCCTCTTCATTTTATATTATCCAAGTTGCTCAAATTTGTTTGTTAAGTAGAAAACTACATCTTTATAATGAGAATCAAATTATTATTTCATTGTTTTTATTCAAATAGAGTAACAAACTAATCTGTCTATACCATTTTATTAATGGCAAACAAATAGTGTAATTGGTGAACTGTGCCTCTTTGGTTACATGATTGTTCCTCTTACAAGAGATATGTTTAAAATATATTTTTAATTGTAGTAATCTGCTGTGAAACACCTGAAAATGAATGTAGGATGATTTTTAAAAACTGAATACCATTCCTGACTAATATGATAAGTTGTGACAATGTATTTGCTGATTTCTTTATTTGGCTGAGCACTCTTGGTTTTGAAATATTTTTCAAGATAGAACCTTATCAAAAGTAAATGGAGAAAACTCGTCTGAGTAATAAAACATAAAATCGTGCCTGAAAGGCACCACTCCTGACATAATAATACTCCTAATACATTAGGTCTGACCAACCTTTCTTACTTTGGAGAATCTTACTTGGTAAAAGCATACATCTCGATGTATACACATATAATATACTCACAATATTGTTATAAATGAGAATCATTTAGATACCCACAGAAATATTTTATGTTTTTGGAATGTAGTTACAAATAAATGAACTTTTCAATAGGACACAAATTAATACATTGATAACTACCTGCTCTATCTAAAGTATCGACAAATGAACAATGATAAATCTGTATACAGTCAATTGAAATTATTATGTTCTTATTTTGATATCGAATTCTTAAACTGTCCTCAATTAAGTTAACATGGTTCATAAGTTTCTTTATTTTAATATGGAATAATATGGAATTTTAAATGGTATAAGTCTCTTCATATGTTTTTCAAAACAGCAGTTGCAAGTTTTCTACTTTTTCCTGAACCTTGTTTACCGATGATATAATAGTTTTTTTTCTCTTTGACACCACCATCCTACATTACTTCCAAGCACATCTTGCAGAGTAGTTTATTGTTCATTAATTTCCTCTTTTCCTTTTCCAAAAGATGAACAATCTTCATAATCGAAAACAAAATCAGGAATTTCAAAGAACTTCTGGTTCTTTTTTCCTCTATATAATAATGATAAGCTGGTCAATCTATATGATTGACTCCTATTCACCATCGATGTCAAATTCCTTTACAATCCTTTGTAACCGCCTTTCTCTCAACTGCTTCCCCTTCAACACCTCCTCCGTCGGAGGGCTCATTATTAATACTTCTCAACTCGGGGAACCATTTTCTTTTTTTAATTTTTTATCCGAAATATCATAATCATAGTCCTCTAATTTACCTTTAACATCAAATCCTCGTATTATATCTATTTTGAACTTTATTCTAATCTTCTGATCTACTTTCCACACTTCAATAATCAATTCTGTAATTACCATCTATAAGATTTCTATAATTGTTCAATTCGTAGAGTGCATTTAAATATTCATTCGCACACCCATATAAAATCTATTCTTTAATGGGTACAGCCTCCTCTGAGTGTAACTCTAGTATGCCTTAAAAAACTACCTTGCCAGCATTAAAACAGTGTATCACAATATCTCTCAACTGATTAGCTACATGATGATTTGCGTACTTACGAATTTCATGAGCAAAACAAATTTCTAAGGAGCTGTAAGAAAATAGATGCCACCTCACTGTTTTGTTTCCTTTCATGATTGTTTTCTTGTCTAAAGTTCTCTTTGTCATGGTCACAATTTTCTTAAAAACTAGACAAGTTCATCTACTTCTGAAACATCAGAGGAGAGAGTTTTTTTGATATTATTAATATTTTTATACAATTTATTTTTGTACTATTCATTGTTTACATTACTTTTGTATTGTTAATGGTCAATTTTGCGTTTATATTATTTTTTCTTATTTTTTTGTGTGAAAAACTCATTTCCTTTTCTCAGAAATACGTGGATCAGTTTTCAAAAAAAGTAAATGATATTAAAAGTGAATGCTTAATTAGAGAAGTGATTATTTATTAAAACAGTTGACATAATCCTCTCAACTGTATTAAGAAAAAGTGTTAATAAAGGATGAAAATAACTGCAATATTGATTTGACTGAAATATGAAATTCAATTATACAAAACATTGATCTGAATAAGCGTATCCGCAGTTACAAATAATTATTTCTTGACGTCAGAGAGGAATACTATTCTGCCATAGTTAATTAATTGCTTTGAATTCAACAGCACTCTCCCTGTAAGTTCAATTCTATTATTTAAAACAGATATTTCAAAATTAAAAACGAAATTGCAATTAATATTAGAGACCGAGAAAATTGAAACTATTTCGTTAATTACAATACACATCAATTTCAATTCAAATATATATTAAATTAATTTTGTTATGTTTATGCATTTTCTGATAGTGTTGATAGTAAATTACTAGTTATATATATATAATTTTTTAATATATATATATCACTGATCAAACAACAATATGAAATGGGAAAACAAAACTAAGATCTTTCAACCGTAACAAGCGGTCTTCGTTTTTATTTTTTTGACTCTGACGAAGACCGCTTGCTACGGTTAAAAGATCTTAGTCTTGTTTTCTCATTTCATTTTGTGGTTTGATAATTTATATATATATATATGTGTGGGAAGTCTAAACAACAAGGAAAAAGAAAAACAGATGAAATAAATTAAATAGAAGAAATAAATCTTTTTCCTTGTGGTTTAGACTTCATTGATTGCATCACGTGTTTAATTATCATTTTTTGCATATTCAAAAATTTTGATTTTTCTGCGAAAGTCAACGGTCCTTTAGGGCAAAATATCTAACGATTAGAATAAAAGAACAGGTAGAAATAATGCACACTCACACACACACACACACACACACACACACACACACACACACACACACACACACATCAATATTTCGACCTAGTCGTCATCAGAAGGAGAAGAAGTAGAAGATGACGTTTGTTTGCCAGCCAAGCAGAACTCATCTTCTTCTTCTCCTTCTCCTGATGGCGGCTAGGTCGAAATATTAAAATGAATTGGGTGTTGAATCTACGTGCTCTTTTATTTTAATCTTTTAGTATTTATATATATATATTTGTAAATTTGGGGAGCAATCCTTCTTTTATGCATGTTTTGTTGAACGCCCTTTGTACTGTGGCATAAATAAATTTCATTGTCCATCTTTCAAGTTTTCTCACCTTTGTTTTAAATATTTCACTAGGAGAACTATATTACTAGGAGAACTAGTATATTTAGTACCAGAAATATTGAAAACAAAGGTGAGAAAACTTGAAAAAGGTGATAATGAAATTTATTCATGCCGCAGTACAAAGGTTGTTCAACAAAACATATATATATACTTTTTTGTTGGAAATACGATCCAAAACGGACAAATATAGATCAATATAGACAAAGAAACATAGAGAAATCAAAAGAACACACTTACAGTCTCTGATTTTCGGTTTGAACCGTCACCAGTGCGGTTGGTTTCCCTCTCTTATCTCTCCTGAAGACGGTTGAAACCGAAAATTAGAGACTGTAAGTGTGTTATTTTGATTTCTCTATGTTTCTTTGTCTATATTGAACTATATATATATATAATATATATATATATATTATATGGGTTACTTGCCGTTGCGCCTACAACGTGCTTGGTCTCCCATTCTCATTTCTCCTGAAGACGGATTACCCGAAAATTTGAGTCTGTAAGTGTGTTTCCCTACTTTGTGTGTTGCTCTTTGTTAATCTCGAACTCGTATATATATATACTTCAAGGAAATGACATACTAGTCCTATATCAATATTTATTTATTTATCTGTATGCTTGTAATAGAAAGCTATATTTTTGAAAAAATGTTGGTATTGCTATGAAAATTTTATTTTCTTATACATATTCCATAGATTTCATCAACTTTCTAACTGATGGGCTAAAACTGAACATGCTGAATGAATATTTAATAATATATAAAAGAAAATTGAATGGTGTGTTGTGTGCGTCATTGGGGAATGCGTCAGTTGAGTAAGTGTGGCAGGCGAGCTTACAAAGGTTTATTGACGTAAGTTTCCATTAAGTTGAAGGAGTATGAATGGGTTAATGAAGCCATTTGGCAAATGGCAGAGCAGTGAGAGTGGGAGGCTGCGAAGAGATAGGGGGGTGGTGGAGCAGCTGTCGCTACCGACAAAAGGAATGGGGTTTTTTGTGCGAAGGCAGGGGAGAGCGATATGAGGCGACCGGCCACGTGGCCAACAAAACCTCTGCTGTTCTGGGCCAGCGACCACCTCAGGCCGACATTAATCTCCCTCACACCAGTAATGGGACGTCCACCTGATAGTGCCTCCTCGACTTCATCCATCACAAAAAAAAAAAGTTAAACAAATCCCAGTAAGCAAAGCCCAGGTGTTGCAAATTCAAATTACAGTGTTTTGCACAATTGTTCTCTCTGTACTTATACATTGCAATTTAAGAGCAAATAGTGACTCCGAACTCTACTCAGGCTCATTAAGCGTCCAACTTCTATCATTATAGTACTCTTGAGCCTCGTATACTTCAATATCTCTCAAACTTTAGGGTTGGGATTGTTAACAAAAAGTATTTTCTCCGGCCATTGAACCGGGAATTATCTTAGGCCGCACTTTCAATAGTTGATGTTAAATACTACTTGTAATATTAAACTCTCAGATATTACAACCTCATGAAACCAATGACATGAAAAAGGAAAATAAAAGTAAGTCTCATTATGCCATATATAACTGCCATATACCCACACAACTATTGAACTTGTAAATCCTTACAAAGAGAGTCTGAAAAATAGAAATAAATGAACATCATTTCACTCATTACTGTCATCTTCGAAATATCACAGGAAATTCAATTCTTGTTTTTATAACATGATTAGCAAATAAACTCTGATTACAAAAATCTGGCAAGTTAAATTAATTTTTTATTTTAATTTGATGATATCATTGAAAGTACTCTATTCAGCCAACTTTATACAGAATAATTTGATAAATAACACTTTTATTTAGCTTACTCCTTTGCTTGCTTTGGAATAATAAGTAATCTTGTTTGAACCTACATTATTAGCATTTTATTGTTATTATTATTTAGGTCCTATTTTTTTTAAGAGCAGGTATAAATTCAACAAAGTGTGTGGGAATGGTTCTCTGCAATGTTCATATTTTTTTTTTTTTGTATTTTATGCTCACTATCTACCATACAACTGGAAAGAAACCTCAGAAGGTCCCATAGGCAGTCCCCAGAAAAGGTTTAAAAGAAAGTAACAGTCTCCTACCTGCAGAAGAATAGAAATACTTGCCTGACATCATCTTGATGTTTCAGGTATAGAGGAATATAAACCATTCAGTCTTTACCTTTAAATTAACGTCCAAGTCAAATAGATTCAGAATGTAAAACATGAATTTTTTTAGATAAGATCTAATTGAATGTTGCATGGAACTTCAAACGCTTTTGATATTTTTAATACTTTTTTCATGTAGTGCATTTATTTCATTATAAATTAAATAAATTCCAAGGTAGAATAGTAGTTTTAGTTCAATTAAACATTTCCATAAATGATCGATAAATTAATTTTCTTCATTAAATACAACCATTATATAAATATCTTAAATAGAAACAACTTATTAAAATAAAACCAATTCAACATTATCTATATCACTAAAGGAGAAGCAATTTAAGTAAAATGGAATCTAAATACGGAACGATTAAAATATTATACGAAAAAAAATTATAATACAAATAGCATTATACAGCTACAAATCAAATAATAAATAAATACTTTCGTAAATTGATTTGTAATATTGAATTAATTGAAAGCTGCAGTAAATAATAAATGAGGAAAGTTCCTTTGACTTATAATTCAGATTACTGCTACATTCTCCAAAAGTTTAAAATACATGTTGAAAAATAAATTATTTCAGGTGACTTGTTATAAAATAACTAGTTTAGCATGAAATGGTAGGAGGTAGAAAAAGCAGTAATAAATTCACTTTTCTTTGGATTATGTAAAATAATTATATTAGAGAAAAAAATCAAAAGGGAAATTGTGCTTCACAAATGCAAAGGGCTCTGCAGGTATTTAATTACTGTTCAAACTTCAAGGGATGAAAGAGGATGGCTATATGATTAAATTATTTAGTGTCCTAAAATCCTCTTATAAACTATATTAAAATCATTTTCTTTTTCTTTGATTTTTGGAAATTTGTTATTAAATTTAAATCTAATAATTGTGTTATAATATTGTACATAAATATTTGTGTGAGTTTATGAGCGCGTGTATGTGTGTCTGTCTGTGCTAATTAGTTAATATACGTGTTATATATAAAATACAATTTTAGTAGGACTCGGTCAGTTCTTCAGGTACAAATAAAACTCTCATTTTCAACGTTTCGGTTTGTATTAATATTCTTGTATTAATATTCGGTTTGTATTGTATTAATATTCTTGGCTTTATATATATATATATATATATATATATATATATATATATATATATATATAATTGTAAATACAATTTTGGAAATAGTGACATTTCCATACTATAAATCATTTGATTCACTGCTGTCCTGACCCATAACAAACTAGCTTGGTGGCGTTTGATGATAGTGCGAATATTCGATGATCGCTCACAACATATCAACTGATGACTTTTATACGTGTGCAATCAAACTGTCAATATTGGTACCTAATGTGCTTTGTTTAATCATACAGAAATAGAGTACTATGTTTCCTTACGATGGAAAAGAGCTACAAATGATACACAAAGGAAATACATCGGCTAATAACTAGAACTTGATGTAATTTCTAAGTTAGGCACTATGGGAAAACAAGACTAAGATCTTTCAACCGTAACAAGCGGTCTTCGTCAGAGTCAAAAACCCAACTCAGTCTTGTTTTCCCATTTCTTATTGTGGTTTGATCATTGATATATGTATACAGTAATACCCCGACTTACGCTATCCCGACTTACGTGAATTCGAAGTTACGTCATGATGCAGCCCGGCCCTATTCAAGGTCTCCAGAAAACTGGGCGGGAAATTCTCTCCCTTCCACTAGCTCTAAAAAACGATGCGATTGGCATAACATTGCAGAGACTGGAGAAGCAGCAAGTGCTGATTGGAATGCTGCATCTTCTTTTCCTGGGAAATTAAAAAAAATAATAGAAGATGGAGGTTATTGCCCGAAAACTGTCTTTAATGTAGACGAAACAGGTCTCTTTTGGAAGAAAATGCCTAAAAGAACCTTTATCGCACGTGAGGAAAAGACTTTTCCTGGATTTAAGGCGGCGAAAGATAGATTGACAGTCATGCTCGGTTCCAATGCTTCTGGTGATTGCAAGCTGAAACCTCTTTTGGTCTACCGATCTGAAAATCCCAGAGCGTTAAAAAATAAGTCAGACTATGATCCTCACGTCAAAGTGGTTTTTTTGCCCCCAAATACCACCAGTTTACTCCAACCTATTGATCAAGGAGTGATAAAAACGTTCAAGGCATATTACACTCGAATGTCATTTGCTCATTTAAATGAAGCTATGACCCAAGATGAAGACTTATCTGTAAAAGATTTTTGGAAAACCTTTAATATTCTTGGTGCTGTTAGGATCATTGGACAATCATGGAGAGAAGTTTCCGAAAAAACATTGAAGGGTGTTTGGAAAAAGCTTTGCCCGTTCTTCTCTATTCAGACACCTGAAACAACTGATTATAGTGATCACGTAAATGAAACAGTTGCAAATATAGTCAATTTAGCCAAGAAAATAAATATGGATGTAAATGAAGAAGACATCAACGAACTTTTGGAATCGCATGACGAAGAACTTTCACTGGAAGACCTTATTGAAATGCAACAACAAATGCGGTCGAAAATGAAGACTTGGAACCAGCACCATCAGAAAATTTAATGACTATTAAAAACTTATCTGAGGGTGATTGAAAAGGGAATTAAGATTTTCGAAGAGATTGATTCCAATGAAGAGCGCGTGAGAATCGTAAGACAAGACATGCAGAGGTCAATTGCTTGCTACGAACAAATATTACGTGACAAGAAAAAGTCATCGAGTCGCCAGACAACTCTGTTTGACTTTATTCAAACTTCAAATAAATAATCAGTACAAGTATGTATGTAATTTATTTTCTTTGTGTATTTTTTACATTTTCGCTTTTCTTTTTTTTCTTTTTTTTATTTACTTCTTCAACTTTTTGATTTTCTATGTATATTACATGCATATATATTTGCTGCATTTTGTATTGTACATGTGAAGATTTTCAAAAAAACGTTTTAATCACATATTCCTTTTTTTCTTGGGAAGTACATATATTTACCCAGTGAAAAATGATTTTAAAAAACCATACCCCGATTTACATAATTTTCGACTTACAGTATAGCATGCAGTCCCACCTATAACGTAAGTCCGGGGTATTACTGTATATATATATATATATATATATATATTTATAACTCTTTCTGACGAAGACCGCTTGTTACGGTTGAAAGATCTTAGTCTTGTTTTCCCATTTCTTATTATGGTTTGATCTTTGATATATATATATATATACCTCATTAAAGATCTTGCCAACATTAAGTTTAGTATGTTTCCTACATACCTTTTCAAGGTTTCGAATGCTTCTTTTCCATCTTTGTGGTATCATATAAATTAACTCACCGATTTTTTTATCTTTAAATATATTTTTCATTTTACATGTCCGACGTTTCAGTCTACGTTGACCATTCTCAAGGATTCTATAATTCTATACGTCGGACATGTAAAATGAAAAATATATTTAAAGATAAAAAAATCGGTGAGTTAATTTATATGATACCACAAAGATGGAAAAGAAGCATTCGAAACCTTGAAAAGGTATGTAGGAAACATACTAAACTTAATGTTGGCAAGATCTTTAATGAGGTATGTTTAAAAGAAGGTCTGCTCCCAAAGTATACCAATATATAATAATATATTATATATATATATATATATATATATTATATATATATATATATATATATTTATAACTTTTTCTTCGCTAAAGTTTACTTTAAGTAAAATTTCACTTTAAATAAAATTCACTTTACTTTAAGTAAAATTACTTTAAAAAGTGGATTTCAACATTTTGACAAATTTACAATTTTTAGGAGCCCAGAAGTCTTTTGGGTTCTGACAGATTTTCTGACATATTAGAAATACATCCTGTTGGTATATGTACTTCTGTGTGTTTAGAATCGGTATATACATTAAAAACTTTACGGAGACAAACATACATATATTCATAGTGTGTCCAAAAATAACCCCTACAAAATATATTAGTCCTATAATTTTGAACAATTTGTTTAACGGGAAATAATTTATTGCACATAATTTGTTCTTATTGTACATATTTCTAAATTTTCAAGCCAATATTGTAGATAATATTAAACTGATATTACCAAAAAAGAAAAAAAAATAGAAAAGTGTTGTTACTAAACCATCCAAATGTTCACTAAGATGATCTAGAAACTTGTGAACACTATACTGGTTATATATTTTGATTGATAAAAAGATTTCACATAAACACGTGAAATAACAATCAATGATCAAACCACAATATGAAAAACAAGACTAAGATCTTTCAACCGTAACAAGCGGTCTTCGTCAGAGTCAAAAACCCAACAGTTGGGTTTTTGACTCTGACGAAGACCGCTTGTTACGGTTGAAAGATCTTAGTCTTGTTTTCCCATTTTCATATTGTGGTTTGATCATTGATATTTTGATTGGTAATAATGAAATTAAGTAAACAAATGTCTAATTATAGGAAGGTAAGGTTAATAGATCTGAGGCACTATTGCTTCAAAGAAAATGACTCTATAGTATGTCTTGTAAAAACAGACATACTATAGAGTCTATCATCATACATATAGAGTTGGAGGATGTTTTTCAGTCATGAGAAGAATTCCAGTTCGTCAGGTGGAGATTTAATTTCTTTCCCATTGCTTTTTACTAGGCTCCACCCGAGTCGGTTTGACAGCTTCAAAAGAAGCACTTATTTGCCACTTGGGAGGTAAATTTTAACCACGGCTTAACCTGAATCATCCATTGTTCTTTGTTATTATTAATTTTTTTTCAACTATAGTTTTTTTATTAATATTTAATTTTTTATTTTTTAAAAAAAATTCTTTATTTATTTTTATTATTTATCTTTTCTTTCCCTCTCTGTAAGTTTGCTACACTGATTGAGTGTCTCTTCAATGAAACTATTTCAATCGTCACTTGCTTTTGGAGTAACTCACATCATTCTACCGGATGGTGGTCGGTAAAAATATGAGTATAGTAGTGAGTTGTGATCCCTTTTATGCGTATCTTTTTGAACTTTATATATAATAATAATAAATCTAATTATAGAAGTAAGTTAATAATCAGGGAATACGTTGCAAGAGGTTCTCTCAAATATGTTGTATAAAGATTTCTAGCTTCTGCCTCACTAACTTTAAGCTGGTGGCCTCGATCCTTCGGGCGTTTTTAATTTCTTCTGCAGTTGCCACAGATCTGTCCTCATTGCTTTCATACTCCACCGAGCGTTTGACAGTAAAGAAGCACTTATTGCACTTGGTAGTGAACAGCTTAAACCACGGCTTAACCTAATTCCATACCAATCAGAGCGCAGGGTTAAGGCTGCTGCTCTGATTTTTCCTCACTGTTCCAGGTTTCCTGCTCGTCGGAATTACATACAAACCTCAGGTCAAGGACATGTATGTAATTCCGACAGCAGGAACCTGGAGCCGAGCATGAGGTCCAATCATGAGCAGCACCTTAACCTGCGCTCTGATTGGTTCAATTAGTCAACTATTGGCATTTAGCTGTTCACTACACATGCTCTACCTGAAGATGACCAATGTTCCTATGGTCGAAAGCTCGTGAATATTGAAGATGTTCTAGACAGATGTGTGATGCAGCCGTAAAAAAAAATCGCCGAAGGATCGAGCCACCACTTAAAGTTATGAGTGCAGAAGCTGCTGCAAATTTTAACAACATATATATAATATATATATATAAAGATCATAGAGCATGGGACAGTACTAAAATGCTGATTTGATATTTAGAACAACAGCAGCTTGTCACCTGGAGAATATCAGATGAGTTAATGAAGTAAAAGACAATCATTCAGTTTGAAATAACAAAGATAAGTAAAGGATAAGTATTGCGCCAATCGATAATGCTCAAAGAGGTGGCTTGTTATATCAAACTGAACTCATGGCTTTCGCTACTCATTGTCTTTCCTCACCACTTCTCACGCTGACAAGTGATAGTTTGCAGCATTGCTTGTAGTCATTTTTTTTTGTTTCTATGTTAGGTATAGTTCTTAGTTTGTATAAACCCAGATGGACCACTGGCCTATATAACCTGTTACATATAGACAGCAGACAGTTTCCCCAGCTTATCAACTTTAGAGTTCCAGTTGGCTTAATACATTAGTTGTTCTTTATCTTACTCTTAAGTGTCAATTATCAGTATGATTGACTAACAAAGAACCTACTTGTTACAATAAAAGAACAAGTATAATCTAATCTAAGCTATCAATTCATAAGAAGGATTTATGAAACAACCCTGCGACAAACGCCCATCGTTGTGAGACTACACACAAACGTCTACATCCTCTTGTTTTGTAATTCTACTTAGTGATGCAAAATTATATTTTATATATTATATTATCAATGATCAAACCACAATATGAAAATGGGAAAACAAGACTTTTCCCATTGTGGTTTGATCATTGATTGTTATTTCACGTGTTTTTGTGAAATTTTTTTATATATTATATTATATATAAATAAGAATTATATTCTTATTGTGTCAGAGGGACTTCTGTTTGTTTACCTAATTACGTTGCAATCTTATCGTCATACAGATAATCGTACATTTTTGTAAAGATTCCACCTCTTGCCTACAAGATACATAACAAGTATCTTTTTGACAAAGTCATTATTACGGGAGCCGCCTGGAAAAGCCTATCAATTAGTTTACGCTATGCTATCTATAATTCTGTACGTTAAACAGGCAGTATTAATATATACATAAGGCGTATGAGTATATTAATTACTTTCATAAATAAAGTACTTATTTGGAAAGTGTTTGCTTAATACACGCTGTTCACTTATAACTCAATCATTCCGACACTTTTGGCGTTTTATCTGTGATTTGCAGATGAGTTCCAGATAATACTCATTTACGTGAAGTAAAATCCCACATGCAAACTAAAACATGATAATATCTAGGAACAAAATTGTTTCTGTTCGACTCCATGGATGTGACAGGTTATAAATTTCGTTTCTACCTATATGTCCCGGAAGTCAGAGTATAATACGGGTAAAACTGACGCTAAACTACGGTAAATTTCGTTGCGTTGTAACATTCGATGAATGTAACGAAACAGTCAATTTGACGAAAGTTTGTTGGACAATTACATATTTTACAGAACTTAATTCAGACAAACGTCTTTGAAAATTGCAATACTGTACTTTTTAAAGTAGTAGAAATAGTATACAAGTAAGAAATTATAGAGATTTTTGAGAATAAGATATTTAGTAAGATCTGCGATGAACTTGCGGGTAAGTGTATAGTTAGGTGGACGACATCGCAGCCACAGTCTACAAAGATATGTCTGAAAAGTTGACATGTTTGAAATTGGTAAACTTACCCAGCAACATTTCATGATTTCGCAAAAATTTATAATACTCGCAATTCTGGATCATAATATTTCAGAAATCGCGTACTCTACTTAACTGAAGTTTGACCAATTTGAAATTACTAATTAGTTGGCAAGGTTATTTCATTTCGAGATTTCAGATGTCAAATACTGCATGTTTTATCATATGAAGAATGTTAGGTATCATGATAGTGGTACACTTGAAATAATAGTATGTGGTTTTGCCGTTGACTTTTTATTGATGGTCATAACAGTCGAAGAAAGTATAAACATAATTGGTACATTCAAATTATAAATACCACCATCATGTTTGATGAAGTATCAAAAAAATGTTTGATGCCCTGTAGATTACGAAAGTAAAGAGTAGTAGATCTGTTGTACATTCCACCTAAAGCAAACAAGCTCGAGAACCTCCGAGCGGAAAGTATTTGACTAATTGCCGTGCTCTGGTGGTACTTGTTCCTTTATATTGCTTACGTATGTTAAGTGGAGAGATGGCACCCTTAGGCCAGGAGCTTCCCTGACTACAAGTGGTAGGTAAGTTGTAATTACTTTTTGCCCCAAACATTAATAAGTGTTCAATTTTGAATTTCAGTTCACCAACTTCTAATCAAGAAAGCAGTAATTAATTTCAGTCTAAACTGAATTTATTCCAACATTGATATATTTATTCTTAGTTTATTTTTTCCCGATTCTCTGATGATTTGCTTTGGTTCAACATCATCAGTTATGATGTTTGATCAACCCTACAACCATCACGTACAATTATATATCATGAGATGAATTTATTACAACTATTGATGTTGATTCATCAACATATATGTAATATGTAATAGGTTATATTACATATAATCTCATTAGTAATCATCCAAGGAAACCAAAAGAAGGTTACACAAATTTGATTAAATGTAAAAAAATACAGTGTCTTAGCTTAATATAAGAACAAGTTTGATCAAACTCATGGACAATCATCTTTAATTCATGCACCATTTCACTAATTATTAATAATGAAATGGATACTTAAAGCTAAACGGGTTTAGCTACAATACCTTAAATATTAATTGTATGTTTAGAATTTATGTGGATATATTTCAGATAATTTTTTCTTCAAACGTTAAAATCTAAACTGTAATTAATGCATATGTATATATGATCTTTTCTTGTTACATAACACATGTGTACTCTCATAAATGAAATATGCCGTTAAAGTCACAGCTCATAATTCATAAAACTGTTGAATTCATACTACTAGCCGTAAAGCAAGCAAATGAGAAGTACAGATATAGATTCAGGTTAGTGGTGGGCAAACAGTGGCTCCTCCAGTGCTTCATTGTGCTCTTCAAAGTTGACCCGATTAAAGCGTATTTCAATACAGCGGTCTACTCTGAAAGACCTTTAGATGATATATACGCCACAACTCTATTTCTGGTTCACAATTATTTCTCGGAAATTTCATATTAATAGAAATAAATTAATTAAGTTTCATATTAATGAGAACGTGGAATCTTTCCTAAAATTATAAATAGCATCATAGAAACCTCTGTAACCTCTGAAAAACAGTTATGCCTTCGGTGCAATAAGTACAGTAATTTCAAAATTAAAAAAAAAAAAAAAGGAAAGTTTTCTATAAGTAAATCGAAGCACTTGAAAGTGTAGTCTAGTTTCCCAATCAATTAGGTTTGATTTCTTGGTTAATTTCCAAATACGTTTTTGAAATCACTTTTCCCTTAAAAGAATTGAACTTGGAGTCTGAACTCCAACTGTTGATAGTTTGTTCTTTTTACAAATGAGCCTATGACCATGAAAATTTTGATCTACAGAATATCTTTACTGCTATAATTGAATACTTGTACGTCAAGTTGCCTAAAATGCCTCGTTTACATGTACTAACTTCTGACGCAGAAATAAGAGCTTATTTTTCGTCTAAATAACAAAGGTAGGACATCACATGTGTTATGGTACTATTTACATGTGTTATGGTACATGTGTTATGGTAAATATGTGTATCACATTTACATGTGTTATGGTACTGTTTTTATATCCTCATGATTAATTTTTTTTACATTTTAAATATAAAATGTTCATATATGAAATACAACTTCACAATTAGTGTTATATTTTTTTGTGCTATCATGCTAGCATTCTAATATATTTTCCTAACACAAAATAAGTTAAATAAATTCAAGAAGACAACGCTTTTTCCCCTCTGTATTAAAAAAATTATTTTTTTTCTAATATTACAGATAGTTTGTTGTTAATGCCAGCATTTAGAAGCAGTTTCGCCTAAATGTTATTTCTAATCCTTTTTCAATGATTCGTGGGAGGGATTACTCAAATTGGAGTCTCATGGTTATAGATCTATTCTCTCATTAAATGATCAACAATTCTTGAATGATAATTAAATATTGCTCATTTAAATATAATATTAACTCTAAGTATGGCACGATTATGGTTGGTATGAAAAATACCATATTTAGTCTTAGTAGTTTAGCGTAAAGAAAAACGTTTTCTGAATTCAGGAAATGTGCTTCACTGTTCTTTCCTTAGAGACAATTTCACCTAAATGCTATCCCTCCTATCATTACGTAACGAACTACTTTTGTATTCAATTTCATAATTATCCGTCCAACGGTGTGATCGGCATTATGTTTACAGTTTTACGAATTCAATCATAGTTCAAAAAGTTGACTTTTTTGCTATCGGAAAAAATAACTTTCGTGATATCGGAAAAGTTTTCAAATTATTTAAAAATAAAAATGAAGAAATTTCTTTCAGTTATTGTTAATGACAATTTAATATTAACTGCTAAATTGCAACATCAAGAAATTTTAGTTCAAGAAAAAACAATGATGTCTGAAAACTCATCCACAGTATAAGATATATTTTTGGGTATGTTTAAATCAGTTCATGAACTTTCATATATACACCAATCCACACATTAGAAGACAAAAAAATATTAAATAATATATATCAAGGGTACTCAAAACTTCTAAAACTCACAAAATATTCAAATCAAATGTTTTCATGATTGCTATACTTTATTTATAGTAAAAAAAAAATATTAAAGAATAATTTTGAGGAACTCAAAACATGCAATCCGTTCAAGTCACGAAATTGGGTTTTAATCATGACTCTACTTACTTATAATAAAGCTGACATACCATTTGAAATGCTAATCATTTTTTTATTTTTTTTCAGTTTAAAATTTTATTATTTTAGTGGTTAATGAAATATAGTAAAATAAGGTTGGTCATACAAGAAATATCTTTAATAAATACAATTTTTAAAAAATTTCTTAACTATTAAACAACTTCAAAATTGATGAAGAAACCAATTAAGTTTAATCTTCTTCCATAAGTTGGGATGTTATTTTCAAGGAAATAAATTATTGATTTATGTTGAAAATATTGAGAAATACCCAAAAATATCTGACCAGGAATATACTGACGAATATATCTCAAATGAAACTGAAAATCCAATCCAGAAGTCAATTTCCCCTCCTCTCCAGAGGGACTGGTAATTAAAACCTTTTGGCCCTCTGGTCATTGGGAAATCAAATTTCATCCGTCTATGAATATTGAAGGTGCGCATATTAAAAAATCTTTTAAAAAAATTATACTTTTACAGTTTTTATTCAAATATTTGCTCTACTTAATATGGCTCATTTAGGACGTCCATTAGTATATGTTAATTAAACGTCTTTACTTTTAAATACCTTCTTTGACACTAGAGGGCTGATTAGATTAGCTGTTAATTCAACATAAACAATTATATTTCCTAATTTAAGCTTAAAATTATAAAAAAAATTATGCAACAACTTAAAAAATTAACCTATAGCAATGTTGCAAAATTGAGAGTCTTTCAAATACTTTACAAGTTAATTGTTTACAAGACAACAAAAATAAAGTTTACCAGAAGTGAAGCAACCTGCGATTGGTTTGTATTTTGCAATTCACTCAGTGACGGGGAGATTCTTCAGATCTTAACCGGCAGACCGCGGACCAACCGTCCTGTGTCATCCAATGCCTTGTCCCACACAACCAATACCATGACATTTTATTTTTTGTTGATATCCTTAGGTCTTTAATTTTAACTATCACAATAATCTCCCCAAGTTTTTAAATCACATCACCTTTTCGATACTCACAAGTTAAATGAAGCCAGCAAAAAAAATTTAAATGGTAAATTGTACTTTCCTTGTGTTTTTTTTTCACATTGAACTACTAAAGAGCAACCAAATTCTTTCTTTCTTATAAGTCAAGCATAGTGATAATCAAAATAATAAATCTCAAGATTTTACGGTTACACACGGTTAAGGGTTTTTAAAATCCCCTTTAGCTCTTTTTTTATATGTATATAATTATTGCTTATGGTAGGGTGCCTACAAACTTTTGAATATACACCCACTTAGACACAGACATCATTGAAAAAACATCTTAAAAGGGCTTTCGGGAATTCAACAGATGTCAAGCGTCAAAATCTCGAGATACATTTTTTTCATAATTACTATACTTTACTTGTAGTGAAGTCAAAATTGACTTATGATGGTTTCTGAAAGCTTGAGAACACGATACAGATCACAGCTTTAAACGGATCATAGTGTAATTATATCCGAGGGGATAGTTTTTTGTTGAAATGGAATGCAAGTGTACGCAAAGGGACATTATGGTGCACTTCATGGTTTCAGAAAATGTTTCTTGTACGTTAAATGACTAATTAGAGCAAAATGAAATTGTGCCAAAAACATTTCATTGTTTACACTGAAACCGCTATTTTATTCAGCATATTCTAACAAAATTACCATAAAATAAATTTATTTTATCTGACAATCAGGTCACAGGAAAAGCATTAAAACTCATTGTTATTAACTCAAAATTAGTTTGTCTAATTCCCCTTGGAATCTGGTCAGCAAAAATTTCAAACTTCGTTAAGGGTTTCAACGGACACACTGAAATAAGAGAATATGAGGCATTTGAAAAAGGTTTTCAGAAAACAAAAAATTTAAAATATATTTAGAGAGCAAAGATTTAATGAATGGATGAAAAGATAAAAATTAACTATAACAGCTAGGTATAATTCGGTCCAATAAGCGCAATGTAAGTAAAATAATTGAGGGAAAAATAAACATATCTTCAAACAAAGAAACTTTTTAAAAATATTTGTAGAAAAATTATTTCCTGTGTTCTTAGTTTTCCTGTCAAAAATATTGGAAATGTTTTTCTTAACTATCATTTCTGCATGCTACAATTAATACAATTCGAATGATGCAGTTGTCTAAAAGAAGCTGCAATCATTGAACCATTGTGTACGAGTACAAGCCAATCCCGTTTAACAGGTTAATGAATTCTAGGTAGTCATTCCTAAAACCAATATATGTGGGATATGCTTTGCTAAGGATAATTATGAAGTTGGTTAAAGAATTTAAATTTTAATTTGACTTTTGCAACGATAACGGACGGCTCAATCAGACAAGTAAGGCTGTGATGAGCACGAGTCCCGTATTACTTTTGGCCTTCACTTTAATAATAATAATTTACATCTTAAATTGAGCTAAATGTATGATTTTAATCTTGTTATAACTCATAAAATAGACTTACTTAGATTCAAACAAATGCAATCATGAAATTGATTATCTATGGTATGATAATATTTTACCAGTGTTTGATATTATGCCTGCGCGATAGTAACATTAAATTAAAACCAAAACTAAATTGAGTATGAACGAAATCACTTAAGTAAAGTAAAGTGGAGCGTAGGCTAAAGTAGTTTTTTACTTTACTATAAGTAAACTCAATCTACACTTTTGCTTTTCAAAAATATTATTATTAATGCTATAGTTATACTAATGATATTATTCTAAGTTAGTGCAATCAGTTATTATGTGGTATTTACTTATTGAACGGTAAAAAGCTAATGAAATAGTTTACACATATAGAAATTTAATAGTTTAAACAACGCGTTTCCAACACATAGTGTTTTTCTTTAGGTATTAACTAAAAAAAAAATACAATGTCATAATCATCAATGTCATCTATAGTATAAAGTAAATAACTACGTGTTCGAAACGCGTTGTTTATACTATTAAATGTCTATACGTGGAGACTATTTCATTAGCTATATTTCATTAGGTAATATCATAAGGTATTATATTACTCTTTGTACTACGTAACCACCTTTAACCTATCACTTAAACCGAATGAATACAATGGTAATGAATACTCAAAAATACTTTCAAGTTACATAGTATAATGTGAAGATGTCAGGGATGTATTTAAAAATGTATTGGTATAAATATATTTGTACACGGCAGTTGGCATTAATATTTTTTCTTTTCAAAAAGGTATTTGTGACCTTAAATACTCTTTCCGCCAACTTCAATTAATAATCTTTGTAAATACAGAAGCTAATTGTAAATGTAAATACATTTTATTATGTTATTTGAAAACTTAAAAAATTTCCTAGACTGATTAATTACAGTAATAACTGAAAACATTATGAGTTTGCTGTATTAATTTCTAGAGATTTCATATAACGGATTTAGAAAAATAATACATATTTGCTAAACACAATAAAATGATTGTCTTTCTTGAACTTTTGATGGTTGAATCGAATGGTCAATTATGCTAGAAGTAATTACTGAAATTGTGTCTGGAGGTCTCCAAGTCACCGTTAGTAGGATCTCTTAAAATCTTTCCAAAAGTAGGATTGCCTGTACTTTCTCGCTTACAGGAATAATAATAACCGTTAGTTGGTGTTTTATGGCTTAGCTAAGTCTTGTCTTCCCGTGCTCATACTTTGTCTGGCACAGCCAAAGCTTTATATTTCATCTGTAGTTAAAGTTACACTTATTGGTATCTACACACTTTTGTTGCAAAACTTATTCTTATGATACTAACTGAAGTAAATACATTGCGAGAGTTTGTAGCGTCACCTCTACTACAGTCACCTCTAGAAGTTTTTGGTTCCTTTCATTAGACTCTTGTAAGATTCTCTTGTCATGATTAATCAAAAAATGATAATTGTAATAATAAAAATATAGCGATTGTGAAGTTTGATCCAATTTTCATTAAAGAAATCGGTCAATATAAATTTCTGAACAGTTAATATTTAGTTCTTATGATTAAGTATTACTCAACTAGCATAACATTGAGAATGTATATTTATATACTATAATATTTAATAAAAAATAATTATTTCTGTTTATTACATTCATTTTGAAAACTACTTTCAGAAAATAATAGTTGATTGCACTTTCAAACTGAACGCATTATTTCTGTTAAATAATATAAAAAGAGCAATCATTGATGTATTCAGTAATGTTTTAGTGTATCCATAGTATTTATGTTTATAAAGTTACAATTTTAATATCATTTATAATCTAAATGACCATCATTCAGTTTACACTTAAAGGCGCTTTTTTTATAATTTGGCCTGCTATTTGCGATACAATCCTACTGAAAATTCCTAAAGGTAAACCTTTTCACAAATGAGGATTACATAATTTTTCTCTCTCATTATTGTTCATATTTTTTATTTTCACGAGTTTTTTTTTGTTCCCGCTATTATTGCGATGTTATATGCAAAATATATACGGCTTATACTATTCGTATGTAGGAGCTCCAAAGCGAAAAATTAAATGCAATCTACATATATTGCATAATCTATATCAAATGATCTTTCAATTTTTACAAAACTAATATTTTTTTTGTAACTAAGTATTATTTACCTTTAACATTAACAATTTTCTTTACAACATCGTCTCCAGCAGCATGGATACAAACATTTTGTATGTATACTACCACTTACAAAATAAACACAGACATCACCAAAAAAAAGTTATCAAACGTTTCAAGAACCTCAGAAAGTGTAAATTTGTCGAAACCTTTAAATCCAATCAGTTATTTTATATATGATTGACACACTTATTCATTTAGTTCTTCCCTAGGAATAATCTGATATTTTTTTTTGGTAATAAACATTGATTGACTGCCTATTACTCGTTACACTTGCTTTATTTATTTCTTCTAATTTATTGTCCACTCACATTATCTAATGACATTAAGCGTTTTCATTAGAAGATATACTTTTTTCTTTACATGTACAATTTTGCTAAATAATGTAAAAAGAGCAATTATTGAATTCACAACTGCCTGAGTTGAACAAGAAATATCAACTGTCACCCTTTGGGCCATGAAAGGAAAGAGCACGTGCCACCTTCGTCTTGACACCAACTATATCAACGGAGGTATCCAGTGTTTCTCCCAAGGGCACAGCACAGAGGCCCTGCATCCATCATCTGGATCATTCACGTCTAGTGCTCCCCGTATAATACCATCTGCAACCCCTCTATTCATTGTCACCAATTCATTTCAGCTTCAGCATCATGAGTAAAACACTGTCAAGCTAAAGCCATTTTTATATCTTTATCTCTCAAGAAAACTACCTATGACTACTTGAACATACTAATTTACACTTCATTCAGAAACCAGCATTAATATTGTAGGTCAACTCAGAAATGATTACCATAGGATTCTGACAGAGCGGAAAACTAATGTCAATTGTTTTAAATTACTTTTCAAGAATATTTTAAAGTAATATTAAATTTTGCTATCAAAAGATAAATTTATAAAGCTTTGCAATAAGTACAGGTACGGTATAATAGAAACAAAAATTGGTTCTTTAGAGATGGTTTGTATATACATTCTACATCTAGTATGAAAATTCAGACATAAGAACTTAGTTATTCTTTTCAAAATACTGTGGAAAAACATAGTAGATTGTCATTTACAATTATATTTTGAGTCATTCTTTCTTTTTCCGTCCCAACCTTTCTAATTCTGTACTGAAGGCCATGCATGCGTGTTTTATTTTACTCTAAATAAAGCAATCATAAAAATTTGTTTTTCTAAATATTGTTGACGGATTTAGACGCCTTCATGTTCCTTGAGACTTTTTTTGAAGTTTTATTGACATTCGTGTGGGAAGATTGGCATAAATTGAAATGTTTGTGTTCATGATTCAGTTGAGACATACTAGTGCTGTTACGGCATCTCCTCCTGGAAGACCTGGTCTGAGCATAGTGTATTCTTACCTGCCCACTTTGACAGATATGGCTGATCACTGTAGTGTGACAATAGTTCCGACTGCTTCCTATCAGCTGCCTTTAGATAACAAACAGTTGCTGCTGTTCTGTTCTGCAAATACAGTTTCCTATTAGTAAGCGTTATTATGCGTTCACACAATCTACTAAATTCCTGAGTGAACAATAAATTATAAACATTGCATCTATTCTTTGGGCATTCTCAAATTTGTGATACATTAATCCTCCTGTAAAACATGTGCCGAAAATATGTAGACAAAGACTATAGGATGACATAATTAATCACTAATTTAAGATTTTTTTATAGCCATAGTTATGTAGGAATGTTACAATTAGATTGAAAAGCTTTACTATGTATATACCGAAAACATCAATATTAATAATGCAAAACTATTACAAAATATCTACTTATATATTCATTTCTAAATATTATGAACAGAAATTATTAAAAAAATGGAAATAATGAAGTAAACCCCTTTATTTCTTAGATAGAAGAACTCAATTTTCTTCTAAAAATGGTTCAAACAGAAAGTGCATATTAGATTTACAAACATGATTACTATTTTCAAACCAACTAACAATAAAAAAAGGATTTCAAATAGGGGCAAAAAAAGTGCCCGAGCTAACAAACCACCAATTTATAAAGCTGAAAGAGCTTTGCAAAATCTGATCTAAAAAAAGCATACTCTGCTTCTCTCTGTCCTCTGAAAACATTTTTCTCTGTATGCCTAAAATAAACAACCAGAGTCATAGCAAAACAGCAAGCTGAATATTTTATCTTATCTTTCTTTTAGCCGTGAAAATAGCGAAAAGTGCAAAGTGATATTCACTTAGCTGAACAATAAGACAAAAATTTAACTTCTTATATTAGGTATCTATATCTAAAGCTGTATTAGGACTTTGGATGACTAAACTAGTTAAATTCTAACTCAGTTACCATTCGGTTTGGTGTACGTCGAGATTGATCTTAAGAGTTTTAATCTTAAGAGTTTAATAACCTTAGACCATTTCAAATGTTAACTGGAGGTTTGCACCTTTTCTGTTGGTTGTATAATCAAAATTAGTTATAGATTACAATTTTTAGACTTTTACTGATATTAAATATATCATTAAACTAAAAATAAACATTACTGAAACCTTTTTTTATTTTTTTCAACGTTTTATTCGGTGTGACTATTTATCCTAACTATAATTTCTGTCAACAATCCACTGTTTTTTGGTAAAGTTCAACGTTCTAACAAAGAGAAGCTTCTTTTAGCCTCTGACCTTTACAAGTGCAGACGAGCAAGTCAAAGGGTCACTCTAATCCATTCCTGAGCCCAATCCTAATGCCTAAATAACTCATGCTGATCCTTTTATCTTTTAACACCAGCTACCTAAAGTCTCGACCTCCAAGCAGCTAATGGTTGGATTATTCAGTATAATTCATATGAAACATATTCTAAATTTTTTATTCAACCTATGTTAAATGTTATTGAAATACGAGGTGTGTAAATAAAGTAGTGAGACTGGCAACGTCGCTTTCGATCTGGCAACGCTGGAGACGCGTGGCCTTGAGTAGCGTCAGGTGCACGTGTGATGCGCCTCCAGTATGAATCTGAACTCGCCACAGTCATTTGTTTGTCCGTAGCGTTGGTTTTCGTGAAATGGTTTTTTCTTGAGCGTTTTAAAAATGAGTGACCTCAAAGTTGAGCAGCGGTGTGCAATCAAATTTTGCTTCAGACTTGGACATAATGCAACCGAAACTTTTGAAAAACTTCAGGAGGCCTATGGAGAACGTGTTTTATCAAGGGCACAGGTTTTTCGGTGGTTTAAGGAATTTTCAGAAGGAAGAGAGTCGATTGAAGATGAACCACGAAGCGGAAGGCCTTCAAGTGCAAACACCGATGAAAATGTCAACAGAGTACGGAACCTTGTGCGTTCAGATCGACGCTTGACAGTCAGAATGATCGGGGAACAGTTGAATTTGAATCACACCTCCGTTCATCACATTTTGACCAATGAATTGGAGATGAGAAAAATTTGTGCGAAAATGTGTCACACTGCCATCTCAATAAACGAGTTTTTGGCCAGTAAAAACATTCCTGTTGCTCCTCAGCCTCCTTATTCACCAGACTTAAGTCCTTGTGACTTTTCCCTCTTCCCGAGATTGAAAAATCACCTCAAGGGAACTCATTTCGGGACACTACAAAACATACAAACTGCTGTAACCGACCAGCTGAAGGCCATTCCAGAATCCGAGTTCCAGCAATGCTACAATGATTGGAAGGACCGTCTCCAGCGCTGTGTGGCTTCCGAAGGGAACTATTTTGAAGGTGACAATATCACATTGTAATTATATTTGAATAGAAAATTTAAAAAAAAATCAGTCTCACTACTTTATTGATAATTCGGATCCTTTATAATCAACATATTTCCAATTCTATCTCTCTCTCTTTTTAAAACACAATCCCAAGACCCAAGATATTAATTACATATATATATATATTCACTGTTTTGTTATTGAGGGCTAGGTCAAACAATATATATATATATATATATATATAGTTCAATATAGACAAAGAAACAGAAAAATCAAAGGAACACACTTTCTATAACGATGAAGACGGTTCAAACCGAAAATTAGAGACTGTAAGTGTGTTCTTTTGATTTTTCTATGTTTCTTTGTCTACATTGAACTATTTTTGTCCGTTTTGGATCGTATTTCCAACGAAAAAGTGTATATACTCGTATATATATGATATTACCAAAATCTTTATTCTACTCTAAAATAAAGGGAACCCAGGACTAGATAGTAAAAAGTAATAACTATATTAAATGTTAAATATTAACATTTTTAGAAAAAATATTAAATGTCTTAAACTAGAATTGAGTTATTTGTAAATAATTATCCAACAAATGATAGAAATGTACTTCTTAAAGATTTTTCCTTCCAATTTTAACGATGAAGTCCATAAAACGTATGCGCTATAAATACATTTTATCACTGGTACCAAATTTAATTAAATATATTCATAAAATCAACTGAAGCATATCAATTAAGTCTAATGGAATAATACTCAGATAAAATCGAGCTGGGTCAATTTTCTAAATTAAACTCAAACTCTCACATGGCAACTTTTAGGTATCTTTAAAAACATTTTCACATGTGTAAGGAACAGAGAAGAACAACAATTATACATTAATTACAAATATATCTAAAAGTAAAAATGGATTATTACAAAGTGTGGAGTGATATGACACTCATGTTTGTAAAACTAGTTTGTTCAAACAATGTTGGGACTTATAGAAGTATAAATTCATTAAATAAGAAGTACTATAATGCTTTACATTAGCAATGTTGGCTTACAAGAACTTGAACAAACTGATGTTGATATAACCACACTTAATAAAGACTCTCATTATTATAATTTGAATGATAATGTAATATTGGGTAAGTAATTACATCAAAAGTAGTTACCATTGGTGACTATTTTTTAGAACACAAAAACTCATCATAAGAATGTGTAATGTCGCCCACTTAAAGGCGTGCTTTTCAGAGATTCAATAAAAGTTAAATTCAGAAGTTACAGACTATTGTTTTTGAGAATTTTAAAATATATATATATAACAGATTCAATAATATATCGACCGTTTGATAGAATAGGTGTGTTCTCTAATCGGAGTTCGGTCAATTTTCCAGGATAAAAAATCAAACTCTCGGTGCCAACGTTTCGGTTTTATTTAAAACCTTTTTCATAGGCAGAAGTAAGAATTTTTTAACTAAGAAAATGAAATTTACATTATTTAAAGGAACAACAATGTAAATTTTATTTTCTTAGTTAAAAAATTATTACTTCTGCCTATGAAAAAGGTTTTAAATAAAACCGAAACGTTGGCAACGAGAGTTTGATTTTTTATCCTGGAAAATTGACCGAACCCCGATTAGAGAACACACCTATTATATATATATATATATATATAAAGATTTCACATAAACACGTGAAATAACAATCAATGATCAAACCAAAATAAGAAATGGGGAAACAAGACTAAGATCTTTCAACCGTAACAAGCAGTCTTCGTCAGAGTCAAAATCCCAGTTGGGTTTTCTTAAACCCAACCCGTATTTCATACGGTTGAAATATCTTAGTCTTGTTTTCCCATTTCTTATTTTGGTTTGATCATATATATATATATATATATATATATATATAATTTCAATAAGTGCGAGTGAATGAAATTAATTTATATGTTTATTGTAAACAAGAGGTGAAATAATACACGTTGGCCGGGGCAGAGTTGGGCCCGATCGCCTGAGGTTATCTGTTTGCACCAGAGGAAGTCACGTTACTGCGGTGAACTCCTGCCCAGCCACTGTTTGCTTAAGTTGTTCCTCCGCAAATTCCCCCCACCCCACCCCTTTCTCGTTCCTTACCATTGATTAAGGGATTATAGGAAACGGTAACTTCCTTCCGTTCTCCAAAACTCCTGCATAAATTGTGGAGATCAACTACTTTAGCAAATTTGCCTTAATTAGTTTTATTAATAATCTAAACAAACAGAACATTATCTTTGTAATACAGTGTATACCATGGTATATTTTTTTTTTTTTTTTTTAAACATATATAGTAAATTTCAGAAACATTTCTTTTTAACTAATTTCCGTTTCCTTTTAGTTGGTTCAACTCTACCTAAGATTCCACATGAACGGAAATACCGAAAAAGTTGTGCGATTTTTTTTGGTTTATACACTTTATATCTTATCAATTACAAAACTAAAGTACTCTATTATTTTAAATACTAAATTTTAAAAAGGGCTTCCGGTAACCCAACAAAACAAAACATGATACATTTCTAATGCTTTTGTTTGAAATAATGAGATTGCTATTGTATTATTTTAACTGTGGTTGTTCTTTACCATTGGTTGAGTTATATTAATTGAATTAATTACTGATTTTAGTGCCGTCAAAATATTAAAAACTTGTAGAATAGAATAGTTTTAATAATCTAGCATTGTACATTGTGTTTGTATGCAACAAGGGGCATGCCAAATGAATTATTCATAGATTATTGTGAACTTGCTTACCCAGTGAATGCGTTGTCATTATTGATTCTAGGCATTTGGTTCAGAATTTATCCTATTAGGTATGTGATATTTGTGGTACAAAACACCACTAACATTATACATTATATAATATTGAAATTTCTAGTTGAAAATGAACAATGAACTCTATAGGAATAGTGTAAAAAAAGAAGACAACTATTTTATGGAGTATTAAAAGTGTGATATTGAATTTCATTATTATTTCATTATAATAAGTTTTAACCCTGTTACATGAAACAAATTAGGTTTTTTTATTTAGATGAAATGTATTCACGTAAAACTTAAAACTAACAGATAGGCATCTATTTTTAATACTATTTGATATGTTTGTAGTCAATTAAACCTTTTAAACCTGCTCCACTTTCTTGAGTACTTTTGTAAAAGGAGTGCTGCAGGAGCCTTGGGTTATCATTCCTTCTAAGCAGTGTCTGAAAGTTTATTTCAAAACACACCTCATCAATAATCATCAGAACTTTTAGTCTTTTGTTAAACAGATGAGAACATTTTTTTCAAAAAAAAACGTGACAAAAACATATACAATTACAGTTTTAACAGGTTGTTTATGAAAAACACAAGTAAAATTTACACCACTTAGTGTTATCTACAGTATTCTAAGAACATTTTAAATGTTCCTTGAGTTAATCACTTATTATATAATACTAGATCAGATAACAGAGTTACTTTAATCAGGTACACAATAACTGTTTGTTTATTCAGTAAACATTAAATTTATTAATTAAGTAAACAATAATTAAATTATGTTAAGTAAGTGATTTTCATAGCCATTTCCCTAATAAATAATTATCATTATTTTTTAATTATTATTGTTGTGCGAATTACTGTTTCTTCATGTTATATTGAGTATTTTATTGAAGTATATTAATCTATGTTATTATTATAATGTATACTAATAAAGCATAGGAATACACTTAATGAGATTTTGACAGAGCGATAAATATTTCTTCAGTTTTACTTCCTTAGTTATATACTGTGTGTGTCCTCTTTGGTATAAGCCGTTATATTTGAATAATTAATAAGGCAGACCATTGCTTATCCCAGGAGTTAGTTAAGTTTTAAATATAAAAAAAAAAAGGATATAACTGAATAAATAGACGGCGAATGGGGATGTTTTTATAGGTGGAGGTAGAGGGTGTTGTAGGGTCGTCAAGAGAATGACCAAAGTTTGCGGTGCAGCTGGCTTAAATTGAACACTGGGGATCACACCTCCTCAATATTGGGAGCATGTCGGGACTGCAAAGGCTTCAGTGATGAGATTTCATCGCTCTTCAGGAGGCTCAGCTAAGACCTTCCTTTAACAGGGGTTTAAACGCCATTCTTAATCTAGATCGTCAGTTTACGTTGAAACACTTTGTAGAAATATTTTTTTTTTTACATTTGACGAGACATAATTGCCTCTTTTATATAACTCATTTTAATATATAGGTATGGATAAATTCCTTTCCTCTCCCTTGTCCATTCATAAATTATATAATACAATATAGCATTGTATTCCACATTTGAACTGATTTTTCTGAAGTTCTAAACTCGATAAAGGACACTTTATTCAAACTAATCAATTAATTACAACAAAGTCCATATAGATTAAGAGGCTTAATACAATTAAAAGAAACGGTCCAGCGGACTTTTTTAATTAAAAAATAATTTGAATTTGATTTATATACTTTTCACATTTTTTATAATTTTTTAAATAATTATGATTTTTACTCGTTCATTTTACGTCTTAATTTGGCTCTTCATTTCCTTCCCTCCCTTCCCGCTTGGTGGTAAGTGGTGGGGTACTGGCTGCGGTCTCCGAGTTCAGTCGCCGCCCTGTCTTTCTGCGGGACTCTTCGCTCACACCTCCTGATGACGACGATAGTCGAAATATCGATGTGAGTTATGTCTGTGAGTGATTCTGTAAAGTTATTGTTTTGTTAAATTTGTCTTAAATGTGTGCATGCTTTGATCAAGAGTAATAGGAAGACTAAAACAATTTAGCAGTTCACAGATAATATTCGCCAACTTAAGACAGTAACCCTTCAAATATATAAGTTAATATATCTTCACAATATTCTAAAGAATCAGATGTGACTGCATGCTAAAGAATTTTTACATGTCCTATAACAAAAATCTAATTTTAAATTTAATTACTATAAATCCGTTGGTTTATGATTTTTATGAACTGAAAAATGTATTTATTATGCATTGTATCTTTAATAATTGAAGACTTCAGATAATTTACAAAAAATTTCACTATCAATTTAAAAGTCATTCATTGCCTTCGAATAGTTTTTGCAGATTCTTTCTAATACAAGTACTAACAAAGCTATAATTTGTTTAATGTACCCAATTTATGGTATGAAAGCATACCCGGTAATTAAATTTACAAAATACTCAATTTCTATATTTTAAAAGAATATTTATGTAATTGTTTAACGCCTTGTATAGTAAAATTAACTTATTATATGCTGTAAAAAATGATCATTGATCGAAGAATATCGAAATATAAATGGGGTGATTAATTGGCAGATTGCTGGGAAGTTCTTATAAATTAGAACTAATAAATTTTACTTTACTTTTTTTAAAAAAAAATATTAGGATTATTGCTAATATTTATTTGAGGTGACTTAGAAGAAACATGTGCACTTTTGATAGAGTTGCGAGCATTTGATTACACAAAACACAACACAGAAAAAAGATAAAATGCACACTTACTAAATTCAATATTTCAAACTGTTTTTCGTCATTAGGAGAAACTAGAAGAGAGGACAAAGTGAGAGAGATTTCCCCACGTCAAAGAAAGGAACGTGAGTCATATATATATATATATATATATATATATATATATATATATAATTAAATCACACAGGAAAGAGAAAACACAAATAAAAGACACACACAAAAGACTCACAACGATATTTCGACAGTCGTCGTCATCGGGTAGAAGTAGTCCCTTTGAGTAGCTGAAGCTAACTGAGTGGTAGGCCAAATGCAACGAACACGCGCGCACTCTGCCTGCCGCCCTAGGTAAGCTACTAACTACAGAGAGAATAATAACTAAAAAGAACAAATAAAAGCAAATAAAAATAACAGAAGGAGAAGACTAGTAAATGAAGCAATAAACAATTAAAAAATAAAAATAAATAAAAAAAAAAATAAAAAAAAAAATAAAAATTAAAATTAAAAAATAATAAATAAATAAATTCTTAAAAAAAAAAAAATTAAAATAAATAAAAAAAATAAATAAATAAATAAATAAATAAATACTTAAATTAACGGTACAAGTTAAGGCCAGGAGGAGAGCGAGCTTTGAGAAGACAGATAATTGCCTCCTCTGAAGCTCTTAAAGTAACCCGAGAAGACTGAACAGGGATATGATTAAGGACTTGGACCCGGAAGCAGTGATTAAAATCCAGTCCATGGGAATTAGAGTGGATAGCAATAGGAAGGTTTTTGCGTTGACCAACGGAAGCCCTGTGACCATTCATACGTAAGTTGAGCTGCGTAGAGGCCATACCAACGTAGAATGCATCACACTGGGTGCAGTCCAAACGGTAAACGCAATTAACCGAGGTGCATGAGGTGTGGGGAGGACAAGGGTAGTTAATATTGCTATGGGGGGAAGTAAAAAAGGGATTAGGGTTTAGGGTTTATATATAATTAAAGTCACAGCTAGAGAACACAAGAAAAAGGACGAACACTCACGAATTTCGATAATTTCGGCGTCTTGCCGTCTTCAGAAGAGTAGAAAGAAAGAAAATAAAAGGAGAAAGAATGAAGGAACGGAGACGTAAATGCGTCCACTGGCCGATGTTATATATATGATGATATATATATATATATATAATGATTTTGTCTGAATATTGCTTAGAACTGACTCATTTCAAGTTTTCTTTACGTTTCATATATTGGAGAAACCGAATCCACCCTTAGAAACATTTCTGTCGGTTTCTCGGTTTGTCTGTTTGTCCGCAAAATTTTGTCACAAGTAAACTCAGCCACCATAACACATATCAAGCTGAAACTTTTACAGTAGATTTTTGTTTGTCTAACTTAAAATATACGCTCTTAATTGATTGGAAATATAACGTAGAAGTGAAGTTATGAACGTTTAAAGGAAAAACGTTTGTCACAAGTAAACTCAGTCACCATGAGACATAGCGCGCTGAAACTTTGACACAAGATTTGTGTGTGCCTAACTTAAAATATGGGCTCTTAATATATTGATAATTCAGTACAGAAGCGAAGTTATTGGGCTTTAAGCTGTATTTTTCTAACTTCACAGACAAGTTTGTTTTGAAAATACACAGGTGTGGCAAGTAGGTATTGTTAGTTGATTTTAATTTCATTGGAGCAAATGAATATATTGCGTATTTGACATCATTGAAAAGGTGTTTCCCAGAGATCAAGATGTAATATCTACTAAGAATAAATAGTTTTGTAAACAAGCAACTCTCAGTCCTTAATATGAACAGGCAGGAAAAACCAACAAACAAGTTCTTACGCTATATCATACCGAACTTACAAGTCAGTAAAGAGAGTGATTAGTGATGAGGAAGCAGTTCATTATCTAACTGAATTTCTTGACTCTGAATTTATTTCTCCTGGACTGCCTGCTCATGAGTAAAAACTTCAAGCAGGAGCACCATCATGCTGCGATTTAGTATCAGTAACAAATTTCATGTTACGAAACTTGAGTGCCCCCGGGAAATGTGCAACGGGACACGACTCAGAGTTTGTGCTCTGCACTGATATGCCATAGAGGCGGACATCATGACTGGGTGTGGAATGGCTAGTCTGTGTGTATACTACCCATACCATTGATTCCGAGCCACTATCTGTTTCCGTTGAAGCGTCTGCAAAGTCCCGTCAGAGTCTATTTCGCAATGACGTTAACTAAGTCGCAAGGGGGAACTTTATCTAACGCCGGAATTCAAGTTTGCGAGACCAAGTTTTTTTCTCACATGATGAACTGTAGTTTACTTGCTCAAGAGTCAGAGGTTCCAACTATTTGTTCTTCCATGAACTTGAAGGATAGACAGCTAATGTAGTGTATACAGAGGCACTTGTTTAACACTATACTAATAACGATATTTTCTACTATTTTATAATTTATAATTATAATATTAGTATAATATATCATTGGTATGTTATTCCATTGTATTTTGGAATACCAAGTAAAATGGAATTTTTGATTCCATCAAAGACGCGTACCTTTGCTAGTATATATATATAACTTTAAGTTACACAATACTCGACACAGAAAAAGGAATACAAAATACACTTACAGAATTCTCAATATTTAGATATTTATATATTAAGAATTATGTAAGTGTGCTTTTTTTCCTTTTTGGTGCTGAATGTTTTGGATACAGGTACAACTTAAACAAGCATATTAATAAAATTTAGCAGTGGAGCGTAAAGAATATAACTATTAATGCTTTATCACGCTTGGCAGATGTCTATTGTCCTTGCTAGTGAAGCTTTACAAGTTTTCCCATAGGTTGAATAAAATCTACGATTATAATGTATGCATTGCCAGACTGTGCAAAATGATCTAGAAAACAAATTTATCAGGAAAAAGTTGAAGAGAGTTCAATGATTCATGACCCTGCATATAATAAGTGGATTAAGGACTATCATCCTCGAAGCGTTATTGTTTTCGATGATTTTAACCTAATTTTTTTGACGTTGCAAAAGTTGATTAGCTTTTGTTGATGTAATATATTAGGATCATGTTTTTATCAATATTTTAAAACCATTGGGTATAGGGAATATCTGCTTCCTGTTACAGATTGAATGATTGGCATTACTCAGGATATTTTCAGATATCCTCTGTACTTCTTGCAATCTTATAATCATTTTGGGAAAAAACAATAAATGTCTCCACGTACATGTGGCTTCATAATTTTGTTTATTTGTTATCTTTTATTAGTTTTTCCTGCCCTGGTCAATACCACTTAGTAACTGATTGCACACCTTTCTTATGAATTTTACAATCTGCTATATATATTTATACTGCTCAAGTGGAATATTATACCCAGCTTCTTTTTTTTGCCTAAGAGATCACATATTGTCGTACGTATGAAATTTACGGGAAGATACTGCTAAAGTAATGTTCAAAAACTTGTTGGGATCCTTCAAACGATGTAATGGACTAACAAAAGAACAATGTAATGAAAACAAATGAATGAAATAACCTATACAATAGCAAAATATTAATCTGAGCATTTCAGTGTGCGGGCATTCGCTGGACTATAACTAAGCATATGAAGCAGATCTGCTCACTGAATTGGAAAAAAATTAACATGAGAGCAGTGGGGCAAAAACTGGTAGTGACATATATAAATTAACTCTTATTATTTTTGGTGTATTACTTTAATTCTTACGCTCATAAATATCAATTAATGTTATTATAAGTTTGCTCTTTGAAATTGAATGCGATTTTAATAGGATTTGTTATTAATTACTAATAGGACTTATTTTTCATTAGGACCACTCTAAAAGGTGTGGTCCTCTCTTCAGTATTTGTATAGGAGCAGTAGAAAGATTCTTCAAGTGACAAAGAAACAATGAAAACAATCAAACTGCACAATGGCAATCGACAGTCAATGTCAGTGACCCTGCTATTGTCTGAGCTGTAGTCTCTTGAAGTCTTGTCAGCTCGTTACAATGTCAAGTCGTATTAATTGCAGTGATCGCCAATAGCTTTGAAACCAACATAATTACGACCATATGCATCATCGTAAAACTATTCAAATTCTCAAATAACTCTATATATCAGCAAGAAGGACATCTCAACCTATATGTAGCTGATAAAAGATTCAAAATACAACAATACTTCCTTCAGAAATAAACTTTCCTGCACTGATATAACGTTAGTTTGATCTTATGAAAAGCGCGCTGTTTGATTCAAAATAATGATGCCTGCAGAACTAAAAAAGATTCCAGTTAAATTAACTTGTAACAATATTGCAATGCATCCCGACTGATTGTGCTTAAAATCGTTGGACCTGAAAGAAAGCCGCAGAAAATTCTATTGATTTATTGAAATATATCTTCATTTATTTTATATATCAAACATAATTTGAACAATATTCCATATAAAAACTGAAACCACATACTTTGAAAAGAATTCAAATTGACTTTTGTAATTGCACATTTTTGAAGTCATGCATTAAATTATACATTAATTTGATAAATATCACTATGTTAAAGTGATTTCTTTTATGTGCTCACTGTCAAACTGAATACTTGTATATTAAATGAAATATAATCGGACACGCTGTGGTGTTTCTTAATTACAGAACCCTAACTGGAAGGTATTTCATTTTGTTCTGTTATATACTCTAGTTCTAGTATTCGAATACATTCAAGTAAGATTAAAACTTTCGTGATTTTAAAATCATATGACACCCATATATATACCAACAAGTTTTCAGACATACTTTTGGATTGTCACAGTTTTGCCACACTTACTAATATTTTATTTGGTATATTTTCCACTATTTGAAATACCCTATAAAATGCAGTCAAAAGTTAATAGTGTTTGTTTCAGTCATATTGTATTCTTAGATATAGTAAGAAAACGTTAATTTCTTGTTTTATAATACTTGATGTGTTTGGAGTATTAACATAATAATTAAGATGGAGGAATGAAGAAAAAGTAGTTTTGCCTTTAGGCATAATCTACCGCGTTCCTTTATATATTTCAGTAAGCATTATCATAAAATTACTTCATTGTTTTCAATTCTACATAATAACAACTTTTCTGGTAAATCTCAATTTTTCTATCAGGAAAAAGAATATTGGAAGAAACAATAATTATTCTTAAATTTTATTATACAAAAAATGCCACTGTCACACCTAATCTCCGTAAGTGCAATATTAAAATCATTGATAATTTAATAAAGTGATTGATTTTAATGTGACAATCTAAATTTTGAGAATTAAAAAAGAAATGTAGCCTAAAGTTATACGTTTTTTAACGATGTCTAAAATTATTAAACAAATCTGACAAGAATGCACAGATAAAAATTAATGTTTGATTCATTTGTATGATATAGATTATTTTTTTCCTTCTTCTAAAATTTCTAAAGTACGCCAAAAGAAGGGAAAATTATTTTTGTTTTTTTTGAAATAATGTAGAATTAAATATATTATAAAAAGGTTAATATTAACTCAAAAAGTATGCAGGAAAAATTATATAGTATACAAAACTATACAGCGAAGAGTAAGCACATCCAAACTGTACCATTTCCATTTCCATTATCATTTCATAATTATGGATATGAGAGCCGTTATAAAAATCTAAATTACATGTTACAGATGGTTAGAGTTAACTTCCCAGTTTGCTTTTTGCAGCATGGAGTTTTTTGACACTCATCTACATGAGTGGTTAGACTAGGTGATTAAAGGTGTGTTTATTTATTAGCCTGGACATGTGGAATGGTCCTAAAGATTCTCGGACGGATTCTCAACTGATTTTTTTTTTACTTTTGGGGGCATTTAAATACCGTGGCGTATAAGGGAAAGAAGTACAATATAAATCATCTTGAGTGACGTATCACCAACAAGCATAAATGCAAATATCCTTTATTTCTTCAATTTTTTTAAAACTTCATAATACTTCAAATTTTTAGCACTACAGAAAACACATTAAAAAGTGTTTTCAACAAAATGGCTCTCATGTTGAGCATGTTATATAAATCTGAAGGGATCTAAACTCAACTTTATTATATATTAACATAATATCAAATTTCTTGAGAACTTTAAAAATTAGCTTAAAATTAGTATCCATTTTGTAATATAGAACGAAAGAGTTCATTCCTTATACCTCAATATTACCCAAAGTAATATAAGTCATGAAGATATAAAAAAACCTACATCTGATATTAATTTTGTTCAAAGATGCAACATATACGTTCATTTCAGCATTTTGTTAGAAAAATTCTTCATAGTATGAAAAGTATCAGAAATTATGTTTCATTGGCGTTGATTATGTTTTTTTTTTAAAATATTCGATGTGAGAATTTCATTTTTTTTACTTATCATATTAAGTCATTATCATTTCAAATTTTTTCATTAAACTTTTAAATATAAATTTTATTTCAGTCAAGTTACAAAATGTTTTAAATCAATGTTAACAATGTAAATAAATATAAGCAAATCCGACAAGTATAGCAGTTGATCCATTAGGCCATTATGAATATTCAGTTCTTATTGCTTTATTACTCTTTCCGGTAATTCATATTTCATGATTTTTTTTTTATAAATTGTTAATATCTGTTAGATTTTTTAGCAAAATTTAATTGTTCTTTACTGAGGCGTTTAGTTTCAAAGAAGAAAGCAGTTTACGTTTCTGAAAACAAAAATAAATTGTATAAAGACCCCTTTGGTTAATACAATTTAAAAAAAAAATTAGTTTATCTTATCCCAAACATATAATTAAATGGGCTATTTTTAGGCATAATTTCATTTTGATCCGTCAAATGATATTCTCTTCATAAGCTTTCAGATTGAATCATTAATCAAAATTTTTATATTTTATTGGAAAAAAAATCATTTGTTTTAAATTCTGAGGATTTTTCAGTTATTGTTTTTGTCACTCCCATGATAATACCACATTTTAGAACTCTAGGGTTAGTAGTTAAAGAGACAAAAATGTTGGCAAAAAGAAGTTTTGGCAGAAAAGTGACTTTCCATCATGCTTGCAAACTATACAGCATATTTACATTTTTGTGTAAAATATTAATTTGATCCATCAAAGATAGTGGACTCTAGGTTCTATACAACCTTTCTGATACATACCCATCCACCCACGACTCAGACATCATCGGAAAACATCATCAAAGGACTTTGGTGACCTCAAAACATCTGATTCCACTAAAATTTCTTGATGAATTTTTTCATGATAACTATACTTTACATAGAGTAAAGTAAAAATGATTTTTCTCATAAAAAGGCTCATTTTATTTTGTATAGAAATTTCCGAACAATCCAGAATAAGTTTTACTTATAAAAATTATATTGCTATTGTTAGCAACTAATAAAACTACGAGTATGTTATATATTACTGAATCTTATTAAAATCGCAGAGTTTAAATAATTAATCATCAATTATCAATTAAAATAATTAATATCTTAAGATATTAATAACAAAAATAAAACTTTTCCCATAATTTAAAATCAAATGTGTTATAAATGTTATTATAAATGTGAAACTAAATTTTCGTTTTCGACATTCAGGGATTTTGTTAAAAATATTTTTTATTGTGTGTTACAATCTAAATTATTAGTTATGTTTCATGTATTTAAATGAATAAATAATAGGAAGTCAGTCTTTCAAAATGCTTCTTGCCGGGTTTCATTATTCAGCGCAGTAGTTTTATTATAGAGGCTTATCTATAATTTGCTATAATGAGTTAATACTACATAGTGACTGATTATACATTTGGTAGATTGAGTGGCATTGCTGCTGCTTTGAATAAACATACACTTAAAGATATTTCTTGAGATAGGGCTCCTCATTAAGAAATGAGTTGAATGTTTGGCCAGCTGCAGCTAATACTGCAGGTTTGCCACTGACACTCTGTAGTTCGAGGTGGACTGGCGGAACACTGACCAGATACAGTGACCAGCAGACACCCTGCGAGTTAGTGAGGCAGTGTAACACGCCGGGTGCATTGATCCCCTCGCTCTCCAGTGGAGGGGGCGGCTCTACGCTCAGTACCTCTCGGCCACTCCACCGACTAGTATCTCTGTCGGACGTTCGTGACACTTCGTTTTGTTTACGTATCAAGTCAGTTTGTTTAAAACTTCTATAGTAAAAATCGTAAGTCAGTTCTTTAGTTATATATATTTACAACTCTATAAACTAAATAAAACATGAATTTCAAATAAAAATCACATAAGATACCAAACTATGACTTTGATGTCGAACATTTTTATATCCTTGTTAGTTTATATGTTCTGAGAAGTCATGAAATTAGAAGGATATACTTGTCACTAACTATATTTATTTAATAATTAAATGCAAAGTTATTATATGTTTATGTAAGTACAAAATTTAAGGTAGCAAAACAATGCGAACAGTAATAATTAAACTTAATTTAGGTTATTTCTTTAATGGGACAATTATTCTATTTGTCCAAAAGAACTACGCCGAACACGTTTTTTAAAACTAATTTTTGTTTTATGTCCTGTGTGGTTTAGAAACGAAATAGTTTAGCGTAGGTTTTATAAGTTAATCTGCTATTTTTGTTTTATAAGCGATTTAGTCGATGTTTATAACTATAACTGTGTATATATTGTTGGAGTAATCCTCCTCAAATCATTAGACCAAGACTTTTTGCTAAGATTTTAGAGCTCCCGTGTTCAAATTAGTATTTCAGAGTAAATAATTTATATTCCGTCTTCTGATCAACTGTGGGAGACTCAGTTTTTTATAAACTTGTTTTTAAATGTTTATTATATTACAGATTGACATTTTTTAATTTATTACTTTATGGAACTAAACGACTATTTTTTTTTAATCAATCGAATTATCTAAGTCTGATAAAGGCTCTAAATAAACAAAGAGAGCCCAGAGTGTAGTCCTTTCAGAATAATTGTATTTTAATGATTGACAAAATCAGTTAATTGACATGAATGGGTAAATATTACTGGTAAAAAATATCTATTGACATTATAGTTATACTATTATAATCTTCAATGTATAATTGAAGTTAGGTTGAGCTATTGGTATCGAAGAAAAATGTACTCTCTGATTTAACTGTTTAATATTCATTGGAATGATTTGAAATAACAAAATACTTTAACATATGAAATACATGTAATTATTTCCTTAAAAAAATGTTATTATTATACAGTTGTGAATAAAGCCGAAACGATAAAGTTGGAATGTGTTTCTTTTATACAAAATTGTTTTTGTGTATTTTTACTTTTGTTAATCCTCTTATAGATATTTTGGATAACGCCATGGTTTAATTAAATCTATAATCACAGTCAAACCAGTTTAGAACTTACTCTGTTTACATAGGCATCCAAGCAGTTATTGTTATGGACAAAAGGTCGTTTGTGTTTGTTGTGGAATGATAACAACAGTTCTTTATCTATTGATTATTGACGGATTTGTTGCTCCATCTGACAATGTCTGCAAGTCCTCTTAAAGTTAGATAAAGAATAGAAATAACACTGAAATAATGAGAAATATAAGCTTTTTTTTACACATTTTAGGTTTATTTTCCTCGAATTGTACTAAATGATTTGATTTATAATTTTTATTAAGATATACACTGGGTAATAAGTTGTTTTTTTATACTGGATGTTAAATGCAACTACACATATTGTTTCAATTTACTATTTGTACAGTTCATTGTACAATAATGTAGGTGTAACTACTGAAGTAAAAATAAATAGGAAGCTTTTCATTTGTTCACTTTCTTGCGTTGTTTATTCTTTTAATTTAATTTTATTTATTCTAATTGTCAGATTCAAGATGTATTTCTTTGATGCTGTAACGTAATGTCTCTTCTATAAATTTGCTATCTGTTGTTTGCTATGTTTTCTTAACAGATTAAATCATACTTTCAACGGTTAAAACTGAACGTATTAAATTATTTCAACGTTCATTTCAGGTGTAATAGAACTCAAAGACTGACTTAAGAGGTTTTATGTATTACCTTCGCTGTACAGATCACTGCAATTTGTAATGGATATTAAAACAAGAAAGTTGAAACCTTTAAAATCAGTTCTTAGAAATAGAACAATTTAGCCTTTAAAGATAATTGTCTATTAGGTTGACAAAGTCATTTAAGCTTTAAAAGAGACCTTCAAAATATTCCGGTTTTCTTTGAAAAATATTGAAGTGATTGCTTTGGTTGTGAAATTCCTTGAAATTTATTACAACTTTTCTGCTATATCTGAATAACCAGAATTCACAGCTAAAACTTCTGAATATCAACGTATATCCAGAGTAAGAAACCCTGAAATGAGGCTAAGGCATTTCTTGCACGTTGTGGTCCTCACTAGAGTCCTAAACATCTTTGATATTTTGATATCCTGTAGCCAGTTTTGATACTATCTGCGTGGGTTGGTAGTTAGTTATTTGTACAACGCTTTTTAACACATTACACCGGTAAATAAATCTTTAACGCACATTTAAATACTAGTTTATATAAGAATCCTCTTGCATGTATGAGGCACTTTATAAGAGAAAGCATTTATACTGGGGTAAATAGCTAAATCAAAGTCTCCACCCTAAATTTATCCATTTACCCCAGTATGAGTAAAACTACTCAATTACGGATTGAATAACTAAAAAGAAACCATTTAATTCCTTTTAGTCCTACTATTCCCATAATCGAAAATAAACTGAAGTAAATACATTACAAACATATAATTATAAATAAAATTCAGAAAAATAGTTACTATCTACCATTTTCTTATGTTTTTATAAATATGTTTTATAAAAAATTAATATCGTTAACTATGTAAAATCTACCATACCTGATTGATACTTTATATTGACCAGGTCCCATTTTTTTTTAGTGTTCTCACAAAGTTTGTTTTCGTTATTGTTCGCAATATGGAGATATCTACTCCAAAATATCCCATTAAATTATATTAACAGTGGTTTTTAATAATACACTCATAGGTACCTACTGAAGTTGTTCATGGTGAACTTCAGAGTTTGGCTTCCTATAAGTAATTATGTATAGTGATTAAAAAAAATTATAGATATGGAGGTTTTGACAGATTTCCTCGTTTTGTGAATCTTTAAGACTTTTTGATATTTTTTGACTGAGTCAGTTCTTTTAGTGCGTGATAGGATGTGATTCAAACCGATAGCATTGTTTGCGATATATTGCCGATAGATATACAAAAACACTGTTCCATTTTTTAAATGGAATTTTCTAAAAACGTTAGGAGAGGGGCTTTATCTCTCTTTATATCTAAAAGTTTTTATATTTGTTATCTTTATTCCATTGTAGCAACTTATAATTTAGTTTTTCATATTGTTTCAATATGAGTATTGCATGATAAAAATGTCAGAGGTTTTTACTTAATGTCAGAAGTGGAAGTAACTGACCGCATCCCGATTTATCCTTTTTATGTTATATATATAAAACTAAAGTTCATATATATAACTTCGGTCAGTTCTTCAAGTTCAAATGAACTCGCACTTATATATATATATATATATTCAATGTTTTGTTATTGAGGGCTAGGTCAAATAAAAGAAAATAAACTCCTTTCTAGGCCGACGTTTCGATGTATTTGTACATCATCTTCAGGGCTAAAATTAGAGTAAGACTATAATACATTTATCAAAACAATCTACAACTCACATAGAGAACTAACACACATTTTTTTTAAGACCAACAGATACATACAAAAGGTTATTTTATAATCAGAGTTGTTGAGTACACATCTATTTAAAAGTATCAGACAAAAGGAAATTAGTTTTACCTTGGAAAGTGTGCTAATGGTTATTTAAGTTACATAAGAATTAATTGGTTCTAAGTACGAAAAACACTACTTGTTATATTCATCTATCATTTCCACAAAACAGGGCGGGTGAACATATGAAGGTTACATGAAGAAAGGTTAGTTTATGACTTAAACTGACTTGGTCTTAAAAAAAAATGTGTGTTAGTTCTCTATGTGAGTTGTAGATTGTTTTGATAAATGTATTATAGTCTTACTCTAATTTTAGCCCTGAAGATGATGTACAAATACATCGAAACGTCGGCCTAGAAAGGAGTTTATTTTCTTTTATTTGACCTAGCCCTCAATAACAAAACATTGAATAGAAGAGGTCAATAACAATTTTTGAGTTATATATATATATATAGTTCAATGTACAAAAAGAAACAGAGAAATTAAAAGAACACACTTACAGTCTCTAATTATCGGTTTGAACCGTCTTCAGGAGAGATATGGGAGGTAAACCAAGGCCACTGGTTCAGAGATATATATAACGAGAGAGGTTTTCCTCTCTTATCTCTCCTGAACACGGTTCAAACCGATAATTATGGTAGAGATAAGTGTGTTCTTTTAATTTGTACATGTTCCTTTTTGTAAATTGAACTTTTTTTGTCCGTTTCGGATAATATTTCTTTCGAAAAAGTATATATATATATATATATATATATGATTCGATGCGATGTTGACCAATGGGAGTAGAGTACAGGTAAGCGTAAGGTGCCCGTGCTCCTTACAGAGGGACGCAACCTCTATACCTATTGGCAGAACGCAAAGGCTCTTTGCTGAGCAGCGGGCAACTGGGACCTTACGCTTGGACCTGTAACTCTACTCCCATTGGTCAACATCGCATCGAATCATATTCCTTTCCCGCGACAACCCATAGAAAAATATATATATATATATATATATATATATATATGTCACTATTAATTCTGAAAGACGATCCAAACTGGAAAGAGTACGAATTTAGAATCGAAGAAGAATAACACACAGAGTAAAGAAACACACTTTCAAACTCAAATTTTCATTATTGAAACAGCTGAATCATGATTAAAATCAATTAATCATTTTTTCTTACCTTATGTAAAGTATAGTTAATAAGACAAAAGAGCTATTTTGAGATCTTGAGGGATTTTTCGTGCGTTAGTTCTCAGTAACCATTTTTTACATCTCTTTTATCGATATCTGGCTATCGGTTTATGAATTGTTACATTCAAAATGTAATATCTCTAGAAGTACCACAAACTGACGAATTTTTTAAAATTAGGATTGCAAATCACACTTTGTGGGCAATATTTATTATTATGGGAATAGTACTCTTCATAATACTTTATACGAAATGGGTACTATTTTTTTTACCTCAGTTCTGGTTACTCTATATGTGAAACAGAAACCTTGAAATTTTGTTCGTAGTATTTCCCTACTTTGAGTATTGAGATATCAATTTCAATAATTTTTTGTTGTTGCAGAGATTGTAACCTTCCATTTTCATGTATAAGTGGAAATTAACCGATCCTTTATTTGCTGAAAACAAATAAACAAAACAACATGATTTTTTGTGGTGATATTTATGAATTGGGAAAAGATTGTTGAAAATTAATTGAAATATTTATAACTAATATATATAGTTTGAAAATATATTGCATATGAAAAAAATAATGATTTATCTCTTCCAGTATGTTTTATCTTTGTATAAAGTATTATGTTTTCTTAAGTAATTTTCAACATTACGTGGTTGTTTATTGTTTATTTTCAAGTTTAATACGGTAGCATATTTCTGTAGATGGCGATAGTCATTACGATTGGGATGCCTGTGCATGTTGCACCTTGATCTATTGACTAGACAAATAGAGGGACACAAAATGTGGTATTTCGATGGAGACAAGAGGCCACTATTGACGATTCTCGTTTTGTTGATATCAACAAATATTTAACTTTAATCGAAATTGTATTATGTCTCTATATATAAGTTAAGTTAACTCTATATTTATTTATTTACTTACCTACGAAAATCTATTCAGCTCTATTAGGATCTTTCAAACTCTCCATGATTTGTAGGGTATAAGGTCGCAAGTCTGCAGATCAAACTGTATTCTAAAGTCTTATCATATCCAATAATATCCGCATGTCTTCTTCTTCATAGGGAATTTTTCATACATATATTTTAAAGCAGTTTACTCTGAAACTAGCAAAATAACCTTTGTTCATTAAAATTTAAAAACAATTAATAAATTTATTTGAAGAATGAATATTTGTTAATTAGATTGCAGAGACAAACCATTTTATTAAAGTACTGATTTTCTGAAGTTTAATGCATAGTAATTTCTGTTCGTTTTTTGACTTGTGTTATGCTCAGCACAGAAGCAGTAATTATTTTTTGTGGCTGATTAATAGAAACTTGATTAGTTACCCATCTCTTTTAATATTGCTATTTTTACACCCATGATATGTTTTGTCCGCTCTTGGAGAGCCGAAGTAATAGCCTTCCGTCAGATCCTCCTCCGTGCATTACCATGCCTGTCGAGTTCTCTTAAAGTCTGAAAAATTATTAATTAATAATTAATTAATCCAATCTACAAATTTTATGTGAGTAAAAACTTAATTCAAGTGAAATTTCTGGCATATATTAAATGCCGAAGTTGTTTTCGTTTGACTTGAATCCGCAGGCTCTCACTCTGAGATAAAATTACGAGTAGAACAGAAGCTTATTTATGTTCCTAATTCAGATCACCTATTTTTTAGCATTTTAGTTAAGCCTTTTAATTACATTAACATAATATAACTTCTCACGGTTACTCATGCGAAATCTTATGAACTGTATACTTCCTGCAATATTCCTAGGTGTATATCGGTTAGTTACCTGAAAATTGAAAAAAAAAACATTAACTGCTTGGAACATTTATTTCATTAAAAAGGGCAACCTTGGAGGATGAATGAACCAAAAACAGGAAATTATTATATATAATTAAATATTTCTTTTTACAGACCTAAGAAAATTCAAAATTCTTATTGCTATACCTTGTTATTAAAAAAAATGCCTGTTTTTCTTTTAAAATGTTAATGGTTCAATTTAATTCCTGGTTATACAGTCTTGAGTAATTATTAATAGTAAACATTTCAGGTTTAAATTCATAGCAAGTGTAGTAGTAAAATCAATCGTAAAATGAATCCGTTATATTACGCACTCTACGTAGATTGACTAATCATTTATTCATGGTATTTAAAGGTAGCATTAAATTCTTGCAGTAAGGACTTTTAGGCTCTCTGTAACCTCTTTTACTTCGCCAGTCCTCCATCAGATGAAACCAGATTATATAGCATTATCAAATATATAAGTGCATGTCTTTATACATTTCTTTATTAAAGAAATTAATTTTAATGTAATTTAAGATAGATTTTCCATTATGATTATACAATTGGCATGGATTGTGGTGTCAGCCATAATTAGCAATAGCAAACCAGGAGTTGACTGATAGCAACACTATCCTACTACGAGTGAGACGGTCTGGGGGATATGAAGTTAAATACATGCATATTGTTAATACCACTGAGGTTATTATGATTTTTATTAGAAATTGGTAAAACCGTCATACCTCGTAAGATGATCCTGGAGTTGGAGCGCTTTCGGACGTTGTCCATCTTCCTACTGAACTGTTATAACCAACCCCATAAATAACAGTTCAGTAGGTTTGTTGCGATTGAAGATGGACAACGTCCGAAAGCGCTCCAACTCCAGGATCATCTTACGAGGTATGACGGTTTCACCTATTTCTAATAAAAATATTAGGTTAATCCATTGCGTGAAAAAGTTGTAACGTGGTCTTGCAGTCTTGTAGACAAATATGCTAAGCGTTTTTATAGCAAGATGTATTTGTAGTCGCCCAGGAGTGGGACCAAAAGACAGCGTAAAGAATAGCTGAGTTCTTCTTATTGTCCCTATGGTTAATATTTTCACCCCAATTTCTTAACCTCTAAAAACGCTTTTCCAGCATTATCATTCCTATATTATGAGAATATATATCTTATGAGAGATCGCATGAAGTGGAAGGTGTTTACTCTGACATCTCAATGCTTACATTAGCATATTCCAATTTTAGTACATTTCCATTACAATCCTTGAAAAATCTGCACAATTAATTTCAGTCGTAATGTACATATTTAATCGAAATTACACATATATGAAGTCTTGAACGGAGCTTTGGACCCTCACAGCTCTCCTGTTGTTGGACTTAAAGATTTTGTATTTCTTAAATTTCTTTACTTAAAAAGTGTCCCATAATTTATTTTATTATATACACAATTAAAGTTTACTCAAATTGGGATTTTAATTAATATTGGTAAAAAAACTGTGATATATAAATAATATTAACTTTCATTTAATCAGTTAATTCTGTACATTTGACACTGATTTGAAACTCAGTGGAAGGTATAGCGATAGAGTTATAATTATTTATATTGTTTGGATTAAACAATAATAATATTGTTTATGTTTAATGCACTGATATATTATGAGGAAATAGATTTCTTTATTCTAATAATTATCTTTTTTGGAAAAACTCAATGGTCTCCTTTGTGTTTCCTTCAATTCGGCCTTCAGCTAAGCAAGTAATATTATGTATTATTTCCGACCGTTGCACTAAAACAGTGTAGTCTAGGTGGAAGTAATACCTTCGATATCAAAGGTTGAAAACTATGTATTAAGTTGGTAGAAATGCTATACGAAGAGTAACTTTTGGAAAGTTGGAGATTTCAAACCCCCTGCAAAATTGCATTTCGGTCATACTACATTGAGAGAATACTTTGACTTACCTCTTTCGTTTTACACAATTTTATTATTCTTTATAAGTATTATTAATATATTAGTATAAATAGAAATTTGAGAAAACAATGATTTTGTGTTAAAAATACTAAAGTAACTGTTAAACATTTCATAGCTTGTTATTTCCAAACATTTTAATACAACTCCCTTCAAACTTCACATTTTTTGTCTTAGTGACGAACTCTAAAATTATAGAAAATATATTCAAAAGTATACATTTATAGTCTTTCTGGTGTAACAAGATAGTTTAAACTTTAGCATTCAAAATCTTTTTTTTTATTTTGTTGTAATAAATACCTTTTGGATGAGTTAGGAGTGAATTAAAAATAAACTGTCAAGGGTAGTTGCTGAGAATTTACCTGCAACCCTGATGAAGTTATAGATTGCAAAAAAGTTTAATAAAACACGGGGGATGCTGAATCTGCTGTGCTGTTCAAAAAAAAAAAGTCAAATATATATATATATACATCCTGAATTGTTTTCTTGACCCAATATTTATAAGATGTAACTTTTTTTTGAGGTTTGAGGTCCAATGATTTAAACTAGTCCTTTTGCTGTAATCATGTAATCTGATGAGCCTGAAGATGACTAAAATATGTCGAAACGTCGGCAAAAGGACTAGTAAATCATTGGACCTCAAACTCAAAAAAAAGTTATTACTAACTTATTGAATAATTATTGATTTGTTATATTATATAATTTTATATTTAAATTTTAGAGAATAGATTAAGAGAATCGGCCTGGTAGATACGCTATGGAAAGTCAATAGTGCTGGTGTAAGAACAAGTGGAAACAAAAAAATTGAGTACTCTTTGTTAGTAAAAGAGCGTTTATTGTTTGTCAGGAATAACGTAGAATTTTTTATTTGTTGAATAATTCCGTTATAGATTTTAAATTTAAACTAGACTTATATATTCATTTAAGTTTTTTGCTAATATTTTAGCATTAAACATTGTATTCTATTGGATTCTGTTGGTTCTAGAATAACAGCTTTCGAAATTGAAGAAGGTTGTTTGGAGAGTGATCCATACTGACTTCTCTAAGTACTCCCCTTCTTCTGAGTTTCATTGATCTTACTCAAGACATCATTACCTTTAATGATAGAGGATCCCAGTCCTTAAGAAAAGACCATCAATCTTTAGTGCAGTTTTACCATATTCAGTTTCAACAAGTATTATATTCAGCAGTCTACTGATAGAGTTAAGAGATATGGTATTCCTATTGTTGTGATTCGAAGTTGTTGCTTGCATGAAATAGGATTCCTGTGAATGTATGCATGAAAGCAAATAAATATCATTGCAAATAAATATGAATCAGTCAATATAATCATGAAGTTATAAAGATATTTCTACGTTTATCCTAGGTTAGTTATTATGTCTTTTTTTTCGTATGATTGGAATACCTTGAGACGATATTTACTTTATGCACGTTTATATATATATATATCTTTTCTTTATTTTCTAACTAACTATACCATCCCTATTAATTCTTACTCTCTTTGAACTCTTTATTAAATATATCTTTTCTAGTTTACTATTAATCTTAATTATTATTATTATTATTAATTATTATTAACATTATTATTATTATTAATTTTCTTAATCTATTTATTCTCTATTAGTCCAGTTATGCCGTTGACCTTTCAACTCTTTTATTCTAACCGCTTGTTTCTTGTTCATTATTGACCTTTGACCTTCTCTTTACATTAACCTGTACTCTCCTTTTAATCTATTTATAGCAATGACTAAGCATGAGTCATCGATTTTAATTTTAACATGTCACTTGGCCAACTCCTTTTCCAGTTGAACCCTGTTAGCAGGAGGTTAGTTCGTAGGATCGAATCTCTCAGTCTTAAGATCGTGAATGCCTAGACTGCGGTTAATTTTAATGATACTTGTTTAAAAGAGGATCTGCTGCCTATTTATACCAATATATATATATATATATAAATCAATATTTCGACCGTAATGGCGGTCGTCCTCAGGAGAAGAAGTGAATTGATGGAGGGACGACAGTCAACCTCTCAGTGTATATATATATATATATATATATATATATATATATACATTACAAATATATATACATTACATATATACATTACAGTGTATATATACTTTACAAAAAACAATAACGCAGTCCACATGCATGATATATAAATAAGGCAGGTTACGGTAAGGCTATACTGGTTTCAACTGAAGACCAGGTGAAACTTATCATATATTACAAAGGAAAAAATACAGCAAACCTGGTAATTAAGAAAAACTTGCAGTCCAAGGCTAAACTCTGACAGACTAATGTAGTTTATAGTTACAACTGCACCCTAGGAAACTATGAGTTCCTGAAAACAAACTACATTGGTTTAACAACAACAACCTTATCGAGGAGACTAACAATGCGTCTGCCAACAGGTGCACGTACGGAACACACTAAAAATGTTCATGGCTTAGAATTAAGCCAACAAAGGTTAGCTAGTAATTGTGAAATAATTAGTAGAGAAAATGAGGCCGGTCGTTTGCAAATAATAGAAGCACTTCAGATATTAGAAAAGAAACCAACTATAAATGGACAGATTTCAAGTTTTAATAGAATTTTGAAGCTACTTGGAGATGAATTGGCGAATAGGAATGCTCAAGATAATTGATATTAAGCTCAGCATTAGGGACAAATGTCTATAGACTTGTCTAAACGGTAATTTAATATTTATTTGAATGAACTAGTATAAACTGAAATTAACAGGTATTGCAAGTTTCACCTGTGCGCAACATCCCAGGCTTCATCATTGGTTGACTTATACACACAAAACATCGTTTATATCAGGTTTTGGAAGTGTATTATAAGAAAGCCTCCATAGCCCAGAGCGTTGTGCACTGGACTTTCAATGCAAGAGTCGTGGGTTCGATTCCTTGAGAATCATATTTTTCCACAAATAATTATTTAACCTACCTGGAACACTGAATTGCAATAAGTAACAGTTATTTGTTGAAGTAATTTATTTATTAATATATGTTTATGTTGATCATTGTTTGAGTATTATTGTTGTATATACATTGTACAAATCACAATTTAAACTGATAATCATTTTAGTATTGTTGTATGCATATTATACAAATCAAAATTTAAACTTGTTGAAATGTTTTAGTTGTAATGCTACAAAAATGTTCTCTATATGTATCGTACAAGAATATGTTGGATTCTCCATAGAGGCTATTGTCGTAGTGCCATTTTAGGTAAGTAACATATAACGTGTCTGCTTAAGAAATCTATACTTGTCTGAAATGACAGGAGACAGAGTTAATGGAACTCTTAGTTTTTAATTCATGAAATGCCTTTCTCGTTTCGTAGTGGATGTTTAATTGTCGATATTCATTTTTACTAAGCTGAAATAACCTATATACATCACATGTTTTGATGATGTCTGAATTATCATGCGCTAAAAGTTTTACATTAGCAAATATTTTTGTTTATTTTTTAAATACTGTGTGTTTAGACTAGGAATAATTTTATTGCTGTTGAAGGAAATTAGTACAGCTGTAATATTAGAAACATGTTTATTGTCCTGAAACACCCTGCTTGTGAGTGGTGAAACATTATGGAGCATAATGTTCTATTTTGTAGATTAATAGCACGTTCTTCATTGTGACGTATTTAGTGTAGCAATAATGTTAAGCATGGGAGGGAAAGACCGTCTGGGTTTAGCTACCTCATTTGCATATAATGGAAGTCGTAACCAACGCGACCGCTCTATGTTTCGCTTAATTAAGAATTGGCCTCTCGCAACAACAACACTTCCCTAATCTTAAGGTCGGCCAGGTCTGTTGTTACAATCCTCAATCAACTGGTTCTGTATACAAAACTTCTATTAGTGTTTTACGTGTACCTTGCTACAAGAATATGGAGAAAATTTTGTAAACTTCTTTAATTATTTGGTATTTTAAATTAAAGGATATGAAAAATAAAAATGAATTATAATATGTTTCTATTACTGGACTCCAATTTATAAATATATATTTAAATAAATGATATATAATGAATGAATGATAGTTGAAATTTGAACGCATGGAGTTTGGCTGTTTGAGCCTTAGCTGTTTTGTGGGGTGTCAGTCCTTGCGTCAATGTCGGCCACGTGTCTTTTCGGCTTTGCTCCCCACTGACTACACGTGTAGCCGTCAGATTACTGGGGACCCCGGGGACTCGCTCTCATTTCTTAATGGTCCAGGGAAAATTTTTTAATGTATCGTTAATCTGGGAATGGTTCGGCAATGTTTGTTGAACATAAAAAACTTTGGAATGGAAACTGATATCTTCTTTCGTCAAAAATGTATTATGTTTTTTAGATACAGGATGTCTGAAAGGATAATTAAATTACTTAAGTAAATGGTGCTCTTTTACGCTCTAACCGACCAGGGAGATATACGAATCTGACTAGATCCCTGAGATCACATCTTGCTAACTCCTTTCAATTTGGAAATGAATACTAGACTACCCGTGACCCGTTGGGTCATCCATCACCTTCCTTTTTAATGCAATAATATTCACGTAAATGCATATAAACTGTAAATGACCCATCTAAAACTAAAACTTTCTGTGCAGTCTTTCCTTGAGACCTGAGTCATGGCAAATGCTAACTGAATTCGATATTCAATTCTTGAAGAAGAAAAGTTTATAAAACTTTTTATAAAACAAATTTCAAACATGGAATTAAAACTGTTTCCCCTTGAAACAGTGATGCAATAATTTTACAAACAATGACTTTATCGTAAAGCTCTTCAGTTATTAGTCTTGTTTCATTATATAAGCCCTGTTGATCAGCCTTTCTCATATACACGACAGAAGCGTCTTTTTTTGAATTCATGCTTATGTGTTGGTACTGAAGTGTATAAAGTCCCCTTGGTGCAGAAAGTAGCGCTAATAATTAAAAGTAAATATGTGCAAAAAAAAAGCATCGTCTATACAACAATAAGATTCTAGAAAGTGGAATAAGATCTTTCCTAGAAAAAAACAGGTAAAGTTTATTCCATAACAAAAATAGATTTTACATCTGGAGAAAGTAATTTCACCTAACATTTGTTGAGAGAATTTATTTTTCATTCTTTTTTTTTTTAATACTGCTTTTTATAAAATCGTATACTATCTTTAAAAACGTCTACTACTTTCATATTTATTTGAATGAACTAGTATAAACTGAAATTAACAGGTATTGCAAGTTTCAGCTGTGCGCAACATCCAAGGCTTCATCATTAGTTGACTTATACAGACAAAACATCATTTATATCAGGTTTTGGAAGTGTATTGTAAGAAAGGCTCCATAGCCCAGAACGTTGCGCACTGGACTTTCAATGCAAGAGTCGTGAGTTCGATTCCCACAAAATTACGTATAATTTATTATTTATCCAGACAGTGCATGGTAGCAAGAAAACAAATAAACAAGATCGGTCATTAGAGTTTTATAATATGTTTCTATTGTAAAGCACTTCTTTTAAACATACTTTGTACGTTCCTGGTGTGGACTAATTACATATCGATATCATAAATGTTGAAAATCCAATGTACATATATATATATATGGAATTAAAGTATGCAGCAGCTTCTGCATTGACGACCTTTTTGCTGATGGCCTCGATTTTTCTCACTATCATTCGGTGATGCTGAGGCAACTTCCATATATGCTGGGCCAGAGACATTGAGAAAACCAATATCAAACAACTTTAATGAAACACAAAAACACTGGGTGGAAACAAGCTTTCGACCACACATTGGTCATCTTCAGGTTACACTACTATTTAATTAATGAAATCATTAATTAAATAGTAGTGTAACCTGAAGATGACCAATGTGTGGTCGAAAGCTTGTTTCCACCCAGTGTTTTTGTGTTTCATTAAAGTTGTTTGATATTGGTTTTCTCAATGTCTCTGGCCCAGCATATATGGAAGTTGCCTCAGCATCACCGAATGATAGTGAGAAAAATCGAGGCCATCAGCAAAAAGGTCGTCAATGCAGAAGCTGCTGCATACTTTAATTCCATTTGTCTTCAAGAAGATTTGCTGCCCACTTATACTAATATATATATATATATATATATATGTACATGGATTTTTGACATCTCTCGAAGTCCGACCTCCGGAGAGGAAGTAAGGGAGTGCACAGTAAGGGAGAGTATTTTTTTTTGCCTAAAGTGGTATTATGTATGGTTTGAACACAGCAAGCCCATTTCCAGCCCTGCATCCGCATAGGTGTTGCCTCATTGCCATTGGTTATATGTATATACTTGTTGTAGTATATAGATGCTTGTTTTACACATTGTTCTGGCTGCAGGGGTGTGCGGCGCGGCGGGAGTGTTCCTCTGCTCGGCATGAGCCGCCCGTCACAGGACTAAGCCCATCCCACCTCCGACATGCTGTTCCTGCCGACAGCTTCCTCCCTCTGCCTCGTCTTCTTCCTCTTCAACATCGCTAAAGGTCAGCCACTTTTATGTAACTTTCAACATTTTTTTTTTAAATTGTCTTGTAAAAATGGAAATTTTGGTTTTTATTTTCTTTTATTTGATATTCAGTTACAAAATGTAACTAACAATACTTTTTTAAATTACAATTTTCATATTTGTAATTTTTAAGAATTTTATGAAAAAAAAATTAAATAGCCCTTTGTCTAAATTCATGTTTCCTTTTCAAATATATTCATTTATAATATATTTTTCTTAATTGAGTATAATTTGTATTATATTTTCTTATATAATTTCTTAATTGCAACCCTTTTTAATTGGCAGTTAGTTTTGACCATGATTTACGTTGTTACGTCTGTTCCTGTTTTAGTATTTTGAAATATTGTGCACTTCTTTTAAACATACTTTGTTCGTTCCTGGTGTGGACTTATTACATATTGATATCATAAATGTTGAAAATCCTATGTACATATATATATATATATATATATCAATGATCAAACCACAATAAGAAATGGAAAAACAGGACTAAGATCTTTCAACCGTAACAAGCGGTCTTCGTCAGAGTCAAAAACCCAACTGACCCAAAAACCAGTTGGGTTTTTGACTCTGACGAAGACCGCTTGTTACGGTTAAAAGATCTTAGTCTTGTTTTCCCATTTCTTATTGTGGTTTGATCATTGATTGTTATTTCACGTGTTTATGTGAAATCTTTATATATATATGTACATGGATTTTGGTCATCTCTCGAAGTCCAACCTCCGGAGAGGAAGACAAATGAATGTTTCTAAAAAGCATAGGCTAAGCGATTATCGGTTAGGCTACATTACCATGGAAATGCTAATGGGCAGGGTTGAATTGAAATGCAGGTTTGAGTGGGTGTGTTGTGCGGTCGCCTGCTGCTCGATGAGGCGTGCTGTCCCGTCGACCGTCTCCTATCTCTGGACCAAGACAGAAGCGTGACGTAAGGATTTCACGCTTCGCCAGCAGCTGAACACCAGTGTCCTTCTGGTCCACCAGTCCTCTCCCTCTCCTTCCTTTATCTCTATTACTCCTTCATGGCTTATGATTAATTGTCTCTTTACGACTTCACTCAACCGTCATCAAATCCATTTTGACTTTCAAACTAATTTCACATTGCAATAATACTTCTCATTTGTATGTTACAATCAAAAAATACAAATATTAATATATGTATTCAAATATAAGTAACTACTAGCTAACTACCTACCTCTCTCTACTACTAGATTTATTGTTCATTGAATCGTTATAAAAAACGTTTGAGATGTAACCCTGTTTCTTGGTGTGATAGCTTCAGTTTCCATTAAGTATAACATTCCCTAGACCAAACCGTCTTAAGGTTTCCTAAACCTTCTCTAATGGTAAGCATAGTAAATGTATAATCAGTACATATGGATATGTAAAAAAAAATTTCAAATTCAGTTGAATCAATGAAAAGTTGTTTCAGTTTTATTTTAATTGAAATCGAAAAACAGTCAAAATAACTTTGTTAGGTAATCTAGTGTTAAATAGCTCGTACTTGTCTTCTTAAGATAATAATAATTACATATTGGTAAATTAAATGATATTTTCATGGGAATAATTTTCCACATCTGATACTTGCTTCCCAGTATTCCTGTTATTCTATTGTGAGTGACTCGGTTAGCTACAGCTGATACAAGTGGGTGTTTTGTTATTGCATAGACATCCTAAAATTTACTCTGCCTGTGTTTGTTAGAGCAGTGGTGATTAACGTCTACCAGGCTTCGAACAAGATTGAAACCATTCACTACATTCCTCTCTGAGTGTCGGACTTCGACGGAGTTCAACTAACTAACCAACTCACACGTTATAAAAAAACCTCACTGCTAGATTCTATAATCCCAAATAATAAATCACATTTAAACATGTTTTAATTATCTGAAATATATTAGCCATATATTATCGGATTCAATAATATATCGACCATTTGATAGAATAGGTGTGTTATCTAATCGGGATTTGGTCAATTTTCGAGGTTCACAAATTAAACTCTTTTGCCGATTATTTAAAACTTTTTTGATATGCCTGTAAACTTAGGGTAATAAGACATCACATATCAACATCCAACATATAAACGTATAAAATTGAATTGTTACAACATATGAATATTACAAGCAGAAGTATTTCTGAGATACATAAAACAATACAACTTACAGAAGTCAGAATTTTTTTACTAAGCAAATGAAATTTACATTATTTAAAGGAACAACAATCTTAACCGGACAAATCCTAAAGAGTAGACTAATAAAATTACGATAACATTACAAGTAAGCTTAGACTGTTCACTCAAAGGAACTGAATAAATCAAATTTCACTAAAACTGAGCATAACACTTCAGAATACATATTACTTAAATTTGTAATATCACTTCTATGATTAATCGAACTTAGATCCTTTTTAATATATAACATCTCAAAGGTCTTCGTTCTTTGTTCATCTTTTTCTTTTTCTACTATAGTTGTATCTTCAAAATCGAACGTGTGTTCTTCGTTTATGGCGAAGCATATATATAATATAATATATAATATATATAATATATATATATATACTTTAACACATAAAAAGAACACAGAAAGACACTACAGAACTCACTTCGATATTTCGACATCCGTCGTCATCGGGAAGAAGTGCGAAGTACTCGCGTTGAGAAGCAAACTACTACTTGCCTCCAGAGAACTCGTGAACCACCGCAATGCTGCTCCCCAGCGGAGAAGGGAAAAATAGAAATCCTTCCAATATTTATTTAGAAAACAAATAAAAAAATATAAAAATACGAAATAATAATAAAAAATTAATAAAATAAAAAAAATAATAAAAAAAAAAAAAATAAATAATAATTAATAAAATAATAAATAAAAAATAATTAACGGTACAGGTTGAGACCAGGAGGAGAACGAGCCCCAAGGAGGCATATGAATGCCTCTTCGGAAGCTCTAAGGGTGACATGGGAATTAGACCGGGGATTTGTTTGAGGATTTGTACCCTGAAACAATCATTGAAAGGGAGGTCATGGGAATTACATGGATAGCTGGTAGGTCTCTGCGCTGACCAACGGACGCCCTGTGATTGTTCATACGCAGGCTCAGCTTGGTTGAAGCCAAGCCAACGTAAAAAGCATCACATCGAGTACACTCCAAACGGTAAACGCAGTTACAGGAAGTGCAAGATGTATCAGAAGGAACAGGATAGGAGTCGTTACTGAGAGGGGAAGTAAAGTAAGGACTGAGTTAATTAGGGGCAGTTTGGCAGTTACGGCGTTCACATCGCTTCATCCCTCTGCTAGCACAGGGGCTTTGAAATATGGGTAAAAATGGATTTCAGGTTGGAAGGTCTACGGTAGGAGAAAGTAGGGGACTGACTGAAAATAGAGAAGTAGACGAAGAAGAAGAAAGTATAGGAAAGATCTCCCTAATAACAGCGCCGAGCCTGTGGGAGCCTGGGAAAAAAGTAGAAATGAAGGGAGTATAATTCTACATCCCTTCTAGCTGTAGGGCGGTGAATACCTCAGCAGGAACGACGGAACTGTTGATTATATTACGAGGGTATCCTCGTTCAATAAATTTTTCTTTTAATAGATTAATTTGTTGTTCTACTATTAATGGAATTGCAAATTTTATGGGATTCTAATTGATAGGGATCTAGGGATAGCTTTCTTTATATGTGAAGGGTGACAACTGTTATAATGGAGGTATTGCTGAGAGTTAAGGCTTTTAAATGAACAGAAGTGAAAATGAACCGTCTTTAAGGGTGACATCAACATCTAAGAAGGAGAGGGAACTGTTGGATATCTGATGGGTGAAGGAAAAGTGGGAGGAAAAGTTCTGAAAGGACCTAGAAAAGGTCTAGCTCATGCTTACCATGGGGCCAGATTAAAAAATGTCGTCAATATACCGGGTGTAGAAAAGGGGGAGAAGTTGACGACTGGAAAGGAAAGACTGCTCTAATTTGGACATAAAAAGGTTGGCAAAAGAAGGTGCCATGATATGCCCATCGCGGTGCCTCTGGTTTGGATGTACAAACTACCATCAAACCGAAAGACATTACGTGTTAGGACAAAAGAGCCAGTTTTTGAGAAAATAGTAGAAGGGGTGTGAGGAGAAGGTCTGCAGTTTAAGAAGTAACGAAGAGAGTCTAAGCCCTCTTCGTGATCGATGTTAGTGTAAGAGAGGTAACGTCCATGGTAACCATGAGTAGAGGATGATCAAGGGAGGTATATATATATATATATATATATATATACCATGATAAACGAAAAACGGTCCGGCAGGACAGATTACAATTAAAATAAGCAGTGGCACATAAACTGAAACACAACAAAGACTCACTTTTCAATATTTCGACCGTAATGGCGATCGTCCTCAGGAGAAGAAGTGAATTGACGGAGGGACGACAGTCAGCACTGACTGTCGTTGACTATCGTCCCTCCGTCAATTCACTTCTTCTCCTGAGGACGATCGCCATTACGGTCAAAATATTGAAAAGTGAGTCTTTGTTGTGTTTCAGTTTATGTGTCACTGCTTATTTTAATTATATATATAATATATATATATATTATCAAGAACAATAAGCGTTAGTATTGTTTTTGTAATTCTCAGATATAAATTCAAATATATGTTTGGTTGACATAATGTGACAATACCTAGATCAGATCACTGTTATTGGACATTTTCTGTAACTGTCTGAATATTTAAGTCGATTATACAACGACTGTAACTCATCCTGAGAATGGGAAGCACAATGGGAAGTGAGAGCTTCGATGTAGTGTATGACTTACTGTGGAGTGGTTCGTCTAGTGGAGGCTGAGTGGATCACTGAATAATTAAGACTCCTTACAAGGAAAGTCAATTACCAAATCTACTAGAGCCTCCAAACTTCCAGGCAAGTTATGGTACCACACCGGTTGTCATTAGTGACCCAGTGTGAACTGATTGCTGCATTCCGCTTCCTAATTAACATCATAAACATCAATCTTCTTTTTATTTACCTAAAACAAATATTTTGTTTTTATGATAGATTTTCAATGAATTTCGGGAGATTTTTTTTTAATATATAAATAAAATGACACTACATTTATAAATCAGTATCTCTATGTATTTTCCCCCTAATTTCTTCATCATAAGGATGACTTCCATAAATATATTATATTAACAAGCTCTCAGAAAAATAATATATATTGAATTATACAATTAATTCAATTCATACAATTGAAGAAGACAGACTATATCTTGACATCTACAACAGAAAGAAAACTGACCGGGAATTCTTGATATTTAATAGACCATAGTTGACACACTAGACTCCCAGTGCATAATCAATCTTCATTGTGAGGCACTACAAAGGGTTAATATTCGGCCTATGTGTGTTCCCTTGTAGGACGGCCATTGCAACCTAATCTAACCTAGGGCAATGACTCACGAGTCCCTGAACTTTGTCATAATCACAACTTTCAGCCCCCAGTGCAGTCAGTTACCTTAAAACTTAAAACAGAGAAATGTCGCAAATTATTTTATTTTTTTCTTTCAAATTTTAATTGTATAGTAATGTTAGTTAATAACCTAACGATGACCTATGAATGACAAAAATACATTAGTATATTTGCATTTGTATTTTAGTATATTAAGATAATCTGTATTGTTCATTAATATAGTTGTTTGGTCATTTTTAGTTATTTGTGTTGGTGTCAAACTTTCTTGGATTACCTTGTTTGGGAATGGCGTATAAGCACCGAATAGTTGGTTATAACTCTTTTAACCCCAATCTATGAATAATGTTACTTTCCGAGCAAAATTAAATTCATTATTGCCATTATTATCGCGCAGCACCGTCGGTTACCTACAGTTGCGTTTTCAACGTCCTTTTCTCCTGATGACGGATTTTCCAAACGTTTGCGTTAGTAAGTGTGTTACTTTACTCTGTGAGTTACACTTCTAAGATTTTGAACTCGTATTGTGTCCAGTTGGGGTTATCTTTCCGTTTTTATAGCTAATAATAATATGAAAATATGATTGATTCAATAGAATAGCATAGTACTGTCGAAATGAAAAGTTGATTAAGAAAACCAATTAATGCCGGTTTTTTTTTATATAAAAGTTCTTTATGAATTTTTTTCCATTTACTCTGAAGTTACTCTCTTATCCCTGTATCTCTATATGTTATGGTTTTCTATAAAGGATTGAGAAGGCGACCCCCTGCAGGGTCTTCTTGTTTAAGGACTACCTAGTACCCGTAAGGGCTCGGTCGTCCCCCTCCGAAGAGGGAAGTACCCGTTCCCCCGGGCCAGGGCTCATTAAGAATGAGTACCAGTATAGGAGCATTTGCCAATAAATGCTCCCACCCACTGGTGAGGGCCGGAGGTCTAGCTCCTCCTTGGTGTTATGCAGACACCCACCCGAGAAGATACTGCTTCTCACACAGCGGCACATCACATACGATCATTTGTGTCTACTCTACCTGAATAAGGAACCACAGCCACCACGAGTCCGACCGCAAGACGAGGCATGAGTGACCACCTGCAAGTAAGAGATAGATAATGTTATAAAATAAAATAATTAAAATAAAAATGAAATTCACTTTGGCTTGGAGGCTTGGAGCCTCGTCCCGTGGTACCGACAGTATTTTAACAGCTCTCGGGTGGAACTCCGGACCTGAGTCCTACTGAACAGCTATTGGCAGCTGTGTGGGTCAGTATACCTTGGAAAATGGAAAGAGTAGAAGAAGGATAAAGTGTATAGATGATAGATGAGATATATTGGGAAAAAAATTCTATAAAGGATAAGAAAAGTGAAGAATTGGCAGCAATACATGAGGAAATGATGATTGGGAAATGAGGATAGCAAAAAAGTATGAAAGAGGGAGAGCCAATTGTACCCAATAAGTATAGGTGAGTCCATAAGCTTGCTGCTAAGAGCACATGGTATGACTGAATCCATGTTGCAGTTATGCCCAGTGTTCCTTAAAATCTGTGAGCATTAGAACAGATTGATTCGACGTGGCTATGGCTCAGGAAACCATGGGTAGGTATGAAATATTTAGGACTGCCTTTGAGTGAGCAGATTAGTTCATTTCTTTTGATTATATCAGAATTAGACGTAATATTTAATTAAGTAAGGGTTATTTCAATATTGAAAAAAAACTTGTTTGTATATAGTCTGTTTAGAGTTAGTTTGTGAGTAGGTAAATAAGAAAACAGTGATTTCCATTTGAGCATTAGTGCGGGGTGTGTTGTTGGCCGGAGGGAGGTGAGGGTCACAACAATCAGCAGGATGCAGGCTGATTGGGCGGCGGTATTGTGTTCCAACTCTGCATTGGGAGTCTTCATTTCAGCCCTTATCTGATCTCACCGCAAACCGCTTCCTTCCTAACGGCACCTTTCTGTCACCACCTGGACACCGCATCATTCCTTCTTTTCAACAAACCGGAGAGACATATACCACTTTTATTTGTCAGTTCATGCAGTTCTGCAAAATAACAGTTATACACTTGAAATATTTTAATTGATACCCCCTAGTATAAATGAATTATGCCCTGAGTCGTAAAATCTAACTATAATATGCTTTGTTAGTTGATACATTAAAAAACAAAACTCACTTCAATATTTGAACCTTGTTATCAAACCACTTCAATGAAGCCAACTAACTACACAGCCAAAACAAACGCGCAAAAAAATACGAGTAACTAAACTACTACAAAATAAATTACCCAACAATTATTATAACATAATAAAATAAATAATGAATGAAAATGTGCTAAAACAAAATGAAAATCAATGAAGAAAAAAAGATAAGAGGAAATAAGAAAAAATTAAATAAGAAAAAATTATCTGTGCAAATTGAGACTAGGAACTGGAACGAACTTTAAAGAGGCAAATATGTGCCTCTTAACAACAACGGGGATCTGTTTAAAACCTGGACACAAAAACCAGCATCCAAGTCCGTGTCATGAGGGTCTACGATCCCACGTCAGCCTCACTTGACTGATGAGGACCATTTACTTTTGGTAGAAATATCTTAGTCCCATTTTTTAATTTCTTCCTATGGTTTAAAGTTTTTTTTACCTGCACTTGTGAATTCTTGTTGTATATATTGTAAGTTTCGATAAAAATTTTTAGGCAATATTAGGTGTGAGATTAATGAACAAGATTTCATCCATTAATCTTATCTACTATAGGGGGATATCTGAGGGTCTAGGAGGCTAGACAATCCCTTCCAGTTTGGTCATTAGAATCTTGCAAAGTATAGTGTAATTCTACTGACTCTGGTTTTGAGGGAAGTAATCATTGAAGATGAATAATTTGTAATTTGAAACTAAGAAGCTTAATTGTAGGATTAAGTTAATAAAAAGTAAGTAGTGACAGGGTCTATGACCGAGCAGTCAGTGTATATTCGATCACTGACGGTATTTAAGTATGTGATGTCAATAGTGATGGCGAAGAAGAGTCGTTCTCAGAGCCAGAACGACTGTTGTTTTCCCTCTTTACATATTTTTTTTTATAAAAATCCATGAATTTACGATAATCAGAAGTTATGTTAACCAGTTAACCAGTTATCATGGTATAAGTAACTACAAACTGTGTTGTTTAAATACCATTACTGTTTTTTCGATCTTTATTAGGATAGTGTAACAAGTATCTTGATTCGGGTGTCGTATGACACTAACGTGTCTAAAATCGTTTTTGCTTTAGACGGGTCTGACGTGTCCGTGCCCTTAACATATTTGTGGGTTACATCTGGGATTAGTGTATGTAAATGAGGCATCGTAAATAAATTGTGTGGGTGAGGGCTCGTTAGGCCAGGCGGACCTAAACACTGTGCCACGTCTAAAAGACGCTCCCTTACCTCACCCCTTCCCTTTGTATAACAACACTTTGGACCTTTCCCGCCCAACAAATTTCCTTTACCAAATAAATCACCTGCATTACGCCGCATTGAAATGAAAAAAAACCTATCAGCCCTTTTTCTTGTTGCTCCCTTTTTACTCCTCTCTACTTACGTATTCATTCATGCTTAAATTTTACATAAATAATACGTAAGAAAATATCGCTTACATGACAAAGGACCAAAACTGGCACTTGTTTTTTACACTCCTTCCCTACATTCCTTTTCCTTCAAAATACTGTCATTTATAGTTTCATAAACACCAAAGTGTCAATTTTTTTTATTCCTTCACGGTTGATAACCTATTCATTCTTTGTATTGGTTATAAACTTTTTTAGTATTTTTTTTTAATAACAGCAAACCTTTACGAGTTCTAAAACTTTATCTTTTCTATATATTCTTTTAAATAAAAAAATATTGATTTTGAATAAATTATGAAGGAAATAATTTTAGTGCTTATGTTTGAAGTAAGGCAGTGATCCTATGAATATTTTTGTATCGAAAAATTAAAGTATTTTTTTTCGTTATATACATACATTCTTTATATATGTTATATATATATAAAAATGTTATATATATATATATACATTTTTTGTTTGTAGATATACATTCTCCATCCTACTGTAAAAGACAAGAATTATAATCACTTGTTCGTACGTAATAAGTAGAAATAATTGCACGTTTTTCATTTTTGCAGTCAGCGGTAGTGATGAAATTTGGTTTAGGAGGTTTTAATTACAGTACTTAGTTTATCTTATAATGAGAAAGACAAATTTTGAAGTGTTTTACATACATAAAAAATCAGTTTTTCATTTTCGTTTGCTTCCATATGATGTATAACGGGTTTTAGTTAATGGTGTATAATTATAATAAAACTTATAATTTATTGTCATCTATAAGAATATCTTTTATCGCTTATGTAATTAGGTAGTTTGGGCCAGATTTGCTGTTGTAATATTGAGTTAAATTGGCTGGCGAGAGTGACATTGTTTGATTTGTGTTTTTAGAAAGTAGATTGTTATAAATGAGCTGGGTTACTGCTCTAGGCGAAGCTGCATAGGGCTTGGCTGAGGGTAAGTCAGAAGGCGACCTGATTGTGGATTAGAGGCACTGTTGCCTCCAACTCCACCGCCGTCCTGTGTAATTATAGGCCGACCGGCATTCAGCTCCTGTTTGCAACCATCCGCCTCTTAGCTGGTTTTTCACGTTGGAGCGCCAATCTGAACCACCGATTATCCTCGTACACTTCCTGAAATGCGATATTTACGTTCTCACATGCTATTAACAACTATCATTCAACCATTAAGTCAACTTATAAAATTCGTAATATGTCCAGTGATCCTTTAACTCTTTATTTTATTTTTTAAACTTCCCATCAATTACCAATTAAATAGACAGATACCGTGGAAAAGAATCATTACATTATTTTTCCTAACCAAAACTAGAAATAGTAAAAATTATGAAAATGCAAAAGAACTCTGAAATGGATCGCGCAGTTAGATAATTTATACAATGAGGTTGACTATACAATCTATTTTGAAATGTTATTGAAGTTCAGAAGAAAAGAGTCTGTTCATTTGACAAAATGTTATGTAAGATGATAGAAATAAAAGTGATATTTGTAAAAAGAAGAATCGGTACGGAATAATAAATAATAGTTTTTCTTTGTTGAATAAAACATTTTAATTTTATGTTTGCTTTGGAGGAATTGTATGATCAATTTTAAGTACAAGATTGCTTATGATGCAGGTCAGAGTGAAAAAAGGACTTCAAGTTATCTTGTAAGTTGTTCTCGTTAAAACTTAAATCCAACTTGAATAAGCAATGACTAATATTTGTAAGATTTCATCTATTAAAATTAATTACAAAGTACTCCATCTTCTTAACACCAAGCCAGTTGCTCTATATCACTTGTTTCCGTATGAGAGAGAAGTCCACTTCTTTTGGTTCAGAGATCTTATCAAATTTCTAAATTTCTTATTGTGGTTTCTTCATAAGCTATTAAATTCTTTATTTTAATAGTACTTAATCATGATTAGAATAAGGGAAAGAAAAGCCAAAACAAAGTCTCCACAGGAAACATTTCGTAGAAGTATAAGTGTTTTTTGTGAGTCGAGGACTATTGAAAAAGACCAGAAACATAAAAGTTTAGTGTATAAAAAGTGGTATGTATATTTCTAGTTTGTTTCGATTGTCCCCAATTTACCAGAAGCATTGTACTTCAATGCTCCTGGCAAGCTGTTTATGGCGATAACCACCCTCCAGGGCAGAAAAATTGCAAGAAAACTAGAGGCAACTAGGGAAAACGTTGTTGACGCTGAAACGGCTATATATATAGTTAAATGTAGAAAAAGAAACATAGAGAAATTAAAAGCACACACTTACAGTCTCTAATTTTTCGTTTGAACCGTCTTCAGGAGAGATAAGAGAGGGTAGCAAGCGCACTGGTTCAAACCGAAAATTAAAGACTTTAAGTGTGTGCTTTTGATTTTTTTATGTTTCTTTTTCAACATTGAACTATATTTGTCCGTTTCGGATCGTATTTCCAACGAAAAAGTATATTATATATATATATATATATATATATATATATATTCCGGTCCAACGGAATTTTAAAAAAGATTTAAAAGTAAGGTAACTTAGAGGTAGAAGGAGGCTTAAACCATTTCTATATTTCTACGATCGTCGTCGTGAGGAGGCCAAGAGTCTCTAAGGAAGGCTCTTCAGGGTTGTGACTGAAGTGGATTAGCGACATTACGGCCATTAGTCAGATTGAGGTGGTATCTGCTGTCTTGGAGATTGTTACAAACATTGTGAATATGGATCGACAAGCATTAACTAAGACTTATTAACATGAGAAGGTTAATATTCAGCGTTTGACTAAGTATAAAAATTATTCAATAATTTTATTATTTGGGATGATTTTCTGTTATAAAAATTCAGATTAAGTAAAATATTTTTTGATACTTCTTTAATGGCTGGTATATGGAAGTTTAGCTTCTATAATTGTTTGTTTACTTCTCCAAAGTTTGGGCCAATTGGTGAACAGATTACTTACCTCAAATAGACATTGTAGAGATCTGCACACAGACTCCAGGCAGCAGAGGGTTGAAAAGTAAACAGAGGGTGTATCAAGCAACCCTAGCCACATCCTCCCACCTGCCGCAAACGTCACCTTGTCCAGCCTTCTCTAACCGATTTTTGACTTTAGTTTTAACCATTTTATAAACTTACTGCTGTAAACCATATATATTGATAACTGTAAAATATTAGTACGTTATATGTGTGGTATGATTTACACAGAGTATGGTATTCACTTCAAAATTTTTATTTTTATAAAATGAACATAATCATTTTATTGATAAGTTACGACAAAGTATTTTGATGTAAATATTCATAATTATGGAGGTTGCAGGGGATTTAAATAATTCAAAGTACATTAAACTTTGTGTAGATTAAAATATTTGTATTAAATTGTTTAATATTAATTAAAATATTTAAAGTTAGTCATATTGTATTGTTTTCATTTGTGTTTTAACGCATATATCTCCATATTTTTAAAGACAGAAAGGAACACTAACAAAAACTAGACTCTATGATTCACTTTCACTATTTCAACCATTTTGACAGTCTTCCTCAGGGAAGGAAGTAGTTTGGAAAGAAAATGAAAGCAGCCAGTTTCTTAGTTCATCCCTTAGTTTTCCTTTTATTTGACATTTTCTTCTTACTCCCTGTCCTATATATATATAGATATATTTTTTCGATAAAAATATGGTCCGAAATGGACAAATAAAGTTCAGTATAGTTAGAGAAACATTGTTAAATTAAAAACACACACTTACAGTCTCTCAGTTACAGGACTGAAAGGTGTGTTTCAGAGTAAACAATAGGTATACAGTAAATAGAAAAACACACTTACAGTTTCCAATTTTCGGTTTAACCGCCATCAGGAGAGAAGAGATACGGATATCAAGCACACTTGACGGACGGACTCCAACCGTTGCTTCGCAAATGTCCTCGATGTCCGTATGTTTTGTCTCCTGATGACTGTTTAATCAAAAACTAGAGACTGCAAAATGTGTCTTTCTATTTACTGTATACCTGCTGTTTACTCTGAAACGTTTGTTGTTCTTTGTGGATCGTTTTCTTGATGATAATACCTATATATAATGTAATTTCAGAATAAGAACCATAACAAGGACCTACATTTGATCAAAATAATCTTCAAATGGTTTTGCATTGGAATGATTTTTGTAAATGAAAAAAAAGATTATTCTTCAAGTAAGTCTGTCACCTTCGAGTACATCTTCTTCTACTTCTGATCATTGAATCAGTGTGTATGGGAAGGCTCCTCCCGATTCTATCGATTAATACTTAAGGAAGGAGCAAGAAAATTGCTCATATTTTATTTACAAGAAACCTTTGCATGGCTTAATGAATAGTTGATGTCGATTCTATTTTCCGAATGACATATTTTGAATAATTGATGTTATTGGTTAGGCTGATCTATTCTATGTCTGCTCCTGTATTTCAAAGGTCCTTCGTGCTGACGCGAGTCACTCTGCAGTACATCACAGTCCGATCACTGCACATCTCCACAGAGCCTTTTACTACTCCCTTACCACATAGATTACAATATCACTTTTCATACTTTTATGATTGTTTTTTTCTGTATATTTATCGAATATATTTTTACCAATCAACAAGTCGTACTAACTAAGGATTTGTTATAGCATTTGCCATTAGTATTGTTGTGAATTCATGCCCAACTTAGTTGTTCTTATTCATTTTCTAAACATGGAACTATACATAACTGTTCATTGTAGGAGAACAGTACTAATTAGAACTGTTGATTGTACAAATTTACATTTTGTACTTTACGTTTTTGCTTAATACACATTTCATTTTTTTTTTTTTTATTGTTTAAACCGATCCCCTAGCTGGTGATAACATCAGCCGTTTAACGGCTTTTTGTTTGATCGGTGATTCTACAGATTCTACATTGGGTGTCCTAAATTTTACCTAACTCAAGTGCATTTTGAGTAGGGATCTTTAACGAGTACCTAACATCGTACAGACTTGGGACCGACGGCTTAACATTTTCTCCGAGGAACATGTACTCAGACTTATTGTCCTCTCGCGTGAATCAATCGAGGGCCAGGTGGGAATTGAACCCTGGACTACCAGCACAGAGGCGAATAGGTTAATCACTAGGCTAACCTGGCTCTTAAACATGTCATAAGTATATAATATTAGAATAAAAAAAATATTGCACTAAAAATTACTGCTATAGTTATATCAATTGTGCATTTTCACGTTATTCTGTAACAGTGTTTCATATTTTTATGAGTGAGAAAATTGATATAGCCATTTTGAAATAATGATCCATTAAATCCACGAGTTTCATATTAATATAATGAGTTTCGTAATACACGACAGCTACATTAAAATATATCTAGAACCAAGCTGTTGGTCCACGATAATATATTTACATATATTAAACTTGAGTGTAGCTCTATACAGATTTTACGCTTACGCACAGTCCTCTCAATACGTTCTAAAATTGTTACTGGAAGCCTATTTGAAACTAGATTCCAACCTCTCTATCCTCTTATTAGGTTCCCATGCTAGGTTATAAACATTACTTTGTTGTAAGTTATATGTAAGGATTTTATTATAAAGGTATAAAATAAAAAACTATATACCTATCATGGTATGAACTTCTAATATGAAACCATTCTACATTAACCGTTCCATCAGGGTACTATCATAACGAATAGTAATTTAATGAATAATTACAATAAATAAATATGAGTAATTCTGAACATCGAACACGAAAGCGTTACAAGGGCAATATAATTTCGTCGTAGCAGTCATAGTTTCTTCCTCTAAACAAGACGTATATCCAAGTATAGCTAGTAAGTTTTTGTCAGTTTTTACTGCGCTTTTTTTTCTCTGATTTAATTTATAGTCTTATTGTAGAGTTTTTGCACATATTTTATCCTATACAAATGAAATTCCTGCTACATCAACAGCGAAAATTGTTCCTAAATTACATTCTTAGGCTATTTGGTGGCCTTTTTCTAAACATACTACAGGTATTATGATCCACACCCTTTGATGGATCATAATTAAATTAGAAACTACGTTTAGTGTAATTAAACAAAGGACTACGTTCATTTCTTGATGAATATCACAGCGTGGCAAATGACAGCAAATGCTGTATTACTAATAAAACATATATTTCATTATTGTTCAGTTACTGATGAAAAGTTGTTATTAATAATGTTGGGAATTCATTCTATGCTATGGAATAATCTTTTTTCTCTAAAAATTCATTTAAAGAGGTTTTAATAATCACGATTGTTGTGCTAAAATCACTACCTGTGCTAACATGCCAAATACTTAATGCTTGGTTATTTATATATTTGTTAAAATTTAGCTTGAGTTGCCACTTCTTAGGAAACGTCACAGTATTGTAGGAGTGGGGGTGCTGTCAATTGTAAACATTCATGGACTTCCTACTTTTGAGGTTAAATGTCATTTTTATGTTATAATGGTATATGGTATTTAGCTAGTCTTCATATAATTAATTTATTAGGTTGATTTTACCGTGAGTCCAATGAATGGTTTACGAATGAAAAACTTGATTGGAGATCGCGACTATGATCGATTACTGTTAATAACTATTTCTATTTAAGGTTGTATAAAAATAAGTTGATATTTACTATCTACTAAAAATAGTTTTACTGGTAAAAAAATGTTGATTGTCTGCTTGAGTAGTACTTAGACTTAATGTGTTGAAATAGAGTTGGTTGTGTATTTTTTCTCTGGATGATGAATGGTGGAATGAAGTTTGTTGCTAGCCCTTGGGAAGACTTGTGTTAGCGGCTAATGGAGTTGGAGATGACCACAACAGGACATTTAGAGTCGCCGAGAGAGCCTGGTGTCCGCTCCATGTACCCCTGTCATCAGTAACGCCTGTTTACCGTCCGAGTAGCCCGGCTCCATTAGACCAGCCCCCTCCCTCTGTGTCCTATATTTCTGTTCCAACATACTCCTCCTTTTGGCTTTATCCCACATCCCCTCATATCCAGTGAAATACTTCTTCCACTTTCCCGCCCCATTGCCTTCATATGCTCTCTTAAATCATTCAATTCTGAGTGTAATAACCCTTTTCGAAATCGCCTCTTAGGATTCAGTCTCCCGCTATAAGCCCATTCTCTTCCTTACTTATGTCCATGTAAATTCTCTCTTAGCTTTACCTCTACCAGTGATATTCAATTCATTTTTACGATACTTTACACAATCTTTAATATTACATCTTTTCTGAAGCTCAAATAAATCACGCGAAAGAAACAAAGCTCACTTTTTCCCAAAAAAATAAATTTATTCTTGGAACTTTTAGATACTAAACAAGCTAAAAAGGAAAATGCAATTTTCTTAGAAAGAATTTTCTAGCCATTTAACATAAATGCCTTACTTCTACCGTATATTGATATTCCATTGAATGGCTTCAAAAAGCTTCTAATAAAAGAAATAAAGATTTGAAATGTACTGCGTACAATGACTCGATATTTTCTTTTAAATAATATCTGGTCTTAAATCTAGACTAATTAAATTTTAAGGATTACTCTAAATGAAAAATATTGAAATACTTTTGTTCTTCAATGTTTTCTTGTTTCGCACTTTGTAGAATACAGAAAAAATTTATAAAATTTCTTGTTAGTCATTGCATAGTGGTTAGGAAAATAAGGTCAAGAAAATAACATTTGTATTCTTTTGTATTCAAAATGTTCATATTACACTTCATTTGAATATTTTTGTTTTAAAAAGGTAAAAGTGATTGCTTATTTAATGAAACTGGGCCGTTCCCTTTGGCTATGTGCTTACGAGGCTGTTATTACAAATACATGTTCTACCTTATTAGGCAAATGCAGCAAAGTTATTGCCAAATTAAAACATTGAGTATATTTTATAAGAGTTGCAGAATATGACTATATTAATAATTTGTTAAATAATTAATACAATTAGACATCCATATATATTTAGACATATATATATATATGGATATATGAGCCGTTTATTTTGAAAGTGGCCTAATTCCATTTTCCAAAAAAATTTAGCTAGCTATTTAAATAATTACATTTTTACGTTATCTTTACCTTTTGCAGCAAATTGTACAAAATTTATTTAAAATTACTAAGTTTTTTTATAACAAAAATTAGTTGATAAATAAAATGACAATATTTTTTAAATTTTGTAAAACGCAAACCCTTAAATATCTCGATTTTAAAATAAATGGAATTAGGCCACTTTCAAAATAAGCGGCTCATATATCCATATAGATTATACATCCATATTTCTACCATCCATATATGTTTAGAAGCTGGTGTTACTAGTAGTTTAGGAATTAGCATACCATGCTGCTGTAATTCTTTTTCTTCTTATACTTCTAAATTTTCTTCTGTACGCTAAATTTTCCCGTTTACAGGTGCCTATTTTAAGTTCAGATTGCATTTTTTGTAGAATTGGTTATAAACTTAAGCTCCGTATGTTTAGATGACCTTATTTAGGGTCGCTTCTTATATGAGATTTTGAGGAACTAAGGTAATTATCTTTAACCACCTAAATTGGAGTTTTTGAAATTATATAGTTATATAAATTTTGGACTTAAAATAAACATAACTAAAATATTCTAATTATACAAAACTGCTATTAACTATGAAATTTGATTAAACAGTAATTGTTTATTATACTCTTACTTTTATCTTATTTTAAAAATAAAAATCGAACACTATTGAGTATTTTACGAAGTAAGTTAAGGGTGTTGTAATTGGATACTTACCAAACTCCAGTCAGTGCATTAATCGGAAGATATTGCAGTGTTCCGGGTGGAGATCATCAGTGTTCGGAGAAGGGGGCTCAAATTAATGTCAGACCTTTGCCATTATTACTCAATTGGTTAAATTTGAGATAAACTGGTTGCGAAAGTCTCCTGTTCTCATTAGTGGCACTGAGAGAGGACAAGCTTGCGAAACCTTTCCAGAACGCTTCCCGCTAGGGCCCTCCGGCTCTTTAAACAACTTAATTCCACTGTTTAAATCACTGCAAAATATACTTTCCTTCATTCTCAAATTATTTGATGAAAATCATGACTTATAATTTGCTTTTTTCATAGTTACCTTTAAAAAAAAAGGAGGAAACTTTATTGGTTTATTACTCCAATCAACTGTTTTCAATGACAGTCATTATTATGAAATAATTGTTATAACAATATACAAGTTATGCACAGCCTTTTCTATAACAAGGAAATTAAAACTTTATAATTATTTTTGGTCTTTTATGAATATATTTAAAAAAAATAGACCCATTAGGCAAGAATATAGATATATTGTCTAATTATGATGATTGTTATTTGGGATAATGAATTAATGTAGGATAGTTTCCAGTTTCTTGTAATATGTTAAAGTAACTAAGATACGCCCAAATAAATCTGTATTGTGCATTAATCCAGTAAGCAATTATAATAGCTTTTCAATTCCCGGATAAATGCGTTTACCCGACCATACATACACATGAACATTACAACTGAATATGCTGTTTCAGCAAATGTATGTGCCATACATTCATCTTTCAGATGGTGTTTCCTTTATTTGTCAATGGAATATTTGATTTCCTATTCCGGGACTGAATAATTATTTTAATATTTTTCATTGTTGGAAATATGTTTTTCAAACGTAAGTTGATTCAGATCAATTTTTTAAACCTTTGAAGATCTTCAGTTTTTAAGTAGACACAAAAGGCCCCAAAATTCGATTCCAGTACTAATTTTTAGATGTTACATGAGTTTACGAGCTATTTTTTGTAAATGTTTCCACTATCTGGTAATTCTGGTGCTCTAGAATTGCATAGGTACCCCATTCTTAATAAGCATCAGTCTTTGGTTATTGGTCAGCCGAATTTCCTTGATTCTACATCAAAATTTATAAATGTTGTTTTCCTCAAGTTTTATGGAGGAGGTACCAGGGTAGCTCAGTGGTTTGTGTGCTCGCCTCTGTACTGTTAATCCCGGATTCGATTTTTCTCTTGCTCGTAATTTCTTCATTCAGGAGGTGTACAAATCTGAGCACGTTGTCCCTCTGAGAGTGCATTAAGAGGTTAGTTCCAACCATGTATGATGTCAGGTTTTCAGATTAACGATCCTTACTCTACACAGACTTGAGTTAAGGAAAATTTAGACCCTCCAGTGTAGAATCAAACTCTCGTCATCATACGACTCGTCCATTACTAAAATGGTGCTAAATAATAAATGATTCAAACTTTCCGACACTAGAGCAGCACTGAACGGTGAAAGCCCATGGTTGTAGACATTGAAAAACAAACAAAACAAGTTTAATGGAGTTGACATCATTAACAATTTGCAGACATCTTCCTCTCTGAGAGACGGCATGAACAGGATTTTCTATCTCGTTTTAAAAAAATCTATGCTGAAAGCGAGGCTTGGCAGATTCAATCTCTTATACGAACAGAAAGGGGGCTACATTGCCTCCAAAAGTTTGAAAATGTATTAGTTTCATTTCTAAAACATCAAAACTTTTACAACATATACTTTCAACCTTACAGATGTATTAAAATTCTTTTAGATTAAATAAAACAGTTAGACACATTCTACAAAATTTTAAAATCGAAAATATTTTTGATGCCTCCAAAAAATTAACAATACTGCGTGATTTCATTCATCTAGGTATATTTATGAATTTAGTAATCTAAAACTGGAAAATAGTTATTGAAGTGTTTAGTTTCTGAGGATTTGCGATTGCAAATTGAGATTAGATAAGTTAATTGAATGGAAAATATGTTGAAAACACTGATTTTATAGTAGTAAACAATTATGAAATGAAGTTTTAAATAAATGATTTGAGGTATTTATGGGAGACCTGAAAGAACTAGTCATTTGTATATTTATTTTCTAAAATCATTTTATTTTATGTAGTCGTTGTGGTTGTGGTAGCTGTGTGAGAGATGAGCAGTCAGTGCTGTGATATGTGTCCCTCTGCCCTTGTCTCACCAGAGAGGATGCTGCAGTGGAGCAGCAGAGGAAGTCGGCGACTTGTATTTTGTGGAAAGATTTATAGTATTTTTACAAGTTATTGTATTGTAAAGCGCAAACTTCTAACAAAAAGAGTATTTGTTCATCGTGGTATTTTAAGATATTAAATGTTTAATTCAACACAGTGTGAGCAAAGCAAAACAAACCTTTCCAGGTTGGACGATCAACAGCTTATTTTATAATAACTTTTGTAGCTAGCAGTGATTGATGACTCAATAAATCAAGCTAGATTGTGTCTTACTTGGCTCGAGGATAAAAGACATGCTTTTTATATGTTGTGGTAGTGGGACCAGACCTCTGTAGGCGATTGTATTAAATATAAACTCTCAGCAAAGATTGGTAGGACGTAATTTATTGCCCTTTGACAGTTAAGATTACATTCTTTTTTAGAGTTGGTGCATTATTATCATTCTTTAAAAATATTTGTAATCTTGTATAAGAGTTATTGAGTAGGAAAACGAAACTCCTAAGCATGCAGATCAAGTTAGCAATTTAATTCTGTTCTCGTCTAAATCTCTATCGGCCCAGCATGTGTTAACAAAATGAAATGAGTGTAGTTGTTTAATCGATCCATAGATCCTCATTATTTCTGGCTACTCATAATTAACTAATTATCTCCCATTACTATTATCGTAAATTCAACAGTACTCTTATATTTCTTTTTTTTCAGTAATGGAAAGCACTTATATATTCATTTATATTTTATTAATGCATGATTCGTATTTCTATAATTTCAAAGCAGTCCTTCCTTAAGAATACATTTTTCAAAAAAACACCAAACTTTGCTGATACCTGTTTCTTAATAAGCCTTCTCAATTTTCCTAACACTATCGTTATTTTGTCTACACAGTATAACATATTTCCTATAGTCCACATGTTTCAAACACTCACTATTCATCTGTAGAATAGATAACTTGTTGGGATAATTTTATTCGTTTATTTAAAAAATCATGTAAATCCATCAAAAAGAAACTTTTTCATTACTACTATACTTTACGCATAGTCAAGGGAAAAAAGTGATGCCACTGGGAGCTTTTATTTTTCCTAAATTCCTAATAAAGGGTTTGTTAATCTTCTCATCCCAAAGATGGATCTAGGAAAGAGTTGAAACATGTTGACAATAGGAAGTATGTTATCTAGTTTAGATGCAATAACGAAAACTTCATTCAGGAAGACAGAGAAACTTATCAAGAAGCAAGTTCCTGCAAATTATGGTTACATTTTTAATAATATGTGCTTGAAGGAATAACTGCTACAAAAATTTAGAGATATATATTATATTTCTAGCCAATTAAACGACTAAATAAACTAATTTACAGAAAGAAAACACATAAAAAAAATCACAAGAAACCACTACCATATTTCGATTGTCTCATCATCAGGAAGATAGATGTGAGTCTCTCCGTAAACAGCTGACGACTGAAGTGAAGTCTCATTGAAGAGGTACTCAATGAGGTACTCAACTGACGATGGTGGCGGAGACAATGTTAAATGATATAAACAATAAATAAATAAAAACAGTTAAGTAAAGACTATTACAAATTATTGAACAGCAAACTGGCAAAAAATAAGTAAATAAACAAAAGATTAAAGAAAGGCCTGAATAAAAAAGAACAGCTAACGATTGAGGTTAAGTCCAGGAGCAGATCTACCGTCCAGAGACTAACTGAGTTTCTTCGCTTGTACGCTTTCTCCGAGTTAATAACACATCTGTCGGTTTGGTAACGAAATATAACTTGGGTTACACAAAAAAACATGAAAAATTATTGCAAATGACAGAAATTTCCCATAAAAAAACAGAGTACACTAGCCTGATAGGAAATATTCCTAAACTAATGCACCAGAGAGTGTACTTTCCTCCCACTGGCAGAGAAACACAATTTTATTATTGACCTTTCTTGTCTGCATTCTTGAGAACTAAGCCATCCAGGCAAGATAAGGCCCCAGCTAAGACAAGGTGAAGACACATCAAGGGACCCCTCTCATCATGTACTTCGGCCTTCAGTCATACACATATCAGCAGCCCCCAGCACCATGATGAACAAAAAACGGTTCAGAGATACCAAGCATTTGGACTGTTTAGAAACCAGAAATTATTTTTTTAATGAATATTGTACTCTAGTTATAAGAAGGTTAAAGAATTGCAGTATTTGTTTAAGTAAATTTTAAGATTAGTACTTGTTAATAGTGTGTTAACATAACATATGAGTACAGTATTGTACTCATAAATAAATAAAAGTTCTAAATTTGTAAAATGTTTCACTTACTATTATGTAACAGTTAATTTAATTTTCCAAAAAAGTTATTATAATGTAACTTTTAATTTAATTTTACAGAAATTCACTTCACTACTATTTGGTATCACTAGAATTGAACGTCAACCGTTTGTGTATCTTACTAAATATAGTTCAAATTAAGAAATGTGTTTTTAACCTGTCAATCAGGGTTTTTTTAAATTCCAGTCTAACACTTCTTCAGCCAATTAACAATCAAAGTCTTATAACTGTATTGGTTATTTTTTAGATTGCTTTTTAATACAGATTGTGTATAAGAGAGGAGTGTTTTGTGATTCGTCCGGCTGAATGAAGAATTAATAGAATTCCAAAGGCTGGCTTGAGTGTGGATTGGCCTTTGCCGAGGTGTGCTAGGTAAGGAAGAGGTGAGGTGTCTGGAGGTCGTTATCGAATTAGGATGATGATAGGTTGGTAGAGCTGGTTATGTAATAGTATTTAATGTGGTGATGGCGTAGCAGGTAATGGTGGTCCTCTCCCAGTGGCTTCTGACTCCACTCTGCCCTCCTACCATCTTCCTCTGAGAACCAAGCTCTTCAAGACAGAGTGACTGGTAAACGGATTTCGTCGTATCCTTGATTATATGAACAAGAATGAAAGTAAACTGATTCAACTCACTTTGATATTTCGACGATTCGTCTTCATCTGGAGAACAGATGTGGTCCGCTTGGGGAGCAGAACCAGTGCAAAGAATCCCTTCGTTATAGCAGGAATGCCAGTTTACCAATATAAGCAAGAAGGGGAAGGACTACAACTTGAAGTAACATAAGAGAAACATGAATATAGTATAAATATAGATCAAATAATAAAAAATGTAAATAAAGATACAATTAAATTATATTTAAATTTAATAGACAATATTTAGGTATTAGGTAGATTTTCATAGATAAATAGATTTAATAAGTAATAACCTATCATCTCACTTGAGTTTGTGAGATGATCTATAGTCAATTAAGAAAATGTGTGCCCTCTGTGAAGCTCTTAAGGTAAGACGAGAGTTCGGGATCTAATATATACTTATTTACTATTATTTTACATAGATAAATAATAATAGGTTTTATTTTAATTATACAACGACTCTGAAAAGCTGGCTAATATTATGTGTTAATTTTGAAACACTTTAGTTTTTTGTAAGTTTTAACGGATTGAAAATGCATTAATTTCCTATATTTTGTCATATGGAAAGTCCAACTTAGAGTTGCCAATTGGAAAGGTAATCTTTGCGCAGTCGACCTTAACATTATGTACTTTTAGCATTAATATTTCTTTGTGATGAAATTGTAACAGGAGATTTGATTCTTTTAATTCTTTCTCTCTGTCTCCCTCCCTCTCTCTCTCTCTCTTCATCCTTTCTCATAGGTTATGGATATTTGTAGTACCTCTTATTAAATTTAAATTTTGTAAATGCTTACTGAATTTAATTGGCATTTAATATTAATTATTGAACCTCTATACGGATGTGCGTTAAAAAAAAATTGCATTTGATATTGGTTTGCACCCGTGAAAGGTTCTCGAGTTCAATAATAAGGGTAATCTAACGTTGGGTCCCTTCAGGTGGTATTAATAGCTTAGTTTTATAATGAATTAATATGAATTATATGAATTAATGATGCCGATATGGGTCTTTATTAGGATAATGAACGATCTTGTGTACGCTGTAGCTCGAGAGGGCTGAGTTTCCTAGTTTACTATACCAGGTATTGCTTTATGATATCTCCTCCGATAAATATAATTATTGCACACTTCAAGCTAAGTAATGGACACTATCGGTAAGAGTGGTATCACAATTAGACTATGATCTTAGATTCCTTCTCCTGTGGTGTCCAACCACATTAATGAAACTGCATGAGAATTAATCAGAAGAAACTAACTGTTCGTTTAGAGACTGATTTGTAGTTGTTTTGGTAGAAATTTCTTGTATTCAGATAGGAACAAAACGAATCTAGGATTCTTACAGTAATATTAATAAATTTTACATTCCTGAAACAGTCATGCTTACATTTCATTGCTTAAATACAACTAATAAATTATTACATAATTTTGAGATTTTCAAATTCCGCAAAACTAACTACTAAGGTTCAAATAGTGTTCCAGATCTGTGCTCCATTTCAATAAAATGTACATATTTTCCAATGAATTCGTTCTGTAAAACTCAGGGTTACCGCTGATGGTTTCATACCTTTAATGGGTGTCAATAGTAGTTGAGTTTCTCATTTACTCATTTGTTTATCAATTATTTGTTTATTAAGTTAATACTAATCGAAGCAAAGACGTGATTAGGATATCCTGGAGTAAGCGGCATTAAAGAACAAAGGGATGGTGGACTGGCCGAGGTTTAGTGAAGCTTGGTGAATTGACGCTGGCGCCATATGGCGCTTTAGACCCCTGGCACGGCTCCTTTTAACCAGCATCAAAAATTAATATTCCCCTGAGTGGCTCGCAACATCTCATTAGGGCCTTGTTCCCCCATTAGGCCGTCTGCTACCCTCTCAACAACCCGCCATTCCTCACCAGAACTTTAATCACTTAAAGGCCCAATTAATCGCCTATTCCTCAAGCCACCCTAGCCTATATTGGAGCTAGTTAGCTCCACGCTCTCACAGTTAGTATTTTACCAATTAATTGATCTTCATTGCACCGAATCTGGAGCCAGCAGGCGGAGGAGTCTCCGTGGTACACGTCTCCGTGGTACACTTAGTTTACTAAAATACTGACGTACACCTCAAGACTCATTCTTTGCTTTCACTGTTTGTTCACATTAGTTATTAAAATGTAAAGAAATGTCTTTAAACTCTTTTAAAGCACATAGTATTAACGTGAATAATTCTTATAGTTCAATAGTGAGTGACATATAATTAACAAATTACTAAACAATTATTACTGGTATCCATAATATTATATTATAGCGGAACATAAATAACAATTCTATATGTTTCATTTAAATCTGAAACTATGAGACAGGTGTTACCTATATAGAGAAACGATAGAAAGAAATGCTCTGAGACCTTTCGCTTTGTGCCTTCAGATAAGAAACAAAGGGAAGTTTAGTTTTATTATGTTTTCCCTGATGACATCAAGTGAAAAGCCTCAGATACTTCATTGATTAAACTACTTGTTTATTGTGATTTTTTGTATATACATATATATATATACCAATTAAAATAAGCAGTGACACATAAACTGAAACACAACAAAGACTCACTTTTCAATATTTCGACCGTAATTCACTTCGCAAATTCACTTCTTCTCCTGAGGACGACCGCCATTACGGTCGAAATATTGAAAAGTGAGTCTTTGTTGTGTTTCAGTTTATGTGTCGCTGCTTATTTTAATTGTTATCTGTCCTGCCGGACCGTTTTTCGTTTATCATGGTATATATATATATATATTAAATATATATATATATATATAAATCAGAAGAACACACTTACAGTCTCTAATTTTCGTTTGAACCGTCTTCAGGAGAGATAAGAGAGGAAACCAAGCGCACTGGATCAGAGACGGTTGGAGACCAACCAACCAACCAACCATTGGTCTCCAACCGTCTCTGATCCAGTGCGCTTGGTTTCCCTCTCTTATCTCTCCTGAAGACGGTTCAAACCGAAAATTAGAGACTGTAAGTGTGTTCTTCTGATTTCTCTATGTTTCTTTGTTATATTGAACTATATTTGTCCGTTTTGGATCGTATTTCCAACGAAAAAAAGTATATATATATATATATATATATATATATATATAAAATTTAAATTACACAAAGCACGACACAGAAAAGAGAATACAAAGAAAACTTACAGAATTCAATATTTCGAACTGTTGTTCGTCATCAGGAGAGTAGACTAGTAGAGAGGACGAAGTGAGAGAGATCTCCCCACGTCGAAGAACGGAGCGCGAATGAAGAAATAAAGAGTCAACCGAAGAGTGCAGCACTAGCGTAAAAAAGAGCTAGGCACTAAACGTCGGAGAACGGAGAAAGCAAAAACAATAGATAAAATTATAAAATTAAAAATTATAAATTAAAAATTATAAAAAAGGAAATAATAAAAAAAAAAAAAAATAAATAAATAAATAAAATAAAACATATATATAATAAAAAAAGGAAAAAAAAGGGGAAAAAATATATATATATGAATATATAAGTTAAAAATAAAAGGAAAAACAAATAAAAGTTAACGCTTCTGATTTAAACCGGGATCTGATCGGGCCCCCAATAACCATATGTGGGCCTCCTCAGACGCTCTTAATGTCAAACTACGGTCATCAGTGGTCACTAGCTTAATGATTTGAACAGAAAAGCAGTCATTAAAAGAAAGGTTATGGCTGTTGGCATGGATAGCTACAGGAAGCTGTTTGCGCTGACCGACCGAAGCTCTATGGTTGTTCAAACGCTCATTGAGCTTGGTAGAAGTCATACCAATGTAGAATGCTCCACATTGTCTACAGTTCAGTCGGTAGACGCAATTCCTGGATGAGCAGGAGGTGTTAGGTGGGACGCGGAAAGAGTTGGTTGGTGAGGAGAAGAAAGGTGAAGGGTTAACTAAAGGACAGGTAAGGCAGAGGCGACGGCCGCATTTCTCCATACCAGCACGCACCACCCCAATCCCAGGAGTTTCAAGGGATCTGTGGGAAAACAGGTTTCCTAAATTGGGAGGCTTTCTGAAGGACAGGCGAGGGGTTTTCGGAAGACGGAGGAGGTGGAGGGGAAGAGGACAGGAGAGGAAAAATGTCCTTGATGATATTCCCGATCCTATGGACCCCAGGAAAGAAAGTAGTTACGAGGAAGGGAGAACTGTTGGGTTCAGCGGCAGTCCTAGGAAGATATTGATTGGTGGCAGTATTAAGCGTTTATCAACAAACCTGGGAGAGTAGCCCCGCTGGACGAATTTCTCCCTAAGTTTGTCGATATGACACTGTCGTTGATAGAGGTCACTGCAAATACGGTGTATGCGGATGGAGAGGGAACGAGGTAGGGACTTTTTTGTGTGGGATGGGTGACAACTATTGAAGTGTAGATATTGTTGGGCATTGGTAGGTTTTGTGTGTATGGAGGTGGTGAAGGTCCTGCCGCTTAGGGACACAACTACATCTAGGAAGTTAAGGAGGTATAGGAGAAGGAGTGGGTGAAATTGAGTGATGAACAGGAAGTTTTGAAGGCTTCAATAAAAGTTTCCAGAGAATCTTTGCCATGAGGCCATACGAAAAATATATCATCAATGAACCGGGTGTAGGCAAGGGGTTGGAGGGCATGAGACGAGAGGAAATCCTGTTCAAGTTTGGCCATGTAAAGGTTGGCAAAGGAAGGGGCCATTCTGGTACCCATAGCAGTTCCTCTGGTCTGAAGATATAAGATGGTCCTCAAAACTGAAGACATTGTGCTGCAGGACAAAGGAACTTAGCTGAAGGACAAAAGCGGTGGAGGTATGTGGGTAAGGGTCTATTGTCTAGGAACCACTGTAGGGCCGCCAAACCCTCGCCATGGTCAATAACCGTGTACAGGGATGTGACGTCCATAGTGGCTAGAAGGAGAGGGTGTTCCAGGGATTCCGGTAGGGAGATGTTATTGAGTATTTGGAGGAAGTGGAAGGTGTCTTTGCAGAAAGTGTGGAGTTGGGTAACTATGGGCTGCAGAATGGCGTCAACGAACGCTGAAATGCGCTCAGTAAGACAGCCATAGCTTGAAACTATGGGTCGGCCAGGAGGGGGCTGATCGGGCATTCTATAGGGTTTATGGATATTAGGAAGTAAATAAAAGACGGGACAACGGTAATTAGTGGGGATAAGCAACTTGATTTCTTCTTGGGTAAGTCCCTCCTGGAGGGCAGAACTGTGAATAAAACTCACTGAGTTTAGTGTGGAAGAGAGAGGTAGGGTTCGTGTCAAGAGGCTCGTAGAAGTCACGGTTGCTCAAATGTCTCATGGCCTCTCCTCTGTAGGTTTCAGGTCCATAAGAACAACAGCGGACCCTTTGTCAGGCGGCATGATAAGTAGATCAGGGTTGTGGGTCAAACTTTTGATGGCCAAACGTTCAAGATGAGTAAGGTTGTCTTTGGGTTTGAGGGAGTTCAAAAATAAAGGGCTACTGACTTTAGTCAGCAGTAGAGTGATGAATTGCTCAAGTGGATGAGAAGCAGGAAGGGTGAAGGTTCGCGGGATGATGGGGGATTAAATTTACGAAGGGAGGGACGAATCCTACAGTTACCAGACGATAGATTGTCTCCTTTGGACTTCCAATAGAACTGCCAGCGGAGGGCTCGACAAACATTTGGACATCCTCGAGAAGTCTGACAGGATTCACTTTGGCACAGGACAAAAGGAAAGTCCTTTTGAGAGGACTTTCTCTTCAGTGGTGAAAGGGTGTAGGAAGAGAGGTTGCAGACAATAATGTCCGTGGTGTTAGTTGGAGAAGCGGGGACAGAGGATCGATTGGGCGCGGGAGAAATAAAAGATGAGGATGAAGACCAGCTTCTGGGTGTTGAAGGGGAGAAGTAGGATGCACAAGATGAGAGTCACTAGTATAGGAGGGTGAGGTGGAGAAAACATTATTATTTGGTAAACTGGAGCTGGAGTGGGGTAAATTTGGATCAGGTGTATAATTGAATAATTGAAATGCGGATCAGATGTAGGGGCAACAAAAGGTGATGACAGACCACTGGCCTCTCGCCCATGAGTCGGGGACCAGGAAGGAAGGAGACAAGGACTGTGGAAGGGCGGCCGGAAAGGGAGAGAAATGCCAGCCTTTAAGTAACTATTGTACAGATTGGAAAGTTTTCTTAAAGAAGAAAAGCGTTTATTAGTAAGATAAGTGTGAGCCACTGACAGCCGTCGATTAATTTCAGTTAAATGACAGGAAGAGATGGATAAAAGGATTTTAATGATAGCTGAAATTTGACTCATAAAAAACGAGCGGAGTTGAAGATAATTTACTAGTGTTACATGAGTCAATTGAAGGGAATATTTTATATATATATATATATATATATATGTGTATATAACTACAAAGAAAAGCATAAATAGGATAAAATGATAGCTCACAACGATATTTTGACATCATTACCATGGGGTGGGTAAATCAGTTGTTTGAAAAGCATATACCGCAGTTTTATTTTCAAATGGAAGAAGTTTGTTTGTAACTTCTTTGGGTTCAACTGTGATATTGTTGAAAATATGTATTTTGATCAAGTTATCTTAGTAATTTCTAAATATATTAGTGCGATTTAACTGTAGGTTTTTATTTTACGTGTTTGTTGAGAAATCTTGTTTTACATATATACAAAATTGTCACAATAACACGTGATATAAATATTCAGGTAACTCACCACAAATGAATGAAGATAGTCGCTCTGAGGCCTTTCGTTATCACGTCGTCAGTTATTTTGTATTCACTTGCTCTCTGACGACGTGATAACGAAAGGCCTCAGAGCGACTATCTTCATTCATTTGTGGTGAGTTACCTGAATATATATGTATATATATATATGATCAACCACAATAAGAAATGGAAAAACAAGACTAAGATCTTTCAACCGTAACTGAGGGTTTTTGACTCTGACGAAGACCGCTTGTTACGGTTGAAAGATCTTAGTCTTGTTTTCCCATTTCTTATTATGGTTTGATCATTGATTGTTGTTTCATGATTTATGTGAAATTTATATATATAATATATATATGATCAACCACAATAAGAAATGGGAAAACAAGACTAAGATCTTTCAACGTAACAAGCGGTCTTCGTCAGAGTCAAAAACCCAACTCCAGTTCAGTTGGGTTTTTGACTCTGACGAAGACCGCTTGTTACGGTTGAAAGATCTTAGTCTTGTTTTCCCATTTCTTATTGTGGTTTGATCATTGATTGTTGTTTCACGTGTTTATGTGAAATCTTTTTATATATATATATATATATACAGTTCTTTGAACTTAACTATTCTTTTAATGTTTATTTTATTATAAGCTGACCTTGAATTAATTTTTTTACTAAAATCCCATTATGAAAAATAAATATATAAGTATTATTAAGACTAACTAGTCGTTTCCTTTCCACTATTTCAAGCTACGTTTTGTACTTTATGTCGGATTTTTTTTTTTAATTTTTTAGTAATTTAATTAGCTAAAGTAATTGGAATACTTCATTTACTTAACCTTTTATGAGGAGGCCTTATTTGATGTCGGAGGGTACTAAGATATTGAACTTTTTGTTGTGTGTTCCAATCAGTGATTGGAAATCAAACAGCTCTAGACTTAGTAATTGGGAAAGGAAGAGGGATCTTGATGAAAGAAGAAGCATTAGTCAAATAGGAGAGGGTGAAAAGAGGAGGATGATTGAAGAAGAAATTGAAGAATGAGTGTAGAGAGGCTCTTTTGAGAGACTCGAAGGGAGCGAGTTGACTGAAAGAGGGAGCTACAATACAGAAGAAAACAGTCACAAAGACCGACTTGCCAAAGTTTTTAATTTTTTTACTACGCTTGTCCTACCAGCTACCCGAGGAAAAAACTCAAGTTTGCGAAACAGTTATGGAATAGATGATAGGCTTGCATAAGTTCTGAATGTTATTAGAATAACATGTTGACTTTAACTAGGCAATATTATTTGTATATAGTACTGCAGAAGGTGTTTAAAAAACGGTATACACCAAAATGCTGTGTTCAGTTGTGAACACAATAATAACTCTTAAAATTATTTTATAAGCTATAACTTCTGGTAAAGATTTTTTGCAACTATCTACATTGTATAACAATCTTCAAGAGTATGAAGCCTCTCCTACTGTGCTCTTTTTTGCTCGAAGTTATTAGTCCAAATTTAGGGAAATGCCACAAAACTTCTGAAACGTAAACAGCTTCAATTATATTTTCCTCGTTTTCGATAGATAAATTTTGTTGCTATATTAAACATAAACGATCATTGAATGGCTTGCTATAATTGTTTCGTGTTTCTGTTCAAAACAAAGTAATCTCCGTATAAGTATTTGCATAATATCTATTTCGTAAGAATGTGTAGATACTAAAGTTACTCATAAAACAAAGAGTTAAGTGTATTTAGTTTGACGGAACTATTAAATACCTATTGTTAATAACAGAATAATTTGAGTGAATGTACATGATTGAAAAGGTAGTAGTAATCTACGTAGTAATTATTTTTCAATAATCAGAAATGGAATGAAGAAATTTTTTTTGAACAATTGTCCTTTTTTTAAAGTCATGTTGGAATACAGAAGATATAATAGTTAAAGAACATTTATAATTTGGAAGAAATGAAAAGTGCAAAGCATTAAAATGATGAATGATCAGCGCTGGCATAATGGGGGACGCTCTAAACGAATTGTGGTTGGAAATTTAATGGTTGAAGGGAAATTATTCTTCCATTGTTGTACATGAATCGTACTAAGGTTCTTTTTAAAATTTCTGGAAAAGAACTTAATAATAAATTCGTTATCTCTTTATGAACATATTTTTAATCTGCGTGGTCCTTAGTATTTAAAGCTAAGAAAATATTTAAAATATGACCTCAACTTCAACTTGGTAACTTTTTTTACTTCATGATAAGGGAATATAGTGCTCATTAAAAAACCATGTTGAAATTTTTACTTGTATACAATCGTTGTCTCCAGGATACATTTTGTATGCCTGTGTATACAGGGGTGTTTTGTGATACATACATATTGTGACCACACTACAGGTGACGGTATTGCCAGGTAATTATTAACTTTGACATGTTAATAGCCATTTGGTCGTCAACTTTAACTCGGGTTCACAGTAGTATTAGCCTACACTATTCTATTCAGTAAAACCATGAAGTGTGTTCACCATATTTCTTAGCTTAATTTTACAGTGGATCTATTCCTTATGTGGTATAACAATACTACTTTTAAAGCATCATTTAAGATTTTGCTGTAACAGTTTTAATTTTCTGTTTTTTTTATAAGTATCTTAAAGTAGATAAAATCGTATATTCCTAAACATGTCAGAAAGTTGTTTGTTTTGTTGTACTTGAAGATATATATTATCAGTACTGTTTAAGTTATGATCAAGTTATTAAGTGATGTGTTTGTAATAAACAGCCTTCAACTGTTTAATTAAAAATGTCATCAAGGGAATAAAAAATTGTTAATATTACATACAACCCTCTGTAATGTACACCTCTTCTCTTATTCACTCTTTTGTAGTCTGTATTTCTCTTGAAGACGGCGATTTACCAAAATTACTGAAAATAGTTAGTGTTTGACTCCTTTTGTGTTTCTGATTTTCAAGTTTATATATATACATATTATGTGCTTTACATAATATATTTAGTATATCGTGCATTGAATATATGTATACCAAGTCATTTGAACGCAAGACCTTTGGTATGCCGATTCCACAATGCTCCATTCCTTGATGATGAAGGACGATTCCAAAATATAGTGTGAATTTCAGTGATTTCCCTTTCTCTGTGTTCTTTTGAAAATTACTAGTTATATATATATATATATATATATATATATATATATATATATATATAATACGAGTTCGAGATTAACAAAGAGCAACACACAGAGTAGTTTTTGGTTGTGTAAATATATCATTATTTAGTAATTTTGGTTCAATTTTTGGTTTATAGCATGAGAGGAGTGATAGTTCAGTATTCTTCCTGCACTGGTAGGCTTTCTATACCAATCCGTTAAAATAATGCCATTTTCACCTCTTATAAACATGTTGACTCTGGCGAAGACCGCTTGTAACAGTTAAAAGATTTTAATCTTTTTTGTGATGTCTTACTGATTTTTATTTGACGTGTTTATTGTGAACTCTTATTATATATATATAATATGTTATTACATTATATATATTAATATTTGGTGTATGCATGCAGATATGCTTTGTGGTATGGCATATTGTGTGTTGGTAGATAAACTTTGTAATTAGGAAGAGGAATGGAACTTCACATATTGCTGAATTCCCTACAGACTAACCTTATCACACGAACTTAGACCTCTCAAGATTAATTGGGGAAAGTTAGTTTGCCGATTACAGCACCATAAATCGTTTTCATTCTAATATTTCATTCCTGTATTTGTAATTATTAATTAAAGACGATTTTCAGTTTTTTTCAGATTTAATCAGTCACCTGATTTTAGTTACTTGTAGTATTGTCGATATTAATAAGTCAGTAAGGAAGAAAGATTAATATGAAAGAGTAACAGTTTATTCAGTTTAAACTCAACTTCCTTTGTACTAGGTGAGGGTAACTGTCACGATTATGCAGACATGGCTGGAAAGCACCAGATAGGTTGAAATAGTTTAGAAGAAAAAACTTATTTTTTTTTTTACTGAAACTACTCCCAAAACTCAACGTGGTCTCGAAGTAAAATGATTCAACAAAATTAAAAGAGAATAGTCGTAGCATTATCGTGATAACTGCAGAGGTTGTTAGTAATTAAGAAACAATACAACATATTTTCTCATGGCCACTCTCCTTCAATAGATTTATGACAACGAGGATTAAAGTATTGTAAATTGATAAACAAACCTATCCTAGTCATTTAGCTGTCAATAAAAAATAACCCAAGACAAGAACGTGAAAACAAAAAGTATGAATTCGTGCTATATATCTGTATAAACGAAATAAGAAAAACACTATAATAATTTTTAATAGAAACTAATGATTAAGCAAAGCTATCATTTCATAATTATTAATTAGTTCGAAAATGTATATTCAGATATCATTATTTAGTATCATAATAAAGTCAAAGCAAAGAAAAAACTTATGTCCCAATTCATTTTATATATTAATATATATCCCAACATATATGGATATATAAAAAGATTTCACATAAACACGTGAAATAACAATCAATGATCAAACCACAATAAGAAATGGGAAAACAAAACTAAGATCTTTCAACTGCTTGTTACGGTTGAAAGATCTTAGTCTTGTTTTCCCATTTCTTATTGTGGTTTGATCAATGAATATATAAATTAATTTAATGATGACATAAATGAAGTAATCGATGAGAACTTAGACACTCATAAATTAAGATCACATTTAAAATTGCGTAAAGATTCAGCACCAATTAGATCTAAAATGGATTATAGGCTAAAAATAAATTATAAAGAAATGAACTGGATAATAAAACAAAAACTAACCACCGAAATCAATATGATCTGAGGAATTCAATTAAATTGATTAAAATGTATGTTTATTAAATGTGGTGCAATTGATTTGATTTAGATAAAATATTTGTCTCTATAGCTGTAAAGGAAAGTTTGCTTTGAAAAATGAACAAGATCCGAAGGTAAAACATCCCGACGTAAGATGTTTTTCTCGAATTATTAAACATATATTTATGCTTTATGTTTTTATTTACTGTATGTTGTGATTTCTAACTTGCAGAGACGTAAATAAAAAGTAGTTTATCACATATTATGTATTCTTTATTATTATTTTCAATAATTTTTAAGTAAGTATTTAAATAATATAGGATTGTTGGAGTTAACGAATAATAATATAGTTTACTAACAAACGTATACAGTTAGCAGTATATTTCAGTACCATATGTACGTCCTCAAGTTACAAACTTTGACAATTTACATAAAGTTAATTTCATTCTAAACCGCTTCAGAGTCAACAACACTAGCTAAAAAGTCCCCTTTTGCACTGTCAATACTGCCTGAGAGAACCTGTCATTGAACCAACCAACGTCCACCAGAGAAAGCTACATACTGCTACAGTTTAATTTGCAACCCCAACCTCGAATATATTGCTTTCTAAAATTAATCGAATCGTGTAAAATAAAAAAGCTACCTAACTTTCGACTTATTTACAGTTGCGAGTTAAACTGTGATCATGTATCGTCCAATTATTTTTTTTATTTTAGAGCTGGCCTATCTCTTGCAGCACAACTATCTGTCTACTCTCTTTTTCTTATTATCATCTTTTCTACTATGCATTCTCAAAAAGATGAGATTGCTAAGTGGTTTTTAACTATAGTAATACCGTGGCTTATAGCATTTTGAGTTAACTCCTGGGTTAACTTATCGGTTTACATTATACATCAATTTTAAAAAAAAATTGACTTGAGATGCTACATGACTTTCATTTATCTCATTAAAAATGTACACCTATTGAATAATTAATATGGATTCTTAAAGATAAATAATGTGTATTTCATTATATTATATAATTATGTATTCCATATCATTATATAATTTATTATATTATATAATTGTATGATCTCCACAATCTTGAAAATAAATCATTAATTGGAATGATCACTACAAGCACTTTTAATTATTACTTTAAAAACTATAATTTATAATAATATCCATAAAATAAATAAAGTAATATTTTAACTATATAAATTATAGATAAATGAATTACTATATATATGAACGTTTAGAGTACGTGAAGAAATCACTTATCAGGTTATTATTTATGTGTTAATGACCAAACCACAAAATGAGATAGAAAAAAAAAGACTAAGATCTTTCAATCGTAACAGGCTGTCTTCGTCAGAGTCAAAAACCCAAGTGAAACACAAGATGCAGAAACATCTTGATGAGGGGTTGAGAAAAGTGGGAGGGAAGAGTGGTATTTTAAAAGTGTATAAAGTGCACGTAAGGGCTAGTGTCCAGAGAAGGATGTTTGGAGAAACAAAGGAGTACCGTGAGGAAGAGTAAAAAAAAACTATCCGCTTGCTGTCAACCCTAGACTATGCCCTCGCCAAGAAAGAATCGAGGTTGAAGAGCTTGATCATTGATTGTTATTTAATGTGTTTATGTGAAATCTTGTATATATGTGTTAAATAGTAACCCCGCTACTAAGCGTATCCCAACAATCCACGTCAAGATGGTGAAACTTGGTTCACTTGGATGGGTATTAGCTTTAAATGTGTCCCAAGGTTCGTAAGAATCCTGGGAGCAAATGTGTGACAAGGAGCAACGTTCGGACCAACCGAATGATTCTTGACACCAGAAGACATATCAATCTTATTACACCACTATTAACATCCGAAAACCTAATACTCTTGAGCACTGGCAATACATGGGAATGGCTTGAACAGAAAAGCTTGCACCACAAAGTTGGAGAACGCTGAGGGTGTAGAACGCTTCTTCATGCCTACTTACAAGGTTACCTCCATCGTATCGGTCTGCCTGCATGGACATCGCATCAGACTGTGCGTACGAGGAATGATTGACCTGCGAGTAACTTACATACTTCTCTGAGGACTCCATCAGTTGCTACTGGGAGAGTGGGTTTCAAATGTTTCAAGAACCACATATGTCGTTGGATAAAGAGAAAAGGAAAAATAAATGAAAGTTATTTCTCACCAGAAAATATGTTAGAACCATAGACTTTACGTAATGTCAATTCCTGGTTTGTTACTTTCTAAACCAGAACTCAGTTATTTCTATCGGTTTACTAAATTTGAAACAAATTTATCAAATATTATATATATGCATTTTGATGGTTTTATTTAATATCCGTAACCACTTAATAACGGATTTCTTGAAGTAAGTTTATGCTTATTCCTGAAAAATCTTTAAATTTTTAATTCAGGAGGATAATGTTCGCTCGATAGTATCCGATACTTATTAATGGTGTAGCGTTTTCCACCAAACCATGTAAACCATTTTTACTTTACTATAAGTAAAAATTTGATCTCGAGATTTTGACGGAATTATATGTTTTGAGGTCCCAAAAGTCGTTTTATGAAGTTTTTTCGATGATGTCTGTGTGTGTGTGTTGGTGGGTGAGTGTGTTAGCATTGCTTGTTACCACGCTATGGTCCAGAATCCTTGATGAATCAAGTTGATATTTTACACAAAAATTGGCCTCATAGTGTAGAAGATTCCTATTGTTTGGGAAGAATTATGCATGACCGGAAAGTCACTTTTTTTGCCAAAAACCGTTTTTTAAAAAACGTTTTTTCTCCTAAACTGATAACCCTTTGGTTTTGAAATTTTGACATTAACTTTAAGGTTACAAATGGCACAAACGAAAAATATATTCAGAATTTTAAAACAACGGCAAATATTTCTTTTCAATAAAATGTAAAAATTTTTATTTATAATTCAATCTCAAAGCTTGTGAGAGCGATACAAGACATACCGTTAAACAGATCAAAATGAAACTATGCTTAAAAATAAAACATTACATGGAAAAATGATTTGAAATAATTTTTTTTAAAATTACATTCACCAAAGGGGCGTTAAAGTACGATTTCTGTTTTAGAAAATGTTTTTTTGACGCTAAACGGCTCATTAAAAATTCGTGAAAATTTGACAAAAAATGGAACAAAAAATTGCAAGTCATAAAAAAAAATCATGAAGTTTCAATTACGGGAAAGAGCAATAAAGCTATAAAAACTGTTTGTTTATCCCTGACTAAATGATCACCTGCTATACTAGTCGAATTTTTGATATTTTTTTTCAATGTTTACATTGACTTAAGAATTTTTTGAGCAAAACCACTGAGATAAAATTAGACTATTCTAGTATAATAGTTCATATTTATTATTTTCAAAAATTAGAAGCTCCCAGCTATAAATGATTTAAATTATATTGAATAATTGGCTTCGACTTTGAGTTGAGTATGTAAACTGGCTAATTACTAGTATATTTTTTCTCAATATACATTCATAGCAAGCTTATAACAGAGCACAACAGACAGGAAAAAGATAACACTTGCTCAGAAAAAATTGGTATATATGATTTTCGATAAAGGGGAAGGAAAATGATTTTTTTAAATAGTAAGGAGCTATAAATTTCCCTGTATAATAATTCTCTAAAAGACCAAAAATGTTCAACATAATTCAAAGTTGAAATCTTTTGTTTGCAGATTAATAAATGTAATTATCGTACATCCCTAATTAAAAATTATCTTAAAACGATATTTTTTCTTCGATGTTTGTGATGTTTTTCAGAGAAAATTAGAGTATTTTCCTGTTTTAAATTTGAAAATTGCACTTAAATATTCAATGTAAAAGGAGGTCAAGTAAACGATGTAAGAGATCCACTGGCTATTGGAACAAAGGCTATGTTCTCTTGTAGGAGATTATTTCTTATCAAGAAATTTTTACTTTGGCTTTTCAAAAATGTTATTAATGCTGTAGTTATACTAATGAAATTATTTGCATCAGCTGTGTGATGTACAAAAATAAGCTTATATATTGATAAGTCGGTCAATCACTATCTGTAATACCTAAGGAATGAAAGACTAATAAACATCTCCGATTTAGATGTTTACATTATGCTTAAATGAGACATTATATATTATATCCCAGGAAGTTTGATATTAAATTTACTTATAGTAATGTTGAGTGTAGGCCACTCCAGATTTTATCTATTAATTCCAAGGAGAACTATTTTGGATAAGTTGAAGTATTATTTGTTTTAATTAGCTACACAATGGACTATGATGAGTGAAATAATAAAGAAATAATTAGTGCATTAATTTACACTCGAGTATGAAATTATAGTGGCTCAACTAAGTTCTGGTAAATTGGATAATAATGAAGCATAATCGCCCTTCGAGAAATTGTATTTAATATTATGAAATTCAAGAGGTAGATCTTAAGGATGTGTAGGATCTACATATGCAGTAAGAGAAGGTTGGTGTTATTTGTTATGCTATTATATAAAACAATATCAAATTCAATATTTCTATTAACGTATTTATTTTTACACTATTGTGACTATTTATCAAAAATTAAAAGGAAACCTCATAATACAGAGTTTATCAAATTAAATAATGCCAGTAAAACAAAGTTACTTTTAGTTGTTATAATAATATGAAATTCAATACCTGTAGTAACTTATTTATATTTGACATTATTATGATCACTTATAATAAAAAAAAGGAAATTTTATAATATGGAGTTTATATATTCAATAAAGCTAGTAAAGCCAAGTTATTCTTATCAAAGTATAAAATGGATTAGAAATGATTTTTAAAACGTTGAATGGAATTCAATTCAGGTTCATAGGTCTGCATTTAGTGTATAAATAATTACTATCCAGCCAGAATAGGTTAGTCTCTTCTTTTCCCGCCAACGTTACATAATGCGCATGTCTTTTATATCGTATGATTATTTCAACCAATCATAGCTCTCATTTTTCCAAGTCCTTTTCATTTCTAATAGCGTCACTTTTATTTGTAATAGTTTTAAATGAATTCAAATGTGTTCTGCTGAAAAATTTAGTTTAATACATCTGTTTTCAATTAGTTTTTTACGTTGATTGAATGACAGTGCAAGAATACGGAATAATTGATCATAGTTACGGTCAGTGGAAACATTATATTAATTTCCTTTTCTATATTACGAGTTGGATTGATATTTCTTTAGAATTTTCACTTTTATGTATAGTAATATATTATTAGTAATGGTATATTTGGTCACCATTACACCTCAACAGGAAAATAGAATATTTAATATAATTACCACCGTATATATCATGCAAAAAATTACGTTGTAATCGTTTTCAAGGCTCAGGGAAATTATCAACTGAATCAAAATGGTTTCTTCTATAACAATATTCAAAAAGCGTGCTTTAGTATCATTGAAAACAGTTATTTAGTGTATTAGTTGTACCTATTTTCCAAACTTCCCTTAATTTCGGATCTTAACAATGTTACTCTCATATTTTTTTCTCTTATTCTGTATTATTACATTTAAAATTATTTAGTTCTAAAATATTATTTTATTTTGCCTAATCTATATTTTATTAAAAAATCCTTCTAACAGTGATTCAATTATTTTACTATATTGTTTTACTATATGCGTACTATTATTACTACTTTTATTGCACTATTGTAGTTTCTCATATTTTATTTGTTCATAGTATTATTTGTATTGTATACCATGCTCTTAGTGCGAATGGATTTTAGTCAGTGACTATCAATAAATAAATAACACAACAAATACCTCATGACTGGTGAATATAAATTGCTCAATTAGATGTATTAAAATTATATTTTACGTACTAACTACAACTTTATAAGATTAATTTAAATTAATCCTAGTTTCATTTTAAATAAAGGGGTCAGATTAGTCCAGAGGTAAAGTGTTCGCCTAAGGACTGTTAGAGCCGGGGTTCAGTACCCACTCTGGCACTCGATTTATTTACGTGGAATGTGAAAAAAACTGATACATCGTCCCTGGGAGTGCGCGTTAAGTGTCTGGTCCCGAGCCTGTACTATGTCAAGTATATGTACGTTATAGGCCCTACTCTAAATAACACACTTCAGTTAGGACTCCCATGTAGAATCATTGTGTAGTATCTCAAAGGGCCAAAGTTAGGCATATGTCTGTTCTCTTGTGAGACTGCCACTGCAACATAACCTAATTTAAAATAATCCAAGTTTAATTTAAAATATTCCAAGTCTAAATTAAAATAATTCATTTCAATATTGTTCAAATTTATTCATATTATATATTATATTTATATTATATTATAATTTATACGTTTATATGTATAGTTTATCAACTCGAAAATATGTATATATATATACTACATTAAAGTTCAAATAACTCTTTGATTATTTTAAATTAATCAGAAAAAGTAGTATATTGAGGCACAAATATATTCCTGGTAGTTAATATTACTCCAATTGTAAATACATTAAGTTTATTGTGAATTGTAGGAAAAGTTTCCACACAAAATTGTCTTGTAAACGACAACAAAACTTGTTAGTTTACTATAAGTATAGTAAAACATTCCATCTCGATATTTTGATCGACTTACATGTTTTGAGGTCCCAAAGTTATTTATGACGTTTTTCCGATGATGTGTGTGTGTGTGTGCGTGCATATCTAAAGTTTGTGTAGACGTTACAATCCATAATCTTTCACAGATGAGGTTAATATTTTCCATAAAAATGGGCTTCAAAGTGTAGATTTGTACATTTGATTGCCGAATATAAATAGAAATACATTAAACCGTTTGATTTTGTAAATTAATATCTTTACTTAAGTAATGAAATTTTTCCTCATTGGAATTTTTAAATAGTGATAATAATGAATTAAAACAAGATATAGAGAATAAGATGCAATGATTTGGAACACCACTACATTGGATAAACAGATAGGACTTTAAGACAGTGGTATAAAGTACACATTCATGATCTAATCAGAAAAACATAAGGGGAAGAAATTTTCAAATTTTTAAAACGACAAAAAAGTTTTTTTTCAACAGATATTGAAATTTTGACTTATGATTGAATGTGAGAGCTATTAAGAAGACAACAATCTTTATGTTGTTAACCGGTTGATACTTTTTTACTTATAGTAAAGTTGAGTGTAGGCTACTCCAGATTTTTTTTTTATATATTTCCTAAATATATTAGTATTTCCTAAAAATTGTAAGCACTATGTGAAAATTAAGTTTACGCTATTTTACCAAACTTTATGTCTGCTTACATAAAGAATATTAAACTTGCAATCCACTAAACATTCATTAACAGTATACAATTATGCTACTCTGCACGAACATGTATCTAATATCTGAAAATAAACATGTATATAACATGATATTAAAAACATATTTACAGTAGTTTCAGAATATGTAATCTAACGTAAAGTTTTAATAAATAATTAGTTCCAACAATGATCTGTTTTATAGTATTTTTGTAAAAAAGATAGATACCCTCTAATAATGTAATATTCACAGTATGTTAAATATGCTGTGGTTCAGTTTTAATTGAACAGTATGCAAACTGAAAAGCAACAAAACCCTACCCTTTGGTAAAAATAACATCCCAATATGGATGAATTTGGGGCCTAATCATTTCATGAGTTGTGTTGAAATACAATATTGGGAGGAAAGGGTTTGACGACTAAAAGGGCAGAGAGCAGGAATCAAATAAGCACAAAGGAGGGCCCAACCCTTTATCCGTACCCTTCATCCGCCCTTGGCAAGTCTTAAAGTAATCCGGTTAGTGTCGCTTGGTCTACCGCTCGCCCTATCTCCTGCTAAGTCCTAATATTTGTGCAGGGTATTAGCTTAGTATGTACTTTTACAACAGAAATCAACTTACAAACAAAAGGGATAACTTTCTGTATTTAATGTTTTCAGATATTGTTTGAATACATTTTGTTTCGTCTATAGATGTTTATAAAGTCGCATTAGAAGTAATCGGACTTACTGGTTCGATTTAGAATTATATTTTGAAAGCAATTACGATGAAACAAGTCACTCTTTTGAAGAATGATTTAAAAGTATAATTAATAGTAGATTAAGCAAAGCTTAACTGAAAAAAAAAAGGAAGACAACAACTGTTGTTATCAGTTGAAATGAGGTAGTAAAAACTTGAGAAGGGTCATGTTGACGCCATCGACAGATTTCAGTATAATCCCAACTGGCGACATGAAGAAACCAGCCATCTGTCAGTGCGACGAGCCGGGCACTCTTCTTATTGGTAGATCAAAGAACGGATCGACAGTCGCGTGGACCGAACCTCCTTAAACCTTCTACTGCACAGTTTTACGTTTAAAAATAAGTTTCCTAATTACCAGGGTTTCTTCAGAAGAGTTGCTCAAAAGTATCAGCATTCTTTTGAGTGTTCCGGTATTACTTAGGAGTTCTTCACATTTTCCTTACGACCTGGGAGTCAACTTGACACATTGAGTGTTACATTGCTCAATGAACAATTGAAGCAATGCTACCTCAATCAAATAGAGGTAAAGAACAATTCTAAGGAATTTCTGTAGTAAAATATTAAAATTAAAAATGTAATAGAAACCATACAATATCTTGGGGAAGTAAATTATAAAATAATTGCATCATTAACAGACTGACTGACACCAGGTTTCTTTAACTTTAGATGATGGATTTACGACGCCGATAAGAGCAAACAACAAGAACACGATGTACAACAGTTGAATAATAATATATCTCATAAGCTCTTTGGTACTTGTAAAACAGCAATCATTTTTAATTACTTCAAACTAAACTTATGTTTAAGAATGAAGGAATATTTTTTTTGAAGATGGATACGTTCATCTTATGAACTCATATACCCAAGAAATTGAACCGAGATAGTTGCTATACAACGCTATACACCAGAAGAATTATTGTATTTAAGAAACATTGGGAATATTAAATTTATTTACAACACTTGATGTGTTTAGTTCAATTTAGTGTCAGTTTAGTGTTTCTTAAAATATAATGAAATTGATGCCAACTATTTTTCTCTTTTGTGCTGTTTAACCAAAGGAATGGTATATCAGTGAAAACAATTTATTGATATATTGACTAATGAAAACTAAAATAAAATAATTTCAGGTTATTCAAAAGTTGAATTGAGTTTTATTTATTTTTTATTCAAATATTAATGATTTTCGTTTAAAAACAAATTGAAGTGGTCGAGAGAGATGCAGTTTTGACATATTCAAGTAAAAAAAACAATTGCTTCGCAAAGATTGGAATTTTACGCTGAATCAAACACCATGGGTAGGTGCTGTCAAATGAAACGCGCTGAGCTGAAGGATAAATAAGCGAGACGGCTTTTGCAAGTGGTGAAATTTTGCGAGTGTTGTGGAGCTGTCTGCCATCGCCAGGCACGTCCCATTTCAGCCAAATTCACTTCGCAGTCTATTGTCTGTGAATTATAAGTAGCCTCTCCTCTCGATATTGGAAAAATTCAACAATGCCACCATTATTCAATTTTTTTTTTATTTGGATGCGTAATTTATTTAATTGTGCTACTGAAGTATCCATCTGAGGCAACCCTGTTCGCTTTATCAGTGTTATCTGATTGCTAAATTTTCTCGTTTACAATATCTCAAATATATATATAAAACATTATATAAAAAGATTTCACATGAACACGTGAAATAACAATCAATGATCGAACCACAATAAGAAAAGATCTTTCAACCGTAACAAGCGGTCTTCGTCAGAGTCAAAAACCCAACGTCAGAGTCTGACGAAGACCGCTTGTTACGGTTGAAAGATCTTAGTCTTGTTTTCCCATTTTCTTATTGTGGTTTGATCATAAAACATTATATGGGAAAACATATTTCTCTTAGCTGGTAACTTCGCACCTTACCACCGGCCACTTCTCACCTGATGACGAAGATACCGAAATTGCCAGTAAGCGATATCAGTTTCAGTTTAACTGCTCTCTCTAAGTAGTGTAACCTGTAATTTAATATGTTGTCCTCGGGGACTCTTTCAATTCGCTTGTAATATAAACTAATTTGCAGCAGTTTTTGGATTGATGAAGCTCTTACAGGTTACCTTGAATTTACGTACTACTTTACTTTGCCCTCGGTTGGTGGTAATATCCCTTGTTAACTTGTCCAGAGACATTCACAATATATTATCACTACACATTACGCTGTCATCTAAAGATGGGGTGTCGATTATAACGAAATGAGTTAATTTAAATCGGCTAACAGTATTTGAAAATATAGTTTCTTTGCTCATTTTGGTTCGGTATAGTCGACCTTCACCTGAAGATAGGGTAAAATTCCCGCAACTGTAAGGTATGTGGGAGGAACCATAGAGCCTACTGGAGATCCAGTGAGTTCAGAGAGAGGGTGAGACAGACAGATTTATATTTTTTAATTTGGGGAAGGAGGACAACTATTAAAGTGTCATATTATTGTAAGCAATCGACATAGTTTGTAACTTGTTGACGGGGTCGTTCGCATAGGCTGCATCGTCGAATGGTCCCATGGTATATCCGAAGCTTATAATATTATGTTTACTAGCCTTTGAGGTACTATAGTATAAATGTATTAAAGTGTGGATAAAAGTAAAGATTAGAGTGTTTAGAATAGACGGAAAATAAAGTGGTAACTGTTATCGAGGAAGATGATGGAAGTACTGGAGATGTTGTGGGTAAAGAAAACAAAGTAAATAGTAATATATAGTCTGCAATCAAGACTTCAAGAAGTATATAAGGTAATAAATGAAGTAAGACAGCATGTAAGAAGAAGATGGTTAATTGAGAAAAAGTTTTGTTCTTAGTGGGACGTAAACTTGTTAAACTTGCGAAAGGAGTCTGATAGCCATGAAAGTTTTGTTTATTTATGAAAGAAAACCGAGTTTGAAATTGAAAGCATAGTGTTTGAAGGCATGGGTACCCAATATGATCATTAAGTTAGTGGATCTTGAGTGAGAGAAAAGTGTGGAAAAAAGGAAGTTTTGCAGAGCCCTCATTGTGATCTATGAAGGTGTAGGAGGTTACATTTATGATTACCAGATGAATGAGATGGGTAGGACTATTTGGAACCGTTTTAATAGAACTGATGACTTGTCAGTTTTTATGTAATATTTCCTCTTCCAATATTCCATCTTCATGAAATTTTCAAAACCCGTATGACAACATATACTCATCTGAAATATTAATATTGCGCAAAATTTATAGGATATTTGAAGTTTTCTAGTTTTACCAGAAGAGCGAGTTCCAATTAGCTGAAGAGCTGGTTCCAATATGACTGTATCAATAAATTTGAAAAATGGTGCGACTTGTTTAGTTTTTAAAAGTGAATGATAATGTCATGGGTCAGGGGACCTCAAGCTTGTAAATTTACCAAGCTCAGGACATACAATTTGTCATTATTAAGGTATTTATTTATTGTAATGTGAAAATTAAACTCATTACAAGTAAGACGCGAAGTTGTGGTTGCTGAGGAAGCGCCAGGGTATGTAAACGGAGAGTGGGGTTTTAGATTGTAGTTTTTGTGGGCTAAGGACAGGATGAAGGAATGCGAAGGCTAAGTCCTTTGGTGACGAAGCAAGCGAGGACGGTCAGTTGAAAGGGCTTGTCTCTGTGTCACTCTCACCCTCTCCTTGTCACTCACAATGAGTTAGTTAGCTTTTTAGCTATTGCCATCGAGTCGGCTCTGCCGTCTGCCAGGCCTTTCCACCTTGACGTTCCTCGCTCCTTTGTGTCACCTAACAGACAGCCATTACCTTGTTTTCAATATCCGGTCTATTTCAACTCCATTATTTTGCTCAAAAGAACTTTGAAACTTAACCATCTCCCATAGTCACTCATTAAGTCGTATTGATTTAATCCAACTCGCTGGCAATGCTTAAACATAAATATATACTCTTTAATTTTACCTTTACCTGTATAAAGAATGTTTATAAATTGAGGACTCATCAACAAGAATAGAAGTACAATGTTTAACACTTGACTTTTAATTAAATCGCGCTGTGGTCATACTTCAGATTAAACCATTTATTTTCAATTATATAAATAATTTGAGTATTTGTTGGTAACAGATGATATTGGTCATCCTATGTAACTATGATTGAAGATAAAACCAGTGCGTTTTAATTCCTATTGAACCACGCAACTGTATTGAACTTTACCTTTTTGAAGTTGTTTGCTGTTGTAGGGTGTACACAACGAGATTATTTTAACAACATAATCTTTTACTTTCAGCCTTCGAAAGCTAGCCCAGAGCTCAACTCAACATAAATAAAAATTCGTTGTCAATTAGTGGTATTCAGAATTGGCATAGCCATTATGTGAAATAACAAATTTCAGATTCTTTAACATGTAAAAAAGCTGTTGTTAGATTGGTTTTAGGGTAGAAATTCCGAGAGCGGTTATTGCGTGGTATATAAATAAGTTTGCTTCAATGCTCATTTCGTTAACTAACTGCTTTTGATGCCACCTAAGTGATCTAAAGAATAACAAGGTTTTCTAATATGCAAAAAAATTCTTCACTGTCCTGCAGTGCGCCTGATGGCAAAAATAATAGGCAGTGGATGAAGAAGGAAAACAACTTTAAGCTTCATTTGTTGTATAATTATTCAAGTATTCCTAATGAAACCACAGTTAGGTTTGACCAAACCCACTTTCATAGCGTTGTGATCATACGTATGTGTGTAGGTAGAATATACTACATATTCCACTTCAAACCTACATATTTATTAATCGAGTCAAAAAAAATAATAGGATTTTTTTAACATTTTATGTATTATAATTGTATAATATATGTTCCTACATAAGAAAGTGAAGATTTAGACATACAAGAAAATGTGAAAAATGGAATCTTATTACTTCAAAACATGTATTTATTCAAAACACAATGTGAATTTGCTGAACGGTTAGACAACTTTTCTTCCTGTAAAGTAAACGTATAAGAGCTTTCTTCTCAGACTGTTTTTTTTTTCAAGTTATGATTGTTGCCTATTAACCTCCATAGGTCAAGAACACTTGAATGTATATGACACTAATAAGTGACGTAAACAGTTTCAGAGAAACGGGTTCATTTATAGCCACCAGTCCTCTCGCTGTGCTTGTCGCAGGGACTGCATTGGCGTCATACAGTCTCTGCATGGCTCTAACATAAACATAATACTTTTTTACTTTTTTATACTTTTTTACATACTTTTTTAAATATTTTAAATGAACAGCTATATAGTTTATATTCATTTACTTTCTCATAGAAATTGTCGTTTTAATTCCCCATTTGATGAAATACTATAACTAATCTAATTGTGTGTTCCACGAGTATTGCTGCAAATAGTGAATGAAACATTGCACAGGCATCAGATTGTAAATGAAAGGAATGTGTCATTGATCGGTCGAGCAGCCAGGCAATGTAAACCCGCTGCAAACAGAATTAACTAATGGACTTACTAGAGTACTAGATGCCGCCAAACCCACCCGTTTGTTCAATTGACCCGTTAGTTTAGGACTTAAATCAACTTACTTGTCGAATTTCGGCCTTGTTCAATAAAGTTAATTACACAAAGAGTAAATTATTTTGATTAACAAACATTATTAACGTTAATCCTCATAGCCTCAGTGTGTTATCCATTACAAAGACTATTGTATAGATATAAACTAAAACACGAACCTAAATTTGACAATGTGGGAAATTTAATATATCTGCTAGTGGTAAAGAAGCAAAGTTTATAATCACGGCATTTTCTGTCAATTAATAATAATTTAAAACGTAATTTGTGATGAATATAATTGACGTAATAAATAGTTATTAAAACAAGTATGATTATAAGTATACTTGTTAATTATATAGTGATGTTTATAGAATTATATATGCAAACTTATACAGATGTTAGTCAAAACTGGTGATCTCCTAGATGGTTATTTCTTTTATTTTTTTATAATTCCTAATCAGGAACTAACAGGTGTTATGGATTGACTCCATTCCCGATTCCTGCTACTGTTCAGCTCAGATGAAAGCTATCACTGGCTCTAAGAATAAATTGAGATTTCAGTCACTTGTCCTCCAGCTCAGGAACAATGTCTAACAAAGTTATTGAAAGTCAGTAGTGTTCTTAAGGAAATCCTTATCCGGCTGGCGGTATAAAAGATTTCACTAACTCTCTGGACTTACTAAAATCTTAGTGTTGTGTACAAACTTCCATTAATCCTTCTTTTTCAGTGTATTATAGTAACGCTTATATTCAGTTCTATATACTCAATATTCAGGCTTGGGTACTTTTGAAGCTTATACAGATTTCCGTCTAGTACTAGTTATTAAGTCTTATATTTGTTAAATTTATGTAATAAAATGTTTACAAAATTATTATTAGAAATTTATTATGAACAAATATTAACACTATCGTATATGCAGTATTTTCATAAGAAAATACACGCAATAATGAACTATATTAATGTAAGGCTCACTTCAATATTTTGTTCTAATTAAGTTAAAAGTTCTGCTAAAAGCATGTTTGCTTGTATTTTTGATTTATTTTACAAATAAAGGGAAGTTGGTAAGAGAAGTGTGCCACTATTTCAGGGTGTTGGGGGGGGGAGTCTGTTCCAGTTAAGGGAAGAGTGAAATTAGCTAGCTGGAGAGCGTCGTAGTTTTCCCTACCGTGGTAATGTTGGGAGTTAAGGAAGGAAAGCAGACAGCCGGGTCGATAAATTAGCCGAGGAGTAGGAAAGTGTAAACAGAAGTTTGTAGGTGATTAGGGGTGGTGGGCTGTTCCTCCAGTAATGCCATTACATTCTGCAGTGCCAGCCTTCATTAGCAGGGCTGCAACATTCACAATTATCACTCTCTTACTTAGCTCTCATAAGATACCAATCCTCTTTTACTAGATTGTTTACTAGATCTTGCTTTTTGTGTCTGTTATCTTTCATCCAAACACTTTTTGTTTCCAGGAAAATAGAATAAGCGACTTTCGTGATAGCCAGAAAGTTATTTCTTGATTCAAGTTGTTAAAGTGTCTTTATAATCAGTTGACAGTTTCATTAGTCAGTTAATAAATTCTAGCTTTTCATGGATCAAATGGGAATGTTTAACCTGTACAATTAATAAAGGCTCAATAATCTGTATCATTTAACATAGACGTTTATACCTCTATAACTGAGATAAGAACTTGTTGTAAATAATGTGGTGGTCAAAATTCAATTCGTTGATGAATCCTTTGATTTGATGATTCCTTTTGTTAAGTTGCACTCTAGCAGGTACTGTTATTGTTATTTTTGGTACTGACCATTGGAGCTTCCAATGTTGGCCAACATCCTAGATTTTTCATCTGGTAGATTTAATCAACCTACAGATAGATTTTTGGAACATAAAAGTTCCAAAAATTATTTGAACTATCTTTTGCTGTGACGTCAACTGATATCAATATCATATATCACCAATGTATACAGCAGTATGAACTCCACAGAGATTCAGTCACAATCTGTCATGTCCAAGCCTGTATGATGTCAGCTATTCGTTAAAGTTGCCTCCTTGAATAAATAAACTTCAATGAGGCAAAATTTAGATCTCCCGATGTAGAATCTACCAGTAATGTGTCTTACCCATTTCTAAAATGATAATTCTTATAATTACAAATGAATGCAATTGTAGTGTGCCTAGAATTACGATCAAGGTTGAATCCTGTAAATATGGGCCTTTCAAACAATCAAACAGTAAATTTATTTTATCCAAAATAAACCAGTTTAATACTTTCATTTACTTCTGTATGAAGTATAGAGTAGTATGACAGATAAAAAATATTTTTTTCGGGTAAATTTTCTATATCTAGTTATTAAAAGAAGTACACACATTTTGAGGCCTTTTGAGTCCAGCTATGTCATTACAAGGCAAGTTTTTAAGCTTTCTACGTGTCTGTGTTTTGTGAGTAAGATATCTCAAAAACCCTAAGAGCTACAATTACTAAATTGCATATTTAAGTTTTCTGCTTGCTTTGAGATGAAACAGCAATCTTGTTGCTATTACAATATTACTTTTCTTGTGGGTACTTTACCTGTAATAAGTTAGTTTTTGCGATTTTATAAAAAAATTTTCACACAGTTTTGAAAAAAAACGTCATAATTGCTTTTTAGTTATATTTCAATGCACAATTTGATGCTAATTGATTTAATTAAGATAGATTAATTTAATTTACTAAGGTAGATTGATTAATTTAATTATGTACTTTTCTAATTATTTATATCCTTATATCTTGCTGCTTTTGATTTTTTTCCGGTTGCTCTATCAGTAATATATAGAAATATATATAAAATTGACATCTAAACATTCATTTTGAAATACTTTAAAAACAATTGACTTTGTTTTTTTTTTTAAAAAGCATACATTTTTTTCTTAATACATTTTATTTGGAACATCTTTGGCTGTGACTTCAACTCACATCAATAGTATGTATCAACAATATATATATATATATATATATTTTACATAAACACGTGAAATAACAATCAATGATCAAACCACAATAAGAAAATGGGAAAACAAGACTAAGACCTTTCAACCGTAACAAGCGGTCTTCGTCAGAGTCAAAAACCCAACATATATATATATATATGTATATATATAACAGTATAAACTCTTGAGAGATTCAATCACAATGATAGCGGCCATTATTACAGAAAAAATATAACTTAACGGCTGTTCAATTAAAAGTAGAGTTCCATGGATTACAGAAGTACAGAATTCATGGATTCACCATTACAGAATTGAATACTTGACTCTTTTTTAGTTTAGTTTTTTAGTTCATATTACCATAAGATTGTATTTTTTGCAAAAACCAAAAACTCATTACATCTTTCCTCTTCTATAGAAACATTGGTCTGTTTCTTTGATATGGTATTGTTTTATTATCTATGCTACTTTCCCATTTAATGTGACAAATTAAATGCAAAAGTAGCTTGGCCAATATTATTGTTAATAGTCAGTAATAGTTTTTCTGCGAGAAACTTCTCGTAGGAGTGCCCTCTGAAATCAGTTGTCTTATAATACTATGTAGTTTGAGTGACCACTGCTACCATACAGCTTGTATTTATAGCAATTGTGTTTTATCAAATGCAAATTGCATTTGTGATAGTGTGTGTATGTGTGTATAAGGGAAAAGTTGTGTATGTGTGTATGAGTAAGAAAATATATAAGTAAGTAATAAATATATAACTCATATATAAGTAAGCAAATCAATGTTTGGAGTGCTTTGTATGATATATCCTAGAAGAATCAGGCTTAAAACGCATGTAAGGAAACGGAAAATGGTAAAACTTCTCGTACAATATCGGAGTATGAAGGGTATATGAAAGGGTGTCTCTCACACATCCTTCATTTCTGTGTATGAGAAAAGAAGAGTGGATTTTTCATAGTTACTTAAGCCTTACTTCGATATTCTGCTTTTTCAGTCTGAATACGATAATTTTAGAATTCCAGTGGTTTTAATTTACGGCTCTTTTGGTTTTGGTAATATTCTTTAAAATTTGATATGTTTCTTTATTTGTAATGACGGATTTTTTCATAAGATCAAAATGAAGACGTTAAGATATTGGGGTTTAGGATACTTCATTAAGTAGGTGTGTGTAATGACTGCTGGAATGGCTTCACTTAAAGTGAGCAATTCAGTAGATGGGAAGGTTTTTTTTTGTAGCTTTGTTGGGGATTTAGTCACCTGGGTGGAGGGTGTTTTTATGGCTATCGATTGAAGCAGTAGTGATGGATATCACACCCTGACTCAGGGTCCGACAGGTGAGGAGTGCCAGGTAAGTGTGACGTCATCGCCGCCCTCCCTCTTTAATCAGCTAATTGGTCCTCTCAGTGCCCTCCCTGATCGCACATCATCTGCCACCCCCCCCCCCCCCCACCACCCTTCAATTACTGTTCTCATCCATTAGCCAATTTCAAATTTTGCTGTTCCTTTCAGACTTGTCACATTTCGGTATTCCCTTTTTGATTTATCTTCTAACTTAATTGTGTCATTCTGAAATTCAGACTGCAGTGAACTCAGTTTTCAAATAGTCAACCAGCAAATATTTCGTCATGCGTCTTCTAAATGAATATATATTTATTAACAGATTGTGGTACACTTCGTTAGGACATTGTAGGATTTTATTCCTATCTTTTGGTACAATACATTAGTACAAATTACAAATCTTTTGGTATAAATTCAATGCTCGGAAAATCCAGGCATTATAATTATATTTTATCAAGTTCAATATCTTTATAATCTCATGGCTTATAAATTTAAATTACTTATAAGCAGCTTATAAGTTTTTAAACTTACATTTATAATTGTTTTTTAAAAAAAAGAATTTAGACTATTGTCTTATCTAATGTGTAATAGAGAAGGCCATGTTCCTTTTAGATGGCAAGCACATGGAAAGTCATTATAACAATTCTTGTCCCTTTTTTTGTGTTAAACATTCAAACACTGTTCAGTGGACCAATATATTTTTGGACCTACGAAGGTCTATAGTTGAATAAACAGATCCATCATCCATGATTTGATTTCTGGGTGGTCTGCGTAAAGATCGCATATCATAGATCAGAAAACAATAAAAATTGGAAACATTCGAATAAGTACGAGTATGTGTACAGCTATCATCCTACCGACTGGTTACTTCTCTCACCTGTACCGTTTTCTGCAATTGGTCTTTTTTTAATATGTTTTATCATCATATGATGGACATTTTTTAGTTAAGTGTGAGCAGTTAGATCATTTCGTTTCTTCAATGCTCCTCTTTAAAGAAGTCGTATACATTTCATTAAGCTGTTAATTTGTGAATCAAAAGGTTTGTCGTCACTCTGTAGCATACACTGTTTCAAGGATGAAATTCATCTTTTACACAGAAATCACCCCTGTAATATAGTCGTTCTTCGGAATTACTCTGTGGCACACTTATTTTGCCAATATGTGATTTTAGACAGGTAAAAGCTCTCCCTAAAATTAATATTCTTTAAAAAAATAAACACATTTCGCTTACTGTTTTGTACATTAACACCATTGACATTCTTAGTTAAAATATCAAATAGAATTAAAGAATGAATGCTCAAAAGCCCAAACACATGAAGGTATTCTTGTTGAGGTTAAGGGTGAGGGCTGGCTAGTAGTGCTCTCTTATTGGTTATTATAATCACTAAACAGCCCCCCCCCCCCCCCCCCCCCCCGTTGTCCTTATAACCCTTTTCAGCTGTATTGCCTTGTTTTTATTCCTTTTCAAAAACTCTTTATTGCGCTCTGTTATTACACCCACACACTTATTTCTATTCCTTCTGCATGCATTTAGCTTTTGATTTTGACGAGACCGTTACGGTTGGTTAATCCTTTTTCTGTTTAAAATTCCGTACCATTGTTTAATAATCGTGTTTTTCAAGTATTTATGGAGTAATATTTGTATATCCATTCATTTACGTTCAAAAGATTGAGTTAGTTGAGTAAACACTATTGAAGATAGAATTATGTGAATACTGTGGTGAAATGTGAGTTATTGTTTTCTTTAAGTCTTTGAGTGATTGAATTATATATGAACATATTATTTCGAAGGAATAACAATCAGTGTAATTGATTATTTCTCAACATAACAAGTAGTTCTTTTTCAAAAAAGTGCTTGACAGTTGGGAGAAATACAAGAAGAAGAGAAAACAGATCAGAATAATGTAGCCCTCTGAGTGGCAAAGTTATATATCTAATGTCACCCCTTTAACTTATTCATCCGCCTAAGGTAGACTGCATATTCTTCTGCAATTGGTAACAGTTAGCATGATATGCTGTATATAGAAATAAAGCCTTTTATTGCAATACATTTTCAAAACTGAAAACAATAGAATCTTAACCTAGTTAGTGGAAGATACCATCCGACCTCGTAAACTTCTGTTCGTGTCATTGGAGAACGTCCAAAGCCTGTTCAACGGCACGAACAGCAATATACGAGTTAATATGGTATCTCCTTTTGAGAACCTTCACTAACATCTGTAAAGCTGGTAACCAACATGTATTCAACGGTATTGTCATTAAGTATTATTATATGTCTCGCGCACCTAAAAATCTTGTAAAGAAAGTCGAAATTGGTCTTTCAGTAATGTCAATGATTTCATCTACATTTAAGATTCGCAAGTATTCAATTATGAGCTCATAATGATCTCAGTATACATAATTGTTTAATCAGGAAATAATAATTTCTTAGGTTACTAAAAGCTTTGGCCAAATATGAAAGCTAAAAAACATAATACTTAATGAACTAATTAAACAACAATTAAATATATTTCGTGTAATAAGGATTGATATTCTTTTAATAAAGCTAATTTAACCTTTTTTCCAGTGGTTTTCAACAAAAGTTGCTAACAGAATTATTCAATATGAAAAGGCTTATTGCTTATTTCCTTAATTAAGGAATCATCCAAAAGGGAGAAAATCCGATGAAATGAACAGGAGGAATTCGGGGCTTAATTAAAGTGGAGACATCCCTTCATAAACCAGCTTTGAAGTAGGAGCATTTTCATTACAAGCCAAATGTTAAATTTCATTTCTCCTTAATTAAATTAGGCTCATAAATAATAAAATAAAGCCATTGTGGTGACATCTTTGATACCTGAAGCCTTTCAGGAGATGCATTGTTAGTATGCAATGCAAATTATGTCTTTCCTTCCGTCTAATATTTCCCCTTGAATGAAGAATAGAGTTCAAACAACTCTTACGCCAAACCATCCCAATTAGCTTTTCCGAAAAATGGCTGTTTATAAAAAAAATATACATAATTTCCTACACTATATTCCTATCAAAACGTTACTAGAACTTAACAAATAGAGCTGAAAGTTACTTGTAAATTTTCTGTGCAATTATTACCTATTATCATAAGATTCTAATGTTAAAATGTTCAAACATCTCATGAAAACGTAAACTTTGTTACATGTATAATTCCTGTCTCTTTGCAATATTACTGGGTAGATCGCAAGAAACAACATGTAAAATCTTTGGTTATTACTCCAGGCATGCTTTGACTCACTAGTCTCCGTATACCACACGACCAATGTATATGAGCAATTGGTTTTACTACACCAGTAATATAATTTGTAGAGCCAAAATGAAGATTTAGTGTTAAGACCCATGTTGAACCTCAGAATTACTTACAGTAGAACATTGTTTTTGTTCCCTTAGCCAATGTATCTGTTTTATGACATATCCAGTTTACTCTTTCGTCTATAGAAACTCCAAGAGGATGATCAACTTTCTGCTTTACCTGTCTGTCAACAATTTGGAAAGCATGCTGTTTAGTCTCAAGGTAACACCGTCAAGCATTCCTCCCCATCTAATAATAAAGTTGTCGGTATACCCTTGCGGGTAATAACCATGATTATTTAGATTATACAGTAGGCCATCCACAACTAATCCCCACAATAGGAGCGATTGCACACCTCCTTGAAGTAGCTTAGAGTTCCCACAAATTAATTTGTGGTAGATCCAATAGTTGCACTAATTATTCTTCTAATAGATTAATGTAATCCATTCTGTGGTATTTGGATTTATTTGTCTATATACTGCTGCTGACTAATTGATTCCAAGGTGGCTTTCATTAGCTCTTTCTGTATCCAAGAAGTAAGTAAGGAAGAGGGAATTCTTTGATTTTCATGTTTTTTCTATTTTCTTAACTAATACTTATCAAAAACTTTCTGCCAATTTGCTTTTATAAGTACGTTGCCCTTATGAGGTTTTTTATATTTTCATATTACTTTAGGTAGAATATTTGTCATTTTGAAAGTAATGTTACAGAGTTCATATTGTAACATCATGTAATATTCGTAATAACGTTATACCTAATATTTTATGTTTTTTTTTCAATCAGTCTGGCATAAAAATAATATATGAATAAAATAAAAACTCCTCCCAACCTGGAGTTCCTAAACGAACTAACAATTATACCAAATAGTTATATGAAAGCGTACTATACGTTCATTTATTGAAACATATTCGAAGTTAACCATCCTTCACCTTGTCAAATACAAATTCGACAGTTGTTTAGTGTTTCTTATTCTTGATTTATGAATTATATTGTACTTATCCATCATTTTAACTGTTATTATTTTTAAAACAAAAATTTTGATTGAATAGATCATGTTAAGATTTCTAAGTCAATATAAACGAAGCAGACAAGTATAACAGCTAATTCATAGTTCAAGAATTTTTGGAAATAGGTGAAAACTATTTCAGTTTTTATGGCTAAAAAATTCTTTGGTTTAATGAAATTTTTTGAATTTTATTTTTTATTGATTAGCTACTTTAAATTACGAAATTATGATAAAATTCCATTTTTCTATAGTTAGCCATTTAGTATTAAAAAAGCAGTTATGCAATCATAAGACGTACGATAACGCCTACTTCGGTCCATATAATTTCAATCAAAAGGCATTTAACATCGTCCTCTTGAAAAAGACGTTTTCTTGAAAAAGTGGACATTGCAGTACACTTTCTATTTTCAGAAAATGTTTTTTTGACGCTAAATGGCTCATTAAAAAACCATGAAAATTTGACCAAAAATGGAACAAAAAAGTAGTAATTTTTAAAAAAAGTCATAAACTTTCAATCACTGTAAAGAGCTATAAAAACTGATTGTTTATTCGTATACTAACAGATCACATGCTATACTTGTGGAATTTATTGACATTGATTTGTATTGTTTATATTGATTTGGTAATTTTTTGAGTGAATCCACAGAAATAAATTTAATATTTATAATGAAAAAATTCAAACAATTTACTGACTTATGTGAGATATAAGAGGAATAATATTTTTACATGCAAAAAATCACTGCCAGTGAACATAAATTTCTGTTGTTTTCCATCCTATGATGGATTTGTCTCACAAAATGCTCTAATCAATCAATATATTACACTCTGGAACAAAACATAATATCAGTTCAATTTATTTTGTGTTTATGAAACATAGTATTTTTGGGTAATATTGATGTGTAATGAATGGACTCTTTCGTCAAGAGAGATGAGTTATGTTTATTGACAAATATCCAGTTTTTGCCCTATTCCAGTCTAAAAGATCATATATATTATTTTATATAATTTCAAGCTTCCAGCTATAAACGTTTTAAATTCTACTGAATAGCTGCCATTTACTTTGATTTAAGTATTTAAAACTGGCTAATTATTAATATATTTTTTCACAATATACATTCACAGCAACCTTATAACAGAGTAGATTACGCGGTAAAAAGATAACACTTGCTTAGAGTAAATTGGTATATATATAATTTTTGACAAAGGAAAAAAAGTGATTTTTTTTTAAATACTAGGAAGCCATAAAATATTCATGTTGAAAGAGGTTAGGTAAACTATGTAAGAGATCGACTGTCTATTGGAACAAATCCCATGTTCTCACGTGAGATATTATTTTGTAACACGGATCTTCCTTTTCGCTTTTCAGAAATGTTATTACTGCTGTGTTTATACTAATGATATTATATTTATCAGTAGTGTGATATACAAAAATTAAGCATACATATTGATAAGTGGATCAATCACTACCTGTACTACCTCCAGGAATATTTACATTATATCTATCCACCCCCCATTTATGTATTTATATTATACCAAAATGGAACATTATATATTATAGAACCAAGAAGTATGGTATTATATTTACTTATAGTAAAGTTGAGTGTAGGTCACTCCAAATTTTTTTATAGGTAATGAAAGAGATATGAACCCAATAAAATGGAATGAAGTCATTAAATTGCTGATCTACGAGTGTGATAACACCTTACCAGAGAGCTTGTCATTATGTCAACAGGAGGGTCTCATTAAAATAAAACTAAAACTAAATAATTGTAAAAGATTTTAATATTATTTTTTTCAGTAGTAAAGTAAACTGCAGCCCACTTCAGATTTTTTAGATTGAAATCATGTTATAATGGAAAGAGCAAGAAATTAATGTAGCATTCTGCTTAAATATGAACCAAGTGTATGTCAATTTTGTTTCATTAGCATCATTAATATAATTATGACAGTGTTGTGAATGAAAGTACTGAACTAATTAGTTTTATTTGCCTAATTAATTTGAGGAATTACACTTTTCAGAAGAAATAAAATTGCAGGAATTGTAAAAGGCAAGATTTCTCGTTTTAGATTTTGTTGGGCCCTCATTATCCTATTAGAACGTGATAGCCTCTGAACTGGTAGGTTCACGTTATCCTATTAGCAACGTACTAGCCTCTGAACTGGTTGGTCCGGGGCTCAATATCCACTCTGGCTGTCGATTTATTCACGTGGGAGATGAATTAATCTGAGCACTCCATCCCTCGGATAAAACGTTAAACCCTCGGTCCCGAGCCTGTACGATGTCAGGAACTCATTAAAAATCACTACTCTAAATATTCTTAAGTTAGGTAAAATTTAGGAGTCCCAATGTTGAATCAATCTTCATTATATGGAATCGATCTATCTTTGTTCTCTCGTGGGACTGCCACTGCAACCTAACATACTTTGGATTTAAACAAACGTTGAATTATCTTCCAGACATTATTTCAGGACCAAGAGTAATCATTGAATTCTTATAACAAGTTGTAACATTATACTCAAAAGAATAAATCTATCAGTTACATTTATTACACAGGAGTTAAATAATACTTCTGAAAATCTTGATAGCAACCGAATGCAGATTAGTTGCATATTGTTTCCGACTATTTCGTTATATTTTTCGTTTTAATGTCTCTGCTGTTATTAAATTAATTAAAAAGAAGTATTAATTGGAAGATTCTCAAATGAGAATAAAACTCTGGCTGCTTTTCCGTACTACAGAGATTTTGTATGATGATAAACAAAGTCTACTAACTTTTCTTTCAACTTAACTACACAATGTTCCGACTTTAAAGTTTCTGTCTTTTGTGTTTTTTAGAAATAATACAAAAGAATCCTTTTTTTTAATATTATTATGTTATGTAACGAGAATTTTGTTTATTAATACTTATTCGTTTCAAATTATTCAAATAATAATTCCCTACGAATTAAATTTAAGAGAGACTAAGTTAATGGCAGCCGTTAAAGAAGAGTATTTGGTGGGCTTAGTAAATAGGGAAAGTTCATTTCGCTGAAAATCTAAAAAATTCAGGTGGATTATACTACCCTCTACTTTAGTAACACGGCGTCAAACTTAATGGCCAAAGAAGTCATGTGGTCTTGAGAGCGTAAAACCTCCCAAGGGTGCTAATAATACATGGTAGGTGTTTAATTTGCGGGAGCTGGCAGTATTTAGAGTATATGCTTACTGAATGCAATAAAAGGGGTAAGGGTTAGTAAGAATAATTTATGTAAGGACGGGGTGGTACAGTAAAGGTGGGCTATGTGAGTCTTGTATGCTGAGACATAAAAGTGATTTACAGCAGTGAAGGGAGATACCCTAATGAGTCTCATCCCAGACGCAAGCGCCTTCTTCGCCCTAGAATAAAGCATATCAGTATTCTGTCGTAGTATTGACACTTTGCCTGCTTAGTTCTCAGCTGAAGATTTGCTTTGATTTACTCTGTATTAAGGAAGGGCAGGGGTGAGGTTTATGGATTAATCACAAAATGAGGATTAGGGGCCAATTTAGTGGTGGAAATGAATTTCCGATTCTCTCTAGGGGAATAAGAGTGGGATGGAATTCGAGGGAGGAGATTAAAATGTCTTTGGTTGGGGCGTAAATTAAAATGGGAGGGCGAAGGTGGGAACGGAGAGCCTGTTGGGGTAATTAGGCGGTGTGAGTTGGCAGCAATGCTCGTCTCTGTACCATGGCAGAGAGGGTGAAGACTATAAATACAGGCGCAGTGACAGATTAATTAGAGGAAGGTTTCGTGTTGTTGGGACGTTAACTGTTCTACCTCTTGGGAGGAAGAGGGAAAATAGATGCCATTGTGCTTTGGGGCAGGAGGCCAATTAAGGACTTTGGCAGGAGCTGGTTGGCATTGGAGCACCTGGGCATCCTCCTGACATTATCTCTTTGGCAAGCTCGTATCTTGATGGACCTGCCCACTTGTGTCCGACAAGACAATACACTTACCCCGCACAATGTCGTATTGTTAGATCGCCCTCAACACTGCTTTCAGATTACGTCACGAGAAGGCTTATACCATCGATTCTTCAATCATTATCCCCTCTCTTTTTTTAAATTTTAAGAAATAATTGCATAAAATATAAGTCGGTTATAAAATTTTTTATTTCGTTTATTCAAACTTACTCTGTGAAGTCGGTTAAATATATTTTAAGAAAATATTACTGTTTTTCTACACCTCAATCGATGACCACAAATGCGCTTCCCAAATTTATAGAGATTTTATAATGAAGCACAACAAAGCAACGACATATAATTTGTTTTAGTATACTTTGTCATAGTTGTTCTTACGTCTATGAGGTCTTCTGATTGTCTTATACGATTCACTCAGCTGAATCATATGCTTCTAAATAAATAGATCGCTACAATAATTAATAATATTCCTATATTGATGTACCCAAAGTTTTTGCCTGAATCAGGACAACAATTCTCAAATATAATTAATTAATATGTAATAATTGAATTAAATACTTACGAATTACAGTATGTTTATTGCTATATAATGTAGGTAAACATATATTCATCTCTCCTTCTCTCTAGAACCAATCTGATTTTCCTTTATAATATTCAAAACTTGTAAGCGTCTAGCAATTTAAATTTTCTCTTTCGGAGAAACATAGACGTTAGGTTAAAATTGATTCAAAGTCTTGAATTAAAAGATGGCATGCTCGGTTACTCAACAAAAGTAATTTTGGAGAGTACATTCCGAGGTTATGATGTCCTTTTAAATCTATACATGAATATAATATGATAAATAATATAATATAATAAATCTATGACACGAAGTTTATTCCACTTATTGATGCGTAAAAGATTCTCTGGTCATCTCCTCTATTGTTTTGACGTCCTCCCTTTCTGTGTTTGTCAGCATAAATCGAGTACACCAGTTCCATATTATGTTATTAGGAAACATAATTTGCTTTACTTGCAATTGTAATAAATTGAACCTCATAGCGAGAAGGTTATAATAAATGCCTTCCCACATTAAGTAATTGAAACATTTAATTAATTATATTATAAATTATATATTTTGATTAAATAATTATTTTAATTTATTTTTAATATTTATTTTTTGAATTATATAAATATTTTTAATATTATTATAAAAATTATGATATTTAGAAATTCTTATATTTTAAGATATTTTGTATTATATTTAATATTTATTAATATATTTATTATAAATTTATTATTTTGATTCACAAATACAGGAATTAATTTGAACATGTTAGTTTGTTTAATGATCTTGACTTGTTTTGGAATTTCTACAATGATTTTTGCAATACGTTTGTTCAAAACATTAGTGGATAGCTTGTCAGGAAAAATGTCGTTTATTTTCAAGATCATTGTTGTGATGCTATCTATGTTAGTATTCTTTTAGATTAGTGCTATCTAAGACGATTTCAGTTTCTTTCTTGCTTCAAAATATAAGGAAAATTCAATCTGTTTGAACGACTGTGAGAGCAGTTGGGATTCAATGGAGTGGACTATTGGATTGCCGGCGCGTTATCGAGACACATCCGTTAGTGTTTTGCCTCGTTATCAGCAGCACAATGTCAATTACACGCCCCCTGAGTCCTGGGTAGATAGCCATCCAGCTGACTAAAGCGGATGTTGAATAATTAAAGGCTTGCCAGTTGTCTTTCTTCAACTCTTTCACAAGTTGAAGCCCATGAAAACGTACCGCACAAACTGCCGAGTATTATTTCAAATCTTCCCTACCCATCCTGTAATACCCTCACAAATGACCCTTCCTGTTATCTGTTTGACCTTCGCAAGGATGTAATTTAATATTATTCATGGTCTACCATAACGTCCCATGACTGTCCTTTCTGCTGTTTTCTATGCCCTAAAATTTCATTCTTGGATTGGTATCAAGTGTAAAATTATTTCCTTCTCATAACTAAATGGTTTTTTAGTTATAAAAAATGTTCAAATCAAGATTGTAGCTTATTCATTTAGATATTGTTTTAATTAATCATTTTTTTTGGAAGCTGGCAAACAACATTTTTCACCGGTAGTAGTCAAATCCCAGTAAACAAACTGATTTGTTGTTGTAGTAGAGTAAGAAATTATATATAGTAAATATGCCAATGGTTTACCGTTATTCGACATATTAACAATTTAGTATTGACATAAAAAAATATGGAGTGGCCTAATTGAAATTTACTATAACTAATAAGAATATCAAACTCGTTGTCAACCGATGCATTTTTTGGCCTATTTTAACGAGGATGTGCATACATTTTAATTAGTAAAATTTCTTTTGATTAAATGTACAATAATTTTTTGTATGCTCCGCGGCAATACATGATATATTGTACATCCCATTGTAACTAAATTCAACTTAAGTATTTATGCTCTTTTATTACCTTTAAATATGTGTTTAGAGAAGTGTCTCTTATTTATATGGATATGGTTTTTGGTATGATTTGATAAAAGACTGAATTCTCTCCAAAGTGACTTACTTTCATCATGGTCCAAGATTCTGCCTCCTATTGACAATGAGTTTGCACACTTTCTATGATGTCAAATACAGCTTCCATTCATAATATTTAAGTAGACAATTTACGAATGGATGTTCAACATATTTTTTTATGTTTTCCCTTTGAAGTTATAACATTCTTTTCAAATGTAAGTTCAGTTTGAATTCAAAACTGAATTTTTTGTACTAAATGTACCCGATTTTTCTCACTGCCTTTTCTCTACTATTTGTCAGTGATTCATTTTATTTCACTTGATTTAGTTGCTAATTCCACTCATCTGGCCACTTGTCATTTAGTTTGTCGATAGTTTACAACTAATAGTTTGGAGGTCTGAGGAAATATTCCTTTATTTCTTATAGTCGTAATAACTTAAGGTTGGTAATTCTATCAGAATGTCTAATTCAGGGTTACCCAGTCAGTAGTTTTGCGAGATTTTTCCATTGTTACTATAGTGTTTCTCAGTCGTTATCAAAAGCAAGCGCATATGATATTTTAAAAGTCTTCTTTTAAGAAGACATGAAATGTCTTCTAAACTTCTAAACATGAAGCTGTCTTCTTCAAAATTTAATTAAACAAATATTTAAACGAAGTTTATCCGGAATGAAAACCTAAGAAAGCACAAAATGTTGAACAATGAGTTTATAAGTGTCGATACGGATTGTAGGAACTAATGGCATACCTAAGAAACAAAAGTTAATGGTTACTTTATCTGAATAAACATGTTTATGTTATGACCTCCGAAAGAGACGAGCTTAAATTTTACTGAAGCATTGCTTTGAGAACATAGAACGTCCTGTTCTTATTCGAAACTGCTTTCTTTTACTCATTTATGGATTAATAAAAAATTATATTATATAGAACTAGGTTTTCTTTATAATTATCATTTTCCTTTTGGTTTTATTTGTGTAATTTAAAAATGAATAAGAGTGTACGCTCTCTAAGAACGTTGATTGAATATATTTTGTGAAAACTTGTATGAGATATGTTTCAAGAAAGAAGTTATTATTAAAAGACTATTTGTGTTTCCTAATAGCTGAGCAATCTTGAGGCTTAGAGTGTGGGAGTTTTGTTTATTTAGCAGAGGGATGTGGAGAGGGTTTGTCTCAGGGGGTGGGCACCCGCTGCTTATCTTGCAACTCTCCCCTAATTATTTAAGCTCTTCCATTGTGCTCTCTCCCTTTGGGATCCTCTAGGCGAGGGAGATATATTTATGTGCTTAGCTAAGCTCTAATCTTGACTGATACTTCCAGAACAAGCGTCAGTTAAACAGAATTACGCCCAGGCCGTTGCAAGACACATCACTTGTACCTATATAGTAACGATTAGAATCTATAACTTACATTCTCTATCCTAAAGTAACTATTTTGTTATTTGAGCAGTTCATTCCTTCTTCAATTCGAACTTCCCTTTTTATTTAATTTTTTAATAACTGACATAATATTTCAATAATTTTTATATTGTTTTTAACCCATTTAAAATTTTAAGAAAAAAATGTGGCATCATAACATTTATTGAAATCATTACAAACATGACTATTTTTAAATTCAATTTAAATTCTTCATTGAAATAGATGAATAAACTCTTTCCTAAAATCTTGAACAAAATTATTAATTGCTACCAAGTAATTATTGATATTATAATTATTAATACCTTATTATTGGTAGAATTACTACCAATAATAATAATTATGACTTCAAAAAAAAATTTGCTTTTACTAAAATGAACTAAATGATAAGGTTTTTTGATTAATTTGTAGATTATGTTTACTCTTTCCTTGTTTCCCACTAGGAGCGCTAGTATAAAAATAAACATCATACAAGTTTTCCAACTTATTATTTACCAGAAAAACGAAAACTATTATGTCTTTTTACAATCTTAAGAAATTTAATTAAAATTTGATAATTATAATCAATAATTATATTGCAGTTTGTTTAGTACAATGTAATCAGAATCCTGTTAAAGTTCTTATATATATATTATAGACTAATGTTTAAATTTTTGAAGCTAAAGGACCCTTTGGCGAATACGTAACAAACAGCCGTAACAACAGTCTATTTAGTTAAAATCGTATAAAGAGAATTCTAATAAGATTTTTTCCACATGAAGTACCCTCTAAAAAGTAAAATATTGTTGCCGACAATTTACTGTTACTCCACGTCATGGCTAACAGTAAATTAAATTTGAAATTTGAAGATTATAACTGATTTCATTTTTTAGTTATTCTACTCACAAAGAGATATATTTGTGAATCGTGTTTTATAAGATTCAGAGGGGGTAAAAATGTTTATTTCCATTGAGAACTTGTTAAAATTTTGTCTCCACCAAATTGTTTCATTACAATGAATTTCATATTGAGGTTAACGGAAAGTAATTCGGTTTCTATTGAGTGGATATCATGGATTAAATCAAGTTTCACTACTTTCTCCCTAACACTGGCTTAGAGCGTTGTCAAACAATTGAGTCATTTGAAGCATAAGCGATGATTTCAAGTCGCATGTTTAGGTGTGTTGGTGGTGTTGTCTTGGCCGTTACTGTGGGACACTGCAGGTCTGCAGTATGAACATGAGTAGTTTTCCATGTGATTTGAAGACAGTCTTGTCCACGCCTCTCTCGGTGAGGATATAAAGCTGTTTATATTTAATTGCTGCAGGAAGTCAGATTCGAAGTTTACTCGCGTGTGCAGTTTTTTCGCGGGTAAGATTCAGAGTCCGGTAGACAGCTACACTTCTGGCGCTGATCCTAAAGGGAATATTCTATCTCTCTAGTGTTCTATATTGGGAGTCCTAACATTTGTTTAGCTGAAGTGTATTTACTGTATAAATCCTTAGTGAGTAACTGACATCCAACACGCTCCGGATAGAAGGTTTACCACCCCCACCGAGGAACGGCACCCTCAGATACCCCCCTCCACGCAGGAAAAAATTAAGGGCCAGAGAGTATATCAAGACTGGATCTATCAGTCCCGAAACGAGAGTACAACCCATTGGACTACTCTGACCCTTGAAATGTAGCGCAGGTACAAAACTCTTACTGCCGTTTTTTTAGTAAGAAGATAATAATAAAAATTGTTTAAGATTCTATAGAAGTCAACATTTTCAAAGGTTGTATGTATCTCAGTATTATTTTGAAGTACATAAGATGGAGGAGGAAACTCAAGACATTCCAATTATTTATATTTAAAAAATAAAAGCAGTTTTTAATGCTGTACTGTGTTCAGTTACTTTTTTATGAGACAACATTGTATTCATTCTATAATTCTACAAATACAGAAACTTCAGTGCCCTAAAGTAATCTTTACTTTCTAATAATGAATCCACTACGTCTTATAAAGTTGTTTTGCGGTTAGTCATTCGGATTACTTCAACCAAACATTGCAATGCCATCTACCTCAATAGGTTCTAAATTCATGCATTTTTTCATTACCACAGAGGTTAGTATCATTAATATTAAAATTATAGTAATCCGTCTTACCTCGTACCCTGTTGCTGAAGTTCTTAGACCGGTTTCGGGCGTCACCCATCTTCAACAAGAACTGATCAAGTGTTCCCACTTGTTGAATTAAGTTTTACCAACAGACCATGTACCCCTTGTGGTAGTAGGTAGTAGGCAAGGTTAGCAACTTCCAGTACTGGAATAATTTGAGGGCTTTAACCAACTGAACTGCAAAACAAAAACCAGACACTGTCCATCCTGGGTATATTACAATTATTATATACTGTATGACCTGAAAACATATTGAACGTCCAAACAAGAGTTTTAATAAATATCTTGAATTATAATAGTTTTGACATTCTAGTAACTTTGTAAAATTGTAAATCATTTAGTATTTCTGTGCAAAGTCTGTTTCCCAAGAGTTCAGTGTAATCACTCGTGTCATGGAAATAATTGTTTACCGAAGTTAGAAGAAGTTCAAGGTGTTATTTTATATATTGATGAATTTAAGTTAAAATTACCCAGATATAGCTGAAATGAGTAAATAGGCAGGGATTTATGTATAAGCCGTTGTGTTTATATTTTGATTTGAAAGGCCTTTATTCAAATGAATTCGTCATGCGTGGAGTCATAAATACGAGTTAGAGAAAAAAAAAAGCCCGTTTTACATGTTTATAAAATCAAACATTAAACATAAGGGAGAATCAACATTGATGCATGGGTGGGCATTAAGCAAAGCTAAATATATATTTTATCTGTGAGGACCTGACAACAAACAGTGATAATGGCCTGCGATAGTCATCCATTAGTGAGAACTGGCTTTTCTGTGATAACATACCTCTGTCAACTTAGCTCTGCTTCCTTTTAACCATAACCATTATTATTTTTTTTAAATTCATAGATCCGCTAATCTAAACCTAATTTCTTGTTTGACTGTCGTGCTTGTATTATTATTCGTCTGATTTTATTTAATCATTACATTGCAATTATTCCATTATTCACACACCCTTTCCATGGTACGATACAGAATTATCAAAATGAATATCGATGAAGTTCACTGACCAGAAAAGCAATATAAACCAAAAGACGAACACCTATTTCTTCTTTTCATTTATTAAAATACATATGTGCTCAATTTAGAAAAAAAAAACTCTAAAATTTAGTAATGCTATGTAACAGATATTAGATTTTACAACAACAAAGTTAATGAAATGAGAAACATTTATTTCTTAACTCATAACAAACGAAACTTGTATAAATGATACATCATTAACTAAAAAAAAAAAAAGTGAACCATGACCTGAATGAACCAATACCCATTGATATCGGAAGATTCTCTCTAAAAAAGTACGGAATATTAACTAAAAGTGTCAATTAAATCTTGAAAACACTCAACAGAGAGTTCACCAAAAATCTTTACTTCTTGATAATCTATTTCAAAAAATATGATGTTATAGTCTTATGCATTCACTGCAAAAGAAAACTGTATTATTAATAGTAAATTTATTATTTCAAACTAGGTTATTTTTATATTCTGTGTGAGTGTTTATGTGTGTGTTTTTTTTTCTTTTCCACCCGGCAGTACCCCTGCTGGTTGGGAGTTTATTGAATAGTTTACAAACATGTGTCACGCTGAGTATAACATGTTATAATATTCTACTATATTAACTATAACAATTTTTAGATTATTCAATTACTTAACTTAATTATTAACTTAAATATTAACATATTGATGTATGTGTTACATATGTGTTGATTGTGTATGTGTGTGTGTGTGTGTGTGTGTGTGTGTGTGTGTGTGTGTGTGTGTGTGTGTGTGTGTGTGTGTGTTTGTGTGTGAGAGAGAGAGAGAGAGAGAGTGAGTGAGCGAGTGGTGGATATGTACGTGTAAAGTGCGAGGACTCAGAGAGGATTATAGTAGTACTGGTAGACGACAGGGAAAGCTATGCCTAATATCTTTCACTTTTTTTCCACAGATTTATATAGTTTGTGTCTACATTTTATTGGTGAATGTTTTCAAAACATCACTCAAGTTGAGTACATCTTTGAACGTATCAATGACAGAAAACACTGGTTTATTTGATCTAACCGTCTGTGAAATTTCAATTCAGTCGGAATTTATCCAATGGAAATTTTTCAAAATTCTTAAGTTAACAAGGATAATGTTAAATGAATTTTAATATAAAAATATTTCTATTGGTCATTTTAACTTTGTTTTATGAAATAAATTTCCAGTTGATGTACTGATATTTCAGTTAAAATAATGACGATGTAAAAGTTGATTTTAAATCTGTTTCTATAATTTGACACTTCTGACTAGTTGATATTAGTCATATCAAAGGAAGTAACAAATGGCTCTTGGATTCAAATAACAAAGATTTTTATAATATAGTTATTTAAGATGTTCAAAACTTGAAAAAACATAGTACCTTGTTTAGTAAATATCCAAGATTAGAAATAGGAATGTGAGAGGCAAGCATGTATTGGTGTTGTAAGCAGGGTAATCCATCTTGAGACGGGTCTTTGATTGATTGGTATCTGACGGGTGCTATCTTTAACAGTTTGCACTCTACTTGGAATATCATCCATCGTCTGTTCAACGACGTATAAGTCAAATATCAGCTGCCTGACTTTAGTTTGCCACCGAAGCCAGTTAACGGTCTCTCATTCTAATAGAACAGTAGTGATAAGTTTTTTTTTTATCCAAGAGTAACTGAGATATAAGTAGGCTACTTATACTTGTGATATTTTGCGACTTCAACTCTCCGAAATATACATATACTTTATTTTTAGCTTGTGAAAGTTTTACGTAATAACTCAATCATTCCTCTATTTGTTTGCTTACAATAATGAAAGGAGTGGAGGGGGGAGGGTGCGACTGAGCGTCTGCTAGAAATCTACACCTTTGCTGTTTATTATTCAGGGGAATGACTAAACATTGGGAGTCCTAAATTTGGGAGTAGCTCACATCGAACAGGTTTGGGACCAATGGTTTAACATCCTCTTCGAGGGATAACATTCACACAATGTTTCCTCCTGCCGCATAAAAAATCAATAGGCAGAGTGAGAATCTAACCCGGTCTACTAGTCCAGAGGGGAGCATGCAAGCCACTGGGCTACTCTTGCCTTAAAGTGTGTTAACATTTACAAGTTACCATTAACAAAATCGGAAGTAGTCTGCGCTTAGTTTTTCCTATTCAAACACTATAAAACTCATGGAGTATATGTTAAAAAATTAACATATAGTTACGTAACGTATAGTTACAGAATCTACGTTAAAAATTATAAAATTCATCGTCCACAGTTACTTGTTTCATCGGTAACTGTGGAATTAATGGAGGAAATATAACCTCGGGACTTGTATAAAGTGAAAAATTGGCAAGGATTGAATGATTTTGTTCATGTAACTGGCCAATTTAGCAATGAGAAATGCCATTAAAACATCAACTTTGCAATATTGACCGTTAGTAAGTTAATGTTCAAGATCGTAAAGTTATGTTTCTGACATGTCCTCAAAAACATTTGTTTTTATTATCTTACAAAATATAAAAAATAAGTTCTGGGAATCCTCAAATGATATCATTTTCATGTTAAAATAACGACAATATAAATCAAGATACATCGAAAATATTGTTGAGATATATTAGAATGAATCTAATACGTACTATACATTATTAGAATAGATGTTTGAAACAATGTTTCATGTGTTCTGATACATTTTCTATGCCAAGTTTCTACTATTTATCATAGTAAGAATATCATTCACACAATTTGTAATTTTTCAACTCTTATACCAAGAACAGTTGTAGTTGCTTTGCCTAGAATAACATCAATTAAATAATTGCATCTATTATAATTGCCCATGGTAGTGATCATACATTGTGCGAACTTTTAGTTAATGAATTTTATTGTATAGATTGTCTTTCTTTTTTTTTTATAATTTAATTGAATGACTACAAAGTTTCCGATAATAAAATTTAATCTTACCACTAATCTAATCTTAGAAAAAATTGATGGAAGCAATGGAGGAAATGTTTTTGAATTAATTAAATGGTCTTTGTTTGACTTTAATAAAAGGGGGAAATAGTGTTGGAGAGAGGAGACGGGTGTTTGCACTGCTCTAATCTGGAACCACTACCCCCTCAGGTGCTATAACTAAGGCCTCCCTCCTCAAACAATAGCCCGTCTCTCCGCCACTTATTTACTGCTATGCTTATTTATTGCTCCAACTCTTTACCTTCCCACATTAATTTAAACACCAAATTCTATATTAATATAGTTCATTTAATTATTGTTCTTATCAACCTTCGTTTCAAGTGTAAATATCAATCCATATATTTATATTAGATCAAAATTATTTAAAAAAAGAACTATACTGATGTTAGACAATCCCAATGAAAATAATATTATCTGCAAATTTTCAATAGAAAGTGTTTCAAAATTCCATTTATTCAGGGTTTATTACAGGCAATTAAATAGTAGTTCAAACAAAATGTACTAGAAGTTACCCTAGCATTTTATAATAAAAGGGAAGTTAATCAAGTTTCATAATTGAAAGAAAACCAAACACAGAGCAAACTGATTTCTTGCGTAGAACATCCCGTGTCAAGAGACACCGACGTCTCGACCACCATGATATGCTGCAGCAGCCAGTGTTTCTACTTCTGTCAAATTTCCTTCATAAGTTTTTATTATGTGCTAAGCTCTCTCGCTCATAGCTACGTAGAAGATATTTTGTATTGTTCTCTTCAGTATTTTAAAATAAATTTTGTGAAAATTCGAAGTTGTTTCTTCTTCAAATGTATTAGACTGTCTAATGGAATTCTGTTCCGTTATAGACAGGTATGTACAATCATTAGATCCCACAATGATTCATTATGTGTTTGCTTTGATGTTTTTGTAATTCATGTTAACTACGATCTAATCGAGTTAATTTGAACCCAGAGTTCAAATGATTATGATTATTGATTATAAGGTACAAAAGAACTTTTCAGGTGTACATGACTAACTTATTGGATTAGAACACTGCGTCCTGACTGCTCACCAAAAGCAGGATAGAAGGGCTGTGTACATCATATTTTTAGTTAGTAAAGATTTCATTGTTTAAGCAATTTAATTTGTTTTTCTGAAATAATGAAAGTTAATCCTACATTATCACTTTGTTAAAACTCTTGATATCGTATTAGCTGTGATTATATAGTTGACAGAATCTGTAGTTGTAACAGCGTTTAGAGTCAGTAATATCAAGAAAGTCATACTTTTGCTTCGGTTACAGTTCATGAACAGATTACATACGCTGGCGAAAAATGAATGGGATGTTGTTTTACCGTATTGTTGATTTGAGTAAACATTTGACACAGATGTGAGGAAATAGTCTGCAAATTGACAGTCACAGAGTTACCTTTAATTTCCAGGTATATTGTTAACCAAGTTACAAACGGTGTTGATGATGCATTAGCTGAGGTAATTTGTTGTCGTATATTCTTTAGATTCTTTAATTTTTATAACTGATTTTTTGTAAATATTCAGCATTTATATTGCTAATATGTGTAAACGTTTTAATGTATGATACTGAAAAAAAGAAAACCAATGAATTTTAATTGAAAACTCTTAAGTTGATAACAGTTTATAAATTGTTAAATTAAAATATGCAATGTAAAATTAATTTCCAAAACAACGTAAAAGGAACCGTAAAAAGTATTGAGGTTAGCAAGTTTAATTAATCTGAGATCCAATCAGAGGCGAACATGTAGCTAAGTGATTCAGAGCAGTCTACAAATCACTTAAGTACAAGCTTTTCTAAATCACTGCGCCAGTCTTATCCTGGAACATAACTGTTCCTTGACAGCTTTAACCTAACTAACAATGCCCAGACCACCCAGGAAACACGCGATTTCCAAATCCGTTAACCATTTGTTTTTGTTCGAAATGTTACCATTAGACTATTTCTTATCAAATACCGTTCAATGATTCCAAATTGATGGGTTGTTTAACTTGTATTCGAAATTTACGGTTTCCTTAGTACTTTTATACTTTAGTTTTTTCCAATGATTGTTTTTATGAGTTATAATTTTTTCTTTCATTCATATCAGATTGACTAACAAGGTGATTCCTAGAGTCAGTTATCTCTCGTTTTATTGTTTGTACCGTTGTATTTTCAAAAAGATTTATCGGTTGGGCTGAACTATAAAACCGTAGAATACACTTTCTAAATCATACCTTAAAGAATCCAAAGGACTGCTAAACGTTCTGTTTCATTTCTTTAAGGTACTGAAATTTTGTGTTTTTAAACAGGTTTGATATGATTTAAAACACCAAAGGAATATATAAGAAATCAAATAAGATTCAACAATTATAAATATATCTAATATTGTAAAGTTGCAACATATAAAATGTTATAAATGGTGGACTAATTTTGTGGTTTCTTTAAGTATTGTATGGAATTTTTACTTCCATTCGGCTCGTCGTTAACGACGAAGGTGTTAGACTTGTCTGCTTCCCAACGATGATGTTCGAGTTTTCCCTGATTTTTTGGTTGCAAGTCTTTGCTGGGTTCAGTTTGGAGGGGCTTGATCCTGCCCATTCCTTGGCTTATATGGTAACGTGTTCTCTCTGACGTTACACTATTGATTTGTGTAGGATTTCAAGTTCTATGTTAATTAAATGTGGGATAAAGAGTATTCTCAAAGGATTATGTAGTTTGATGTTATAGAAGAATTGCTAGTATATCTAACTCCGAGATTAAGAGTCACTTTCTTAATAACGTGGAATGTGTGCATAATAGTGAAACTCACGTCGGGACTACCTGACATACCAACAAACTGAACAGGTTTTACAGAGGGAAAGTACTTCTACCTAAGTATAACGGCATACTGTTTATAAACTTTTATAATTTTATAAGGTCTTCATATGTGTTATATCAGCTCTTATCTTCCTATAAGTGTTTCTCACTTTCTTATACCTTCTCCTTATAACTTATTTACCTTGCCTTTGTCTGATAACCATTCATAAATGTAACTGTTCATTCTTTATTTTCCCTCATTATTTGATAAATTCCCACATTTATAGGCTTTTACCTTTACTGATATTCTATGAGTGGAAAGTATGGCTGATTTATTATTTGGCACCCATTTTCTTTAATATTGGGAGAGGAATGTTACCACGTTGATTCTACATTGGGTGTCCTAAATGTTGCCAAGTGTATTTCGTGAAGGGATCTTTAACTAATGTCTGACCTCATACGCTCGGGACCGATGGCCTAACTTCCTCTCCTAGGGATAATGTAATCAGATATTTTCAGACCCCATGTTTTCGAAAACATATTTCCCCGTTTCCTTTCATACCTTATTCAACCTTGTCTATTCTTATAAGTTTCATTAACCTCTATTATACCATTAATTACTTATATCCTTCAATTGTCTTACATTTATATTTAATCTTCTTTCATAATATTTTTTTACCCTTTTCTTATTCCCTGTAAATCCCTCTATTTAGATTTTACCTTCACTATTAGACATATAATTTACATTTCTTTCCTTGACCTCATTACCCGATATTATTATATATATATATATAAACTAGAATTTAAAAAAGAACACATAGAAAGGAAACCACTGAACTCACTACTATATTTCGATGTCCTCGTCTTCAGGAAAAGAAGTGAATCGCTCCAAAGGCTGATAACGACTGACTTGGAGTTCGAACTGAAGCACTCAAACAGTGTAGCCAACTTTCGGAGGAAAGACAGGGAAGTATAAAGATAAAATCCAAATAAAAATTAAAAAATGAAAACATTTAACTAAAATAAAATTAAAAGCTGATAACAACTTAAAAAAATAAATCAACGATTGAGGTTAAGCCCAGGACCGATCTACCGCCAGAAGACTAATAATGCTTCTTCTGAAGCTCTCAGAGTAACTTTCGAATTAGTCTGATCAATCTGCCTCAGGACCTGTACACGGAAACAGTCATTAAAACTGAGTCCGTCAGAACTGGCATGAGTAGCAACGGGAAGGTCACTGCGTTTGCCAACGGATGACCTGTGATTATTCATACGCAGGCTTAGCTTGGTGGAAGCCAAACCCACATAAAAAGAATCACACTGGGTGCAATCCAAACGGTGAAAGCTTTATATATATATATATAAAGCTTTCACATAAACACGTGAAATAACAATCAATGATCAAACCACAATAAGAAATGGGAAAACAAGACTAAAATCTTTCAACCGTAACAAGCGGTTTTTGACTCTGACGAAGACCGCTTGTTACGGTTGAAAGATCTTAGTCTTGTTTTCCCATTTCTTATTGTGGTTTGATCATTCATATATATATATATACCTTTTATCCTTATGAATCATGTCACGTGGCCAACTTTTATTTCGATTATCCTCTGATAGCTAGAAATTAGTTCGTAACATCGAATCCCTTGGTCAAATTAAGATTTACTCTAAAGAAACATGTCTTAAAAAATATCTTCTACTTATATATAACAAATTTAAAAGTAAATATGTGAAATAAAAATTAACGTCTTAACCATAGTAAAACATTCAGAAATTTAACTAAGCTTTTTCAACTAAAACAAATGATGTGGGGAGGCAGGCAAAAGAGTATATTAAAGAGTGAAAAAAGAAAATAAAGGTAACAAACTCTGGGCAAAGCAAGTCTGGGTAAACAAAGGAAGAAATAAGTAGAAGGTATCTGCTATTGTCAACCTTAGTAAATAAAACTATTGCTCCCTCAGCGCTGAATTTAACTTGAACAAACCATTACTAGTGTTTATAATTACTATTAATTTTAAATAAAAAGGACTTGTTATTATTTCCTTGCATTATCGATCTTTGAGACGTGATCATTTCAGCTTCTGTTTAATTTAGATAATGATTTTCATGATTTATATACAAAAATTAAAAACCTCTTTTTTTGACAAGCAATTTTAATGACTCACCAGTCTGATATATGAATATTTATAACAACATTTACACGGAATTTCTATAAATACCTTAAAAATAATCAAAATCGTTTGTTAAGATCTTGAGCCATTTAATTGGTCAAATTTCAGGCAGTTTTTTACAAATATATGGATTTAATTAGTAAATGAGAGTCTGCCAATATTATGGGAGATATAGATCAATGGTCTCTAAGTCAAATTCCCCCGAGGGCTGAATGAGGACTTTTACACTAACACGAGGGCCGCATTATTTAGTAAATAAAAACAGTTTTTATAAATAATAAAAGCTTTTTAAGTATGAAAAATGTTTATATAACAGGTTTTTTTTTATAAATTTATTCAGTCAAACAAAAGCAGTAACAATGATATAGTTATTTTAGTATTTTAGATATAGATAATGCATTTATTACTCAGAGCCTGTATTTAATAAATGCATTCACAGTATCAGTCAGATGTTGTTTTGACTGCCCATATGGAAGCTATGAATCAATAAGGTCATCAATATTAGCAGAAACCAATCTCAGTGATGCTTGTGAATGTTAATCAGTAAGCTGTGATATGATTCCAGACTTGTTAATCTTCATGGCTGAGAAACAGTGTTTATATCCATATATCCTTCCAAACATTTCGAAAATCCTCACATTAGCTCAGGAACTTTAGAGGAGATTAGTGCCATAAAAAGATTTTTGCATTTTTTATTAACTAAAATAAGTTAGTTAAAGTTGTAAACTCAACTAATGGTATTTTAGTGAATTTAGTTGGTAAAAATTCCACTGATCGCGGGCTACAAAAAAAACAATACGTTAAAAGCCACGTGTTTGAGACCTCTGATGTAGGTTGATTAGTTTTAATGCAAAGCCCCTTTTTGACTAATATACCACAAACATAACAAAGGCAATTTATCCTTATTTCTTCCTTAGTCCTCCTGCATTTATTCTATCTTCAAAGAGGTGCCTTTCATCTCTTACAATAAACCTGCTAATCTCAGATTTGCCTTTTTGCACATCTTTTCTTCAAAACTTTCCAATCCTCTTTGTAGTATGGTTCAGTGTGGACCTTCAGGCTGTCTTGCTTGCCTTTAATCAATCCTGTTCCTTCCTTGGCAATTACAGCTACCCTATTGCTCACAAGACCTCCTGTAATTTTTGCAAATGCGTCTATTGATTTGATTACACTCAATTCAACTGCATTCATTGATTGGACTGCACCCAGATGCTTTCTATGTGGGTTTGTTTTCCTCAAAGTTAAGTTTCCATAGTAATAAATATAAGCCATTCATTCGTAGTTGCAGTGATTCACGCCAGTTCTTACAGGCTCAGTTTCAATGACTGTTTCCGAATGCAGTCTCTTAGCCGGATTCCTTATCCCTCTCTCATTGACCGCTTTAGAAATAAAGCACCTATTGTCCCCAGGAGGGTAGGTCTGTCCTGAGCTTAACCTCAATCATTAGTTATTATTTATTTAGTAATTTTAAACAAATGTGCTTACCTGTTTAGTTAGTTAGTTTGTTTTTTTATTAAGTTTTAATATTTCCTTTATTTTTCAACGTTTTCTTTAATTATCTTAGTTAATTCATTTTTGATATTATTTAATTTAATTGCTATTTCTGTCCAACTTCTGTAACTTTCCAAAATACCTACATTCTACCATTTCTACATTATTATACATTTCTACAATATTCTACAATAACTTGCAATGATTTAGTGCCTGTTGAATTAAACAGATTTCATTCCATGTTTGTCTTTGAAACGGCTAACATCGTTCTACCATCTTTGCGTGTTTTCTTTCTGTAACTTTTGTTTATTTAGTTCATTAAACTTGTTATATAATTATTTATATATATAGTAAGCATTCAAACTTTGCGAACTAGTAAAATACATCGGAATATAAATCCTTTTTTGAAAGTAATAACATTATTAGCTTTAATTGACTTGTGGACCAGTACACACTGAACTTACAGAAGTCCTAACATGTTCCTCTGTTTTAGAGTTTTATTCGTGCTGGATGTACGTGAAACACATCCAACAATTAAATAACGCTTTTACTCTTGTTTTAATCTTATTTTTTCCACATTGTGGAATCACTTCCATTGTACAATGGAAGCCGCCTGGTGAAACCATTTTTACTGAAATCTAAATGAGCCGTAACTATGGGATAAATAGAAGCTATTTCAGTTTGACAGGGAGAACTAATAAGAGGCATTTGGCAGAGGAGACTAGACAGGAGTCCGTCTCCGGTGTCTGATGGGATACTGTCAAGACACAAGTGACGGCCAGACTTCACTCTCCAGGGACATTCCTACTCTAGACCCCTGTTCCGTCTGCGTCATTATATGTCAAATAAACTGAATTCATGCATACCTTTCACTTTTCTACTTGTATAGTTGTCAGTCAAAAGTAATTCCTAAAGTAATTATTTAATTTGTGATAGGAACTCAGTAGGTGCTGTCTGTTTCAAATTTATTTTTTATAAATAATAGATTATATAATTTTGTTTAAAATACTAGTGACACTTGTTTTGGTCGGTGAATTAAATGACCGGAGGTGACATATTCCAGCAAAGTTTTTTTTATTAAATCTAAACTCGTATAGTTTTATTAAATCTAAACTCCTGTAGTTTTACTAAATCTAAACTAGTATACTTAGTTTTATTCAATCTAAACTCGTATAGTTTTATTAAATCTAAACTCCTATAGTTTTATTAAATCTAAACTCGCAAAGAGTACTCGTATAGTGACATAATAATGTAGGCAGTGAATTTTTTTGATTGAGTGGTATTAACTGTTTACCTATATTGTGGGTGTAAATTGCGAAATAATTTGTATAATTTAACTCACTTTTGTTTTGAAATTGTTATGTAAGTATTTGCTCTTTTGTCAAATGGTAACATAATTTATTGTTTTTTTCACCATAATATTTTATTAGTATTAACTCTAAAGTTAATATTCAGATCTTTTTAAAAAAAAATTATGTTGTATTTATCAGTAATATAATTTACTTAGATTAATGTTCGTAGCACAAAGTGCTGTTGCTAATATATATATATATAAAATGTCTATTCGTTTATTAGTCTGAGCTTCCCATATAGCATTGGTGGTGTTGAATCTGGTAAGCGAGGTTGTATTTCGATTATCCTCCATGTTTGGTTGATATACATATTGTCGATATTCATTCTCTCTTGGAGAAGTAACATGCAAATTGAATTCCTGTTGAATTTATAGGCGTGTCTTTGTAATATTTTGCAAATATCATCTCCCTTTATACTTCTTTGTTAATTAAGGAACACAATGTCTGCAGAGTAGTAAAATCGGGTTACTTTCCAACAATCACATGTAATTAAACAGTTTTATTATTAGGGCCGTAAAATTTGCTTAAAATGTCAAGGAATATTAAACTATGATTTCCCATCTTATAGTTATATGCAAAACATCGTTCATCAAAATATACTAATTGAAACTGTGGAAATAAGATTGTATTTTAAAGTCTCTTAATGTAAGATATACTTTCATAATCATATTCGTTCAAAATGACTCACTGATTAATCAAAAATTCTGAAAAACGTATTTACATCAAAACTGTGTGTGTTTTAATTAAAAAGGTCAAGCACTTACCAACTTTTATATCTACAATATAAATCATAGAATATAAATGATTTTAATGTAATACTTGTAGATTAATTGAGTTTCAAACTTCCGCAGATACTAAAACATCAGATGGTCTATTTTGATGTATGGTTTTTATATTATCTTTTACAGTTCAATCTCTTTAACTGAATGATCAAACTTGTTTTATTCATTGTTAAAGTATGTATCAGTTTTCACTTGTAAAGTAGCTAATTATTTATGCTAGGTTGAGGTTAAGACATAATAAGTTGAAGTCGGTGTGACTATAAATGAAATCAAGATTTTAATAATGATTTGAAGAAAAATAAGAAATGTTTATCAGAAGCCTCGATGGAATGGCAGTTGGTTGGGCTGCTATGTCATTGCAGTGTTTCCTTTCGTGGTGCTCTTATTTCTTCTTATTCATTACTCTTTTGAAAGTCGAACATGGTCTTGCCTTCGTCTCCAATTCTCGCTCCCCTTATCCTACTTTCATCTTTTCCGTATTTTTTTTTTATAAGGGCCAACAAACACGCTACCTCATTGAAAGTTCTTTTTATTTCTTGATTTTGCATGGTTGTTGGTTAATTTATTTAAATCATATATTTCTCAAAGTTTGTTGTGTGTCCTATAAGAAATTATAATTCTAATCATATTATATCAAATTTTGATAAGTAACCCTGATGAAAAACCTGGATGACATGAAAAAAAAAGTTCACATTCGATTAATAATGATTAAAGAAAGAATAAGTAGGTTACAGTTTCGGAAGGTTAAGTAAACTGTTGTTTACATTGTCTCTTCCGCCTGGCCAGACCAGGAGTGTTTTAACATTAGTTAGAAAATAAGTTCTTCTTCCGCTGTTCATTCATACTTAAATATCAGGTTGGAATTTCATTTATATTATACTAGATTGATGTTTACAAATCTTAATATTGTTTCAGAGATAGATATTTATGTTTATTTCATGCACTGTAATATGTGATAAAGTTGACAAGTAATTTACTTTATTGATCTAATTCGTTTGTTCTGTTTTAGATGCGATAATAACCAAATCAGTTCTTTTTAATTCATTTTCTTCGGATTACGAGAATCTCAATCTAATCAATTACTAAAGTTAAATTTTTTTAAAGTCATTGTTACATTCTTTAAATAATATAAATATACTCCATTTTTGATGTTTTTGTTGACAAACACAGATTGCATTTCTTTCATTTGTATACAATTCTAGCAACTAATGACATTATTTATCGTTACAAGTATTCTTATAATAAAAACAATAGATGCAGATTATTTTTTTTTTGTAGTTTTGATTATTAACTCATTAGGATGTTAACTTTGAGTACTTTAAATTAAATAATTCCTTTACAGAACTGACTATCAAATTCATATATTGCTTTCCACATTAGTTTTGATTACCTTCTCTATAATTTTTCATTATTTATTTATTTAGTTCATTTTTTTTATTAGGCAATTTAAATTTTTTTATCTATATGTAATTTATTCTCAGAACGCAATTATAATTTACTTAATCAAATTATGAGAAGAAAAGTGGTGGATGGCAGAAAATTCCGTATGCACATACAATTCGTGGCTTAAAGGTTTTTGACACTGTTTAGTGTGTTCATCGGAGGACTGTTTCAGAGATTAGTCTTTAATAGTAGACGGCGGCATATGAACATGATCATAATTTCGTACCCGAGCATGGCGGGTACGCATTTAGAATAGCTAAATTTGCAATAACTAAACTTAGGCTGCTTATAACTTGAAGATTAAATAAGTGCATTAATTTTAGTATCAGAAAGTATAGCCATTGCTCAATTCAGGGTTTGCCAAACTATATTCTGTTTTCAATTGAAATAAATTGGTATTAGTGAAAGGTTGCTTACATGGATCGTTATTGATATCTGACAACCGATGGAGCGTAGTTACGCCCATTATTGTGTTGATCTTTTAGATTAGTTAATTCAGGACTTTGTGGGCAAAACATTGGTTCGGCCACTAGAAAAGAATTTGTGAAAAAGTACTTGTTTTAAAGGTTTCGCGAAACCTGTCATTGTTTTCCAGATTTTTGTCATGTATTCCAATGGATATAACAAATTAAACTATTTTATACATATTTAAAATAATTCGTAAAGTAGTTAAAAAAATAACTCTTCAGCTTTTTATGTCATGAAGTTTAAGAAAATTAGAACTTCGAAAGGTCCCACAGTTGAAGTGAGTTCTTCTTAACCTGGGGTTCCTGACTTTATGATGGTGATAATATTGGATAATGATTACAGTTTAGCTACCCATGTAAGAAAGTAAACCAAGATATACTGATGCAATAAAAATTTATATTAATAATAATATATAATATTGTGAAAATTCAAGAAAATATATTTATTTTACTATTATATATAATATTGATAACTTGGAAGTTGAATTCCTTTAGAAAGTTGTTGAAGTATTTTCTTTGACAGGCCTACTTTTCTGCGTCTGCCTCACAATGTCGTTTTGATGTAATTACTGGTTAGAGACCTGACTCAGACGTGAATGATGTTTCAAAGGGTATCATACATTTAATAATTGCATTAGTAAAACTCATTCTTTATTCCTTTCCCCTTATTGTTGAAATTTTACTGAACTAATTTGACACTTTGCTTTATAATCAATTTTTCTTATAGACTATTAATTACTAAAAGGAGTATATATTAATATTGACTTAAAACGTCATGAAAATAGTATACATCTAAAGTAAATGACATTGTCGGAATGGAATAGAATTTGTGGGAATCGAATGTGAATTAATTCCATGGAAAATGTAATGACTTGCGTCAATGAACTTTACCAGTGTATTTATTCTCCGGCCCAAGAAGTTTTGAATGTGCGAAGGTACCCATAGATTTAAAAATCTCGTGTTTTGCAACCAAGTAGACATTGAAGCTGGAAATTTATGATGTATTGCGACTGAATTGCGGAAATGAATTTATGGGTATATAGTTATTATAGTGTGTGTGTGTGTGTGTGTATGGGTGGGTGTGTTTGTTTGGGCGTGTGTGTGTGTTTCTAATAGGAGATTCTATCCAGTGTAGAGACGTGATCTGAAATTGCAGAGGCAAATGTAATAGTGGCAAGTTTGGTGGTGTCAGATGTAGCCTGGTGTTGACGCATGGGGTAGTGGAGTGGGGCTGCAGAGAGGGTAGTTGTGATAAGTTATGGTTGTCGTCCTCAGAAGGGTGATCGCGACGTGCCGCGAGCCGCCCGCCCCGAAATAGCCGGGCGCCACTCGGTGGCCTGCGCGTGGCACGTCCCAGCCCCAGACGCCACTGCAACTGTCTAACTTTCCGAATCTCCTCCAACTCGTCTTTCATTTAATGGATCTACAGTCTTCTCTCCATTATTTTGTCAACAGATTTGTGAAGTGAATTTATACGTAATGTCTTTAACAGAATATGTTAATTTCCTCCAGCTTTTTGATGAATTTGATACAGAAAACCATTTGTTTAATGATATAAACAAAATTTATGAATATAATAAGTATCGAAGAGTTTAATAATATAATATAATAAGTATTGAAGAGTTTTGATGTGTTATGACAGGAGAAACGTGAAACACAAACAGTGATATCAGGCAAAAGATATAGGTTTGTATCCATGCGTTTAACAATAAAAGTAAGTTCAACCATGCAGATATGAAATATAAGGGGTGCCAGAGAACAGATTTAACTGGTTTCCAGATAGGGGCAGTGGGGTATTGAAGCCTCCCCAGGGGTATTCTTGTAGTTTCACAGATAACCGAGATTTATGTGAGACGCTGGGTGGCATTGATAGGGAAGGGAAGCAGGGATCGGTCGGTCTCCCAGACGGCGACATTCAACCCTCCAGGGCAGCCCCTTTCCGTCACCGCCTGCGTTTGCTTGCATTAGCGAGAGGTCCCTTAATAGCGTTACGAGTCTAACAAACAAGAGTCAATGCAACCATTAGATATACATTACTTATCTTTTAATCAATATGCACTTAGAAAACAACTTAATCACTCAGGTCTTGTGCGGTATTCCACAGTATAAATAATAAAGTATTTTTACCAGTTCAAAAAAAAAAAGGTACACTGTCGTTTCATTATCAAATAATAGCATTATATAGTGAGCAAATATAATTATTGTGATATGTGACCCTATAATCAATGAAATCACGATAAATATAAAAAATGAAAACATTTTAATGTCTTTGAATTACTTACTGTCAAAGAATGGACATTTTAGGAAAAAGTAAGATACTGCTTTATGTTGATTTTGTTTGTTTACTATTTTCAATATTTATTTAATATCAATATAAAAAGATTTCACATAAACACGTGAAATAACAATCAATGATCAAACCACAATAAGAAATGGGAAAACTAAGATCTTTCAACCGTAACAAGCGGTCTTCGTCAGAGTCAAAAACCCAACGCAGTTTGTGGTTTTCTGTGGAAAACCACAAAATTGTGGTGTTTTGTGGAAAAACCATTTCTTATTGTGGTTTGATCATTAATATCAATATATCAACTTATCTCAGTTTCCAAGTTTTGTTTATTTTTTTGCATTGAAAGTAGTTTTTTTTCATATCTTCATCATATATTCATTAAGAAAAAAAAAATTTTAATTTTGGTATCTTTCAGAACAATAATTTTTTTTAATTTCTTATAAGTTATTTCATCGTATTCTTTATGAAAATACCTATTAATGTAGAAAAGGAAACCGGTTATAAGAAAGCTGGATTCATTAATACATGTCTAAAGGAGCATACTTCTGTAGTTTATTGCTTCACATGCAGTAAGAAGAGTTCATTTGACACAAAATAATTACTCTTTTTGAAAATTTCCATTTAATGCAAATATTTTCTTAATTGATAGCATCCTATTGAAATCTGTATCGCATTCAACAATATACTCTTATACAACTTCATTAATTGGAATCTGAGTTTTGTTTGAAGGCATTTTAAAAAGACAACTTGCAAGTTTTTGGTCTGTATGGATGCATTTTATTAAGGTTTGCCATTTATTAAACAGTTTGATTGGTGTACTGTAAAAAATTTTGGATCAAAGTAGAACCTATCTGCCTTGATTTGTCAAATCACCTAACTTTAGAGTTCGGAGAGAGTTAGTGCGTAAGTTCAAAGACAGCACTAGCAAGCATTCCTCTTCTTGTAATAGCAAGTTCATTTATATCTTTGCGTATCCTAACCATGGTTATTTAGACTATCTAACATATCATCCATAATACCATAGTACACTTGCTTGAGTACAACCATTAAGAATCATAATATTATTTGTCGTTTTAAAATACCACTCTTCCCTCCCACTCTTCTCAACTCCTCACCAGATGTTTTCTGCATCTAGTGTTTAGTTGGGTTTTTGACTCTAACGAAGACCGCTTGTTACGGTTGAAAGATCTAGTCTTGTTTTCCCATTTCTTATTGTGGTTTGATCATTGATTGTTATTTCACGTGTTTATGTGAAATCTTTTTGTCGTATATTCTATACTTACGCAAGTGACTTCTGCGCTGTCATTGTAACTATACAATCTGAAATCGCTGGATTAATACACCACATCTATATACTAGCGCTGAATCAATACATATTTAGGGATATAAAAACACCTTCTGTTTCCTAGAAGTCTTGGAAATTCTATTAAAGTTTAAACAGTTTTTGGAACTGATTCTATAGATTTGATCTTGTGATAGTAGGTATGTTGTTTCTTCACTTAAAACTTCTCATGCTACTATAGATACAACTTTAATAATTTTTAACGTAATATTACTTTAACCATATTGTAAGTTCATGAATTATTCCTAGTAAGACAATATTTCATTAGACATTTGATCTCCCTTCAATCACCGTAGAAGTGAAGTGTTATCAAAATAGTGGCCGTATTGTCATAAAGGGTGTCATGCTCCAATAATACTTACAAATAATAGGAGTTACTCTTAACACAACAAAAAATATTTCTAACAGTTCGATATTATTGACAAAAAAAACTATTTTCAATGAACTTTTTACTACAAAATATTAAGATTTTTCATCTAGTGGTTACCTGTAATTAATACAGTATTATTAATCCACTTTTAAGAATTTTGAATAAAATGCAAGAAGTAATACATATAGCAAAAAACGCAATACTCAACTTCGTTGGAATAATGACAAACTACTGTAAAGGTCCTTTTTGTTTCAATTACATTAAAAAAATTATTTTACATTATTAGGAAAATATGTTTTATTGCATAAATAACTTTTCTTATTATTAAAAAATCTGACCTTTTTGTCAAGGTAACGCTGTTATCAGTTTCATAATATTCCCAAAATGTCAACACTCTTCTAGAGTTAGTAGTTTTGGAGGAAAGGAAAATGTCTGAAATCATATTTTGGTCAAAAAAAGAAAAGAAAAGAAAAAGGCATTCACATGATATGAGTAATGCCCAAAAACAATAAAACATCAAAACTTTTAAATCCGTCAAAATTTCTCAAGATCGAAGTTTTTCATATTCGCTATACTTATAACAGGGCAAATCAAATATAAGATATTTTAAATTAATATCATATGTAAGAAAATTTAATGCTTAAAACTATAGAAGCATACACAAATCAAGAATACATTTTGTCATATTTTCCAGCGAGTTATTAATGGTTTTCTAAGGAAAGTGTTGTAATCAATCTACCGTTGCGTCCTTTAACAAATGCTTTTAAAAGATACATTGTTCTTGGCATATTTATTAACTCCTTTGTATTTTTGTGTCATGTTTAAGTATGTGACATGTACTTTTTGTTCTTTAATGTAAAACTGCAGCTAATTTCAAGCCACTTCACAAGTGATTCAGTCAACTTAAACAAATTATTCGGTTCTGTTCCACTAAGAATAATTCATAATGTGAACAACTGTAACAACTTCTGAGAAGAAGCTTTGGTTGCCTCGTTTTAACATCACCAGGACACCTGTACAGAGCTGTCAGCATAACTTAAGAAAACGTGCTAGAGCTCTCACCTTCTTTGTTCAATGGGTATTCGCTCATCCTTTGCTGTCTATTGAGTTTATTTTTTGTCTCCTACAACATTGTTTTCTTCACATCCTCTTTTTATCTTCAATGTTACTTCTGAGAAGATGTTGTTGTGTAGGCCCATCTCTGACTTAGAGGAATCTTCTGAGACGGTCGCTTCTTCATTCATACTTAAGACTGATACAATATACGAGTGCATTTTGTATGTTTTTCTTCCTCACGAAAATATCTATGCAGGAGTAATGTATTACCGAGAGTTGGTTGCGTTATACATTTGGTCGAAGAAATTTGTAGAAAAAAGGTACTGGCGGAGATAAAATTGTGATAGGCTCAAGTGTTAATGCATTTATTTTCTACATTGTAATGCTTATACTACTAATAAAAACTATTTTAACTAGTATTCAAACTCCAATGGAAATAGTACGTTTTACTGTATGGCAAAGGGAAAACCAAAAATATATATAGTGATTAGCACATGTCAAATATACAGAGAGAGATCTGCCGTATGGTTTTACCTACGGGAATTCAAACAGCTTTAATACACGGTTTAAGGCTAACATAAGAGAATAATATATTAGTAAATAATAATGATGGAAGGAGTACTGGGTATTGGTATATCGCAGCTGTCGGCTGTTTTTATCACTATCGGCACTCCGTATCAGCGGCACTTTTTTTCTGGTTCCCGATGTCTGATGCTTACACATTATTCCAAAATAAATCCAACACCTTCCAAATGTAATGCAACATATATTCCTTGTATAATGATAACACACAATCATTTTTACTTGATATGTCTTTATTAACTTATCGAAGACTGTGGGCTACTGTCGGATATTAAATGTGATATCCACGTCTGTCTAGTCAGGTAGTTTTTTTTCTATAATTTTAAAGTAATTGAATATTTTCATTGAACTTTGGGAAACCAAAAAAAAATCTGGTGGTAAGTTATTTGAAAAGGAATTATTTTAGTACTAATATATATAAACCAGCTGTATTTTCCAAAGAATCATCCATAAGATTCGTGGGCTTAATCTTGTGAATCACCCTAGCATTTCTTGGACAGGATGTAAAGCCGTCGGCCCCGAGCTTGTACAACTTCAGATACTCGTTCTGATCCCTTTTCGAATAAACTTTAGGTCACCTCATGTAAAATTAAACCGGTAACTAAGGTGGCAAATAACATAACTAGGTCTTATATTTATACATAATATAAATAAAACATATTTGTATAAATATGACTGATAATATTGGTACAAAATAATAAATGAGTCATACCGCTCCCCTGGAACATGAAGTTGTATAACAGAGATGAGAAAACCTTTTTCTTTAAGGGTAAAATTAACAACTTAATCATTTTATCGGTCCGCAGAAGCACGTTGATATAAACTTTATTGGGAATGAAGTATATTTTTGAATAGTTAACATATACGAAAACGGTAAAAGAAATTTACTTACCTAAAATGATTCAATGTTATTTTTTACGTCATTTTCTGTTTATTGTTTTTCTTAATATTTTCATAAATATTTGTTGAATGTTTATTATAAGAATGTTTGTGAAATGGCTATCACTCATTTAATTCAGCAGTTTCATGCTTTTCATACATGGCAAAAAATTGTTATCAGCTGTATGTATTGCCCTGCATACGTATTAGATTTCTGGATAAATGGACAATTTGACCAGATTCATTAAAAATAACCTTTGATTCTCAATCAATATCACTTTATGTATTAGTTTTATTATTAGAAATTTAATAAATTCATAAAGGATATAAGGAAATGAAATGTTGCAATTGAAAATTAATTCCATTGTATAAAGTTTGGTTTTAACTGTAAAATAAATCTGTCTTGTGAGATATGTACTATAACTCCCTGAGTGTGTATTAAATTTTTATATACAAATATTATATTTAAAAAACGTTTTTTAACCTGTAAAATGCAACAACATTATATTTTAAGATTTAAAAATAAATGCCACATTCTTCAGTACTATTACCTTTCAAATATATGTGATAAAACCACAATATGAAATGGGAGAAAAAAAAGACAAAGATCTTTCAACCACAAGCGGTCTTCGTCAGAGTCAAAAACCCTCTGACTCTCACTTTTTTTCTCATTTCTTATTATGGTTTGATCACTGATTGTTATTTCACGTGTTTATGTGAAATCTTGTTATGATATGTTTATATATAAACTTTAACAAATAGGAAAGAACACAGAAAGTCACTACAGAACTCACTTCGATATTTCGACATCCGTCGTCATCAGGAAGAAGTGTGAAGTACTCGCGTTGAGAAGCAAACTGTTACTCATTTATATATATACGGGTTTATGATACAGTTCTGTTCCATTAATTTGTGGATTTAGATATGTTATTTCTATCCATAAATCAGTTAAATCTCATTATAAACCGTGATAATAGTATCTTCTGGTACTTATTATTCCGTACATACTGAAATACTAAAGTTCTGGGTACTAGTGCTCGGTATCGGCAGTTCAGAGTCTATCAGGCTCGGTCAGCCTTAGCTGATAGTCAGTGTATCAGCCAGTGACGTCACATCGCAAATAAATGAGTAAACAAGACATACAATCAAAATGCAAATCAATTTTGGTAATTAAACAGGAAATCATGTATTATTTTGTATAGTTAATACCTAGTGAATGTCGTTAAATGTTAGTTTTGCTTCTTTCATATTCCATGAGACATGACCAGTGTTTTGAGAAACTCAGGATTATAAAAGTGGATTTAATTAATGTGAGGAGTTATATTAAGTCAATAGCTGCATTCACTGATTTTCTACTTGTTTTTAATAAAAAATTACGAAAGAATGCTCACAACCAGGTCACTTATTCGGAAATTAAATTATCATTTCAGCTAGATCATCATATTCTTTCACTTAGAGAACAACATGAATAATAATTTTTTTGTAATTTTTCCTTAAATTAAATGTAGTGTGAATTTTCCTTCATCATATGAAAAGTATTTATATTTCTACGTCATTATTTAATTACTTATATTCTATATGACTCCTATGATTGAGTAACATACTCGCGGTTCGAAGTTGCCACCACTGATCCAGCTAAGTTCCTTCTTCCTAATACATTTAAGAATATATTCGTAATGATTTTTTGATGTGATAATTACACAATATAAGAACTTATGTTTTATAGATAAATGGAACTACATAGTAACTTTCAAAATCATTGTAAACTCAAGTCATGGCGAAATGGGTGCGTGAGTTGAGTAGCATGTCAGTTTGTGGGCATGGTAGAAACATGTTTAGTTCAGCTGACAAAACGAGCAGATGGGCTCTAGTTTGGACCGACCGAGTAAGGCTTACATTTGGGGCGAGAACATGATGTTAGGGGAGAGATGGTCTATTCAAAAGTTCTATTCAAACACATCGGTTACAAAAAAAAAGCTTTCACAATGTTGTCTATTACAGAACAAGGGTTCTATAATCGAAATAGTGCTTACTATTGGGGTTCATGGTCATACATCATTGTCAGGCATTGGGGCCTCAACCCTCTTTTATAGATTACAACTGACCATGCCACATTTCCGAGGATATAGTATAATCAGTGAATCGAATCTCGTCTAGATGATTAATACATTTGAGTTCGGGAAGTTCTGTAGTGGAGCTACATAGTACCGTTCAAAATTATTGTAAACTCAAATCATTCAAGGTCTCAACTGACATTCTCTATGTTAATCAAGTAATTAAGACTTTTTATATGTTAGCTCTTCTGTTTTCAAAGTTATTTAGTTCACTAAGGTTGAGGCTGTTAATTTTTGTTACAAAATAGATCAAACAATTATAATCTGAATAAATATAAAATTTAATATCAAAAATATGAAGATAATGGTTACGTAGTCTTTAGAATCAATTATTAAAAGCTACTCGTAATTAAAAGCCAATTTGTTTGTTTTTTAAATTAGTGAAGCAGATAAATTCAGTAGGGTGGTTAAATGAAATATAGTTGAATTAAGATTGAGGGACATTTGCGGAAAATTTACTTGATAGTTAACTGGAGTGGCAAGGGAAAGCAGTGTCAAGGGTGTTCATCTGTTAATTGATTTTGTGGAAGAGGGTGGTTAACGAAGGAAGTGGTGGATCTGTGTGCCCAACGAAGCAAGACCGCCAGCTGGTGGGTCTCGGCAGGCCCTTGGTCGTGCCCATTACCGCCAATACTTGCCCTCCCCAGGGACAATGGCCCAGCATAAGGCCGCCTTGCAGTCGGCATCATCCCGCGTGCTGTAAATCATCCTCCGACTTCATACTTCACCCCTCCACCCTCCTTACCATCCATAAAGCCCTAATGCTACCAGCATCACACCCCCATATATCCATGAAAGTCAAAAGATCTTAGAATCATTTAACAACTCTAACGAAAAAAACAACCATATTACTAACTTGATATTGCTAAGTTAATGCTTCTTTTTGAAATATCATTCAATTTTGGTTGATATTGTATCTAAAAATTGCTTGACATGTATTATCTACTTAACTACAGTAAGATTTATTTATTCTGATCTGCGTACTTCTAATGGACTGAATGAAAATCTACCCAATTAAAACGAGTCGAGTTAGTGAAAAAACTTCTTCTGGCCACGGTGTCAATATTGTCAATTGTTAATCAGCATATTTTCATACAATATTGGAGTTTACTCTATGTACCATATTGTCTTGTTAAATATTCAGTTAATATATATCATAAAAAAATTATTTTCGTTACAGATTAAAAGTTTTGATACACTATCCAAGTTGGGTTAGTTCTCATTAATATGGCGAATTGGGGTTCTGATAGAACTGAACTCTATAAAATACATTCAATCACAAGTATGAAAAAATCTGGAGTGGCCTACACTCTACTTTACTATAAGTAACTCAATGTCAAATTTCTTGAGTATATAAAACATAACGTATCATTTCAGCATAACATAAATATCTAAATGGGATATAATTATTAGCATTGCATTCGTGAGGTAGTACAGATAGTGATTGAAGGACATATCAATTTATAAGCTTATTTTTGTACATCACAAATAATTTATTATTTGCAAATAATTTCATTAGTATAACTACAGCAGTAATAACATTTTTGAAAAACCAATGTGAACATTTCTTGAAACGAAATATTATCCTACAAGAGAACATGGCTATTGTTCAAATAGCCAGTAGATTTCTTACATCGTTTACTTAACATCCTTCTACATTGAATATTAATGTAAAATTTTCAAATTGAAAACAGTAAAATACCCTTTTTTTTCTCTGAAAAACATCTTAAACAGCGAAGAAAATGTTGTTTTAAGGTGATTTGTTAATTAAAGATGTACGATAATTACAGTTATTAATCTCTAAACGAAAGATTTATATTTTGAATTATCTTTTACATTTTTGGTTTTTAACAGAATTATTATACTGGGAATTTTATGGCTTCTTAGTATTTAATAAGATCATTTTCCTTCCCCTTTGTCAAATAACATATATACAATTTTTTTTTTAATGAGTGTTATCATTTACCTGCACAATATTATTCCTCTTACATCTCTTATAAGTCAATAATATATTTTCATTTTTCCATTAGAAACATCAATTTTATCTCAGTTGATTCGCTCAAAAAATTTCTAAGTCAATGTAAACAATGTAAAAAATACAAAAAATTCGACAAGTATAGCAGGTGATCTCTTAGTCTAGGATAAACAAAGAGTTTTTATATCGTTATTGCTCTTTTCCGTAATTGAAACTTCATGATTTTTTTTTTATGAGTTGCTAATTTTTTGTTCCATTTTTGGTCAAATTTTCATAATTTTTTAACGAGCCGTTTAGCATCAAAAAAACATTTTCTGAAAACACAAATCGTACTCTAACGCCCCTTTAGCGAATGTAATTTTAGAAAAAAATATCTCAACTCATTGTCCATATAATGTTCTATTTATAGGCATAGTTTCATTCTTGTCCGTCAAACAGTATGGCTTGTATCGCTCTCACAAGGTTTGAGATTGATTTATAAGTCAAAATTTGTACATTTTATTGAAAAAAAAATATTTCCTGTTGATATAAAATTTTGAATATATTTTTCGTTTGTTCCGTTTGTAACCTCAAAGATAATGTTAAAATCTCAAAACTCTAGGGTTAGTAGTTTAGGAGAAATAAATGTTTAAAAAAAAACGGTTTTTGGCAAAAAAAGTGACTTTCCCATCATGCATAATTCTTCCCAAACAATAGGGATCTTCGTCTAAATGGGGCCCATTTTTGTGTAAAATATCAACTTGATCCATCAAAGATTCTGGACCGTAGCGTGGTAACAAGCAATGCTAACACACGCACCCACCCACCCACCCACACACACACAGACATCATCGTAAAAACTTCATAAAACGACTTCTGGGACCTCAAAACATGTAATTCCGTCAAAATCTCGAGATCGAATTTTTTCACGATCACTATACTTTACTTATAGTAAAGTAAAAATACCGTTTAATTTTCAAATCATTAGAGATACAAAATTTTTAAAGAACTGTTGCTATGTTATACGTAGTAATTTGAAATTAGTAAAGTAATTACAATGTTAGTCCCATATAAAATAAATTCCAGTGTGATGGTGAGCACTACGTGAGGGAGTCTGTTTGGATGGCAATGACGGAAATTGATGAACTTTATAATTGTGAGTAATTGGTCATATGTTCCTTCAATGGAGACAAGTAAAGGACGTTGATGGAGTAGAATACACGGACAAAACGTAATTTTGCTCTGGTTTGGATGGAGAGTGTTCAGAGATTTATTTCCAACGCTCATATGAAGTGACCAGCCATAATAATATTATGATATGTTCAGTTTTATATTATTGTTATAGACTGATGTCATAATATGTGTTGTACTAATGTAGGTTCTACCTATGTTTAATGCAAATAAAATAAGTAGCAGAATGTTTATCTAGAATAAAGTAGAAAATAGTCTTCATTCTTTTATAGTAGTAGTTTCTGCATTTTAAGTTTGATGATTATTTGTGTTTCCTTACAATAAAGGTCATGACAAAAAATAATACATTGTTACCACGAACAACCAAGCTGTTGGTCCAGTCTTTCAGATAGATGTCATCTTCCACTGATGTTAAAAGAAGGAAAGAAATGTGTTAAGACCACTTTATTACTCATTATTAGCTAATAAGTTTTGAAAATGAACTTTGCCGACAGCTTTACACAACGATAGTTCTTAATGGAGTGTTAGTTTCCGAATCAATGCACTGATCAGTTGCGTATTCCATTCATCAACAAATAAACGATGCTTACATTTTGATATAATATAATGAGATACACGAATATCGTCCATAATAATTAAAACCTGTTGAAATTGAATAGTTCTTTTATTTTTTTTATAATATCCACTTCAATGACAGCATGACGTCAAATATCACAAGTTTTATGAAAATGATACGTTGATGTTCCTTATAAGTGCTGATATACACTATGTAAGTATAGCGGTACACTTGCAAACTGGAATAACGGAACATTCTTTATGAGTATTAAATTGTAAAAGGCATTAATTTATTATATTGCCGATTAGGCTGCAAATTGTAACTTTCTTGATAAAAAAAAAAGATCTAAGTGGGTCATGATGAACTCGTTTCGATCCTGGAGGTAAGGCAAGTTGTCATTGTTCCTGTCATGACCGGACATGCCTATCTTTTTATTAATAGTAGTTTGGCCACTTCTTTCAGTTACCTTTAAATTCTACTTAAAGGTCTCATATTAAGACTTTTTATATGTTTGCTGTTATCTGTTATCATTGTTATTTAGTTGAGATACATACAGAAGGTTGCATATTGAAGTTGTTAGTTTTTATTACGATGTTAATTATGCATACGTCTCATTCGTTTAGTCATAGCAATGTTATTAATTTTGTATCATCAATAATGTGTATTGATGTTCTTATACTCTAAGAATCACTAACAGTAGTGTATTGCTATCAGGTCCCCTAGTCAAAGTGTCTGGAAAATACTTCTCCAATTAAATTTTCTGTCTAAAAAATCTGCAATGTTTTTGAATATCTCTGAGAGTTCTACTTTAGTATTTTTCCTAAAAAGGTTGTAAGACCTAGTTTTTTCTTCTTGAGAAAGATGTAAAACCCATTTTAGCTTATTTTATATCCAAATATTTCTTCTTTACCCTTCTTATTTGGAGATGTCTGTGCATTAACTGAAAGACAGTACCATCAAGCATTTCTCTTATTGTAATAAAGGGTCATCTGCATTTGCTTATCAAAACCTTTATTATGTAGAGTTTACAGTAATTCATCCACTACTAATAACTACAGTAGAGGTGATAGCTCACCTCCCTCAGGACACCCTTTAGTGGATACGATTTCACATGTCGTAGATAGTATATTTTCACTAATTACTCTTGTTTTTTATTGTTGCAATCCATTCTATCGTCATTTACTTATGACATAGGTTAGGTCAGGTTGCAGTGGCAGTTCCACAAGGGAACACACTTAGGCCGAGCATTGGCCCTTTTTGATACCACACAATGAATGATTCTACAGTGGGAGTCCTAAATTTTGCCTAACTCAAGTGTATTTAGAGTAAGGATCTTTAACGAGTACCTGACATCGTACAGGCTCGGGACTGACAGTTTAACGTCCTTCTCCGAGGGACGACGTGCTCAGATTTATTCACCTCCCTCGTGAATAAATCGAGGGCCAGGTGAGGATTGAACCCCGGTCCTATCAGATCAGAGGCATACTTATGGCATATGTTTATTGCGGAAATACTTTAGCTAGTCAGGAAAACACAAGATTTTATGTGTTACGCATAATGCGTTTTGTAAATAATATAATTGGTAAAATTAAACGTTATAAAGGTAATAAGTATCGCTGTAAAATGTGTGCACATTTTTCGTTTGATGAAATTAAGGGTAATGACAACACTTTTTGTGTCAAGTGTTAGATGAAACACAGTTATGATTTTGGAGCAAAAGAGATTTTTGCATAAATCGTATTTGTTAAAATTATTTAGATGACTGCTGCTATCTTCCAGAAGAGATAGAAGACAATTTTATTTATGCGAAATGGAAGATACCATAGCAAAATGAATAATAGAATCTGTTAAATAGTAAATTATGTTCAATATTAAATACAAATCTTTTCAAAACTATTGTTAAAAATTTTCCCGATATGAACTGGGGTTGATTATTTTTTAAGTTCTTTTGTTAGTAGTTCTTAATTTCTTGTTTATAATGTTCAGCCAGTTGAAAATGGTTTAATTGTTCCCTTTTTTTATAAAAATCTTTTTTAAAAATGTTTCTAATCCATTCCAGTTAACTTCGAGCTCGTCAGCTAGTTTTTAATAATTTTTCAAAATTATGTTTTATATGGGAAATAACTTTTTTTTCTGTCTGTTGCAGGTATGTGTTGGGGTTTATTCCAGTTATCTAAGGTAATAACTTTTTTCATAACATTTCTAATTTTAAAAACTAATTAGTTCTGATTATTCTTTAGATATTATTATTCTTATTGTAACACGTTTAAAATACTCCCATAAACGTATATATATGCCCAAGAAAACCTTCATACGGTATATTCATTTTGCATAGATATTAGTAAGCAGGAGACCATGTTTATTAAGTCAAAGGTAACCAGTATATTGTGAGAAGTACCTTGTGTTTAATAATGACTCAATTTAAGGCAGAATGCTTTCTGAAATGTATCAAAATTGCTCTCTACTCGTTCGAAAGAGAATTATAATCATTTAACTGTTGTTTGTTTTTACATAAAGCTATTTTTAACTATCCTAGGTCTAGTAAAATAATATTTTAATCTGAGCAGAGATCGACATGAAAATGTATACAGAACGTAAATCGATAAAGCGCCAAAAATTCGTGTTTGAAATATGTTTAGTTAAGAAATAAAATAAGGTTTTTATCAGTAACGAGAGTTTAGCGTGTCCTCGATAGGGCCAAGGTAGATGCTGGAACCTAATTAAAACAATTCCACACCAAACCTCTGAGGTGGTTGTAATTTTTACAAATATCTTCTCACGTGATTTGAAAGGAGAACGATCCGTTTGGCCTCTGACAGGCCAGATCGTTATAATTTATTACTTGCCAACTTTACTGACATGAACAACTTTAATTAATTACAGTTTGTTGGGAAAACGGAAAGTCCATCGTTTGGGGAAATTTGCGTGATTAATTGTTGAAACAATTTTAGGATAGGTTTATAAAATGCTTTGGCAATTAGGTTGATTCGAAGATTTCCACTGGTGACAACGTGTCGACATTTTTGCCACTGTTTTCCAAAATTGTATTACATTTATACCGTACTTTTGTTATCTGTTTTTAACTATTTTGTTTCTTAATTTTAATAAATTATTGATTATATTGATGTTGTACTATAATTTTTATAAAGTATTTTTGTTTGATAAAGAGTATATAAACATTTTGAAATCCAGTTTTCAAAATAAATACGCGTTTTTAGGTCCTGTGAGTCAATAAAATAATTTTTCCAAATTGGTCAGACTGTGAGTGGGCAGGCTATTTTAAAAATGGAAAGGGCATAATCACCAAATTTTATTTTTAAGTTTCTGGTATCTCTGAGAGGGCACATTAAGCTGGGCATAAAAATAGCACCTTTGCATGTTTCATATGAAAAAAAGCGTTTTTCTTTGTTTTGTTAAAAATCTTTTTTGATTGCAATTGTCTAATTCTTTCTTAGGTGGCATTTAATAGATTTATAGATATGATGAGCAAAGATATTACAAGGTCAAAGGTTCAAAAATCGGTTCTCAAATGGTTATAAACGAACTTTTAAAGAATTTATTTAAAAAAAAATAATAAAAAAATATACATATTAATATTAAACTAGATCCAAATTGACTAAATTAAGAGAAATATAATAATTAAATGAACATTTGTTTGGAAAATATAATACTAAATATATCAAGAGCATTAATGTATGATACAAATAGCTGTCTTCTATTCTATCAAATCATCTACCGTTTGCTATTAGATAAATGAAAATCGTGTGGTATCTCAATGGTGAAATAAAAATACCTTACTGATGACATTGGTAACAACGTTAAATGGAACATCCTGAAATAATTGATAGAGAAGAAAATCACTCTACTTGATAAGATGGAAACTAGCTTATGATGTCACTTTGAAATTAGTTCTCTACAATAACTGTTTTGATCACATCTGGAGATTCTTCTAGCAATTTTCGATATATTAGGAGAAGAAATTCTTTGAACTATAAGATTGTAATTATGGTTAAGAAGTGAATGGAGCCATATGAAATTCTCCTACGTAAGCTGCTGCTGCTTCTGACTTTTAAATTTCAATAAATTGTTTGATTTTGTATTTGGAAGAGATTTTGAATAATTGTCCAAAAGAGTTTAGGTAGGAGGAATTCGGCGTTCAATTTGTAGTTTTTATGACATAATGTTGGATGTTTAAGTAGGTAGGATCTTAGTTTTTTATGGTGGAGGCTTTTTGTTTCAGTCGTAATTGTCAATGTATTCTATTAATTAAAGTTTATATTGCAGACGTTTGTAGCATTTGTTTGATTCTGTACTTTCCATTTTTTATGAAAAATTATAACATAGAATTCATGAAGAGGTTTCTTTAAAATGAGAATGCTTACTGTTATTGTGATGAATGAATAGTTAATATTGTAATCTAAGCGGTATAGCTTGCAGCTTCAAAAGGGTTCTTTAAATGTTGCAGTGTGCTTTGAATTCTAATTAAAACTTAGAATTAATGATTTTACCCCATCTGGAATTGTTTTCAAAACGGTTGGACTTATTGAAGGACTGATAACATCTGTAGTAACATTATATACATCGATTGTAGTATGAATAGATTAGTATGAAGTAGTATAGTTTTAATAAGTGAGCAGCAACTATAACTGTTAAAAGAGGCTCCGGCTGAAGACCGTGACGTAGTTGGTTGCGTCCGAGGGATTGATTGGAGGTGGATTGCGAGCAGGGGTCAGGATCTGAAGGAAGCAGTAATCAAGTTAAGAGAGGATGCGAGTACGCGGCCAGCTCACGGTGATTCGATTTGTAAGTGGCGGCCGGGGTAGCCATGGAGACGACGCCACTGCTCGCTGGGGAAATCCTCGGACTCCGGCCCTGTTTGTTTCCCACCTTGGCAGACCCCAAAAACGTCCTCCCTAGCCAAGCCACGACCCTCGACAGACTTTACTTCTTGAGCGCGCCGTAGTTTACTGCTTGCTTTCTATACACCCCAAAACCCTTGGGACCAACAAAAACCATGTTCCTGCATCTACAAGGGGAGGTAGGGTGGCCTTATCCAGAATGCAGACTCTAATTTAAGACAAAACCTTCGTAAATCCTCAGTCCGGAACCCTGCTTCTCTAAATTTTTTGCTGTTAACAAGATATATTGGAGTGGTAGTTTTTTAGGTTTACACGGTTTTCAGCATTGTTATGTCGTAAGCGGATTATTGCTAAGAATTATTTTAGGGTTAGAAGGGCTAAATGCTTTCTCTACTAAAAAGGTTGAATACAAAAAAAACTGATCACAACTAAATAAGGTTAATCAGTACTTAAAATACCCAAGTTTGAAATAGTACTAATATTTATTTTCTGAACACAGCTTAAATCGTTAGCTTTCTTGATTAATTCTTTACTACTCAACAGAACTAGTTGTTCAGGAAGCCTTCCTCATCGACACCAATAAGAAACCTTATTGTCAATTAAGTGGCTTTGACAATATATACTTTTTGACAAGCTACAATACAACATTATTTTAATATATTACTTTTGGCTATGATAATTGGAAATTAAATTAAAAGAAATTTGAAAGTTAAATGATATTTTTTAAAAATATAATTATTTATTAAAAGATGATTATTGTTACTAGAAGTAAGATTTAGCGTCAGGCAAAATTAATATTACTTGCAAAAGACGTGACTGCCTGAGAGCATGTTAAGCTGTTACTAGGTTTGTAGTTTATCCAGATAAAGAACATGCTATATAAGTCGAATCGGGACATATTGTATTACAGACTAAGAGTCAACTGTTCAAATCCATATCCTGTGGTTTCCATTTTTTGTTATAGGGACTTGAGGGAAAATAAACAGCAGCAGGTTAGATATTGAATTAAAATATGAAAAGTTTAAAGACTTTTAGCACTTTAAAAAATAACCCTAAACATTAAATTCAAGGCAGTAAAGAACATCCTGTTTTAGAAAAAAGAAATAATTTTTGTTTAAAATCAATTAACTAGGTTATTTTACACCGACTGTGGGCATATTAACATTGTGTAATTTATTAATTAAATGATTTTTAATTATATATTATTTTTATATTTAATATACCATTTAAAAAATATTTGTATAGTTTATCCTTGATTGACATTTGTTTATTGATATTATTGTCACTTGTTTTTCTATGTCTGTCAGTGCTGACCTTTTTATATTTGTTATTCTGAACCTATTATACTCATGGATGATGACATTACCGGCTTGGTTTGACTTTGATAGTACTAAGTTCATTCGTGTCTTTCTTAAGTTCATTAGACTATAGGTCTTTAACGATGTATACCTTACTAATTCAACAGTCTATGCTGATACCTCTTTTATGATGTTATCATGTATCATTTCTCTACATTAACTAGTAGGTATGTCGTACAAAAGTCCATCTTCATCATGGTAAGCCTAGGGTCCTAGCATTACTAACTGCGAACGTGTTACTAGCTGACCGCTTCTGACCTCCAAGCAGAGGAAGAAATAAATGGTATTTCACCGATCGTATGGATTTTTTTGGTATGTTTGTTATAGCTATATTGGATTTCATCGAATGTTTTCCTTATCTCGACAACTTATATTCGTATTTAACACTATTTTTATTTTTTATCGAGGTTTGGTCTAGCTTCAATAATTCAACTCCTTTAAGCCGACGTTTCGTCTAAATTTGTAGACATCTTCAGGGCTACATCAATACAGAATTAAATTACAATAACACATGATTAGAAGGTTCGAAAAACTGTCACTAGGGCAGCACACTAGCTGATTTGAACACAAACCGTTATGTAGTTATTTCCACACAATAGAAAAATACAAATTTAATTATGTATATTAATTAAATAATGTAATATAATTATGTTTCATGTTATTGTAATTAAATTCTGTATTGATGTAGCCCTGAAGATGTCTACAAATATAGACGAAACGTCGGTTTAAAGGTGTTGAATTATTGAAGCTAGACCAGACCTTGATAAAAAAGAAAAATAGTGTTATATATTGGATTTACACAGTTGTAAGTAATTGAAATAGTAGTTATACTGGAATCTACTATGACTACATATTTGCGTGCGCTCGCGCGGGTGTTTTAGAGGGAGGGTGTAAGTTATATATATGTGTTTTGAAATGACAGTCTAAGGTAAACACAATAAGACTGCAATAGAATCGCCAAAGTTGTCCTTTTCTTTAACGAGCAGAATGATGGAGAGACTCCTGTCAAGAAAACAATTCACTGACCTGTCTCACCCAGGCCCATGTGTGTCCCTCCAGTCTCACCAAAGAGGTCTAACTGCTAGAATGGGCCCCAGCCTTTGTTGAGAAGGATGACCAACAATGATACTGACCCTCTCCTACCTACCTCTTGTCTGTTCTGCCAAGTATAAATTGACTCCATAATAATTCATGGCTTTCCATGAAACTTATTGTGATTTATTTAAAAAAAAAATACTGAAATCACAGTTATAAATAATCACAAATCATTGATTCATTCATGTATTATTGTGCAAACAACTGTAAGAAGCTGAGCAGTTTACACAAATTTTATATGAGTGTTGTTATTATTAAACTCGCGGAATAACAATTCAATTAATTATCATCTATCTAACTTTACCTCTTGTCTATAGGTAGCCACTTCATTGCGTTAATATAGATAACACCAATGGAGTTGAAATGAGGGAAGGTATGTTTGATAGACTTCTTTGAAATGATGATAAGCCAGTAATAGTGAACTATTTCTGCTATATCTGTGTTATTCTCTTCATAATATTTAGCTTATATATGATATTAGCTTATAAAAACAAGTAAACGGGACTTTAGTTCGAACAAAACCTAACAAGGTTAGATTCATACACAAATTGATTTTCTTTTGTTAAACAATAAAAGAAAAGTAAACATATAAAATAATGAAAGTTTTTATTCAACTAAAAATGAATGACATTAAGATGAGATATTATCCAATATGTTAATGATACGACTATTGATGAACATTATTCAGGCATTGTGAAACTTTCTAACAATTTTTTTTCCATTTTGAATAATATTGAAAATCAACTGATGGAAGATTGCTTTTTATTTGTCGATTTTCTTGACTAATTAATTTGTTTTTTAAGAAATGAGCTGATAGTAAGTTTGTTTTATCTTATTAATGTATTTAAGATTGTATTTTTTTATGCTGCCACTACGTTTTTTATTCTTATATGTACTTCGTTCTGAAGCAGTTTTATTTTCTTACCGACATTCACGTTTGACTTTGTTTACACTCAATTATAACCCGTTAAAATATTTTATCAAAACAATGTCCTATCCATTAAACATATAAAGAACTTTATACTCAATAACATTCTTCTTTCAAAAAATTTTTGGTTAAATCTACTGAACAGGCTCGAGGTAGTGTTTTGTAATAAAAAGTGTGTAAAAGCTAAGTAGTTGTAATAAACAAGCCTTACATCTCGGGCTTGACGACTCGCTGTAATGACTAACTTGTGGCATGAAGTTCTAAAAGCGGCCCAGTTGAAGGGTTTCGCAGACTCCTTTCCCTTGTCTGCAAAGCTTTATGGGTTTATTGTCACCGGCAACTTTCATAAACACTCTCATGCTTAAACTCTCGTCCCATATTTTTTAAAGAAAAAGTTGTTTTAATGACTCTTCAGGCCTCAGGAACACCCTAAATAACTACATTTAACTTTCTAATCAAGTAAACTTGTGCAACGTATTTTAGATAGAGAAAGAAATTAAGGATTGTATTTCAAAAAACTTTACCTGCTACATTACCCGTTTAGAAGGGTGACTTGAATGAATTGACTTTCTAACTTTTGTTGTTAGGTGGTCGTTTTTTTTTTATTTTGAAATATCTCCCTTTGATATTCATCCTCCCTTGAAGATAAGATCGCAGAATCAGGTGGTAAAGCAGACCTCCTAAAACGACCCAGGTGGTATACAGCTTGACCTACCGCGGGGTGAATCCTTAACAATTCTATGGTCCAGGCAGGTGGGTGGCCAATCCGTATTTGTAGTGAATTGCTTCCCGACCGTTAATTGAAACTACGCTTTTATAAATAATACAGATTTCAGTTCAGTTAACAAACCTTACCTAATGTTTTAGAAAAAGCGACCTAGTTGGCAAGTGAAGTGCTATTAAAACATCGCAATGTTTTGAAGATTCTAAGAGCTCACAGAATAATTTTAATCATATAAGTTCTTACAAACTATTCTGATTTATGAAAAATAAGATACATTTTAGTAAGAGTTATTTTTAAAGAGTAATTGCTTTCACTTAAGTAATTGAAATCCGAGTTAATTTGTATTTTATTAGTATTTCTTTACTTAGTTAAGTATAGAAATGATAAAAAAATTTCATCTCGAAATTTTGATGGATTTATATGTGTTGTTGTACCCTCCGTTTATTTGATCGAAAGCAACAGTGGTTTCATAATACCTTTAAAAAACAGATACATGAAGAAAAATGTAAGTGATTAAACTGTCTGTTAATTTGATAGTATGTTTACTTATAGTAAAGTTGAGTGTAGAACACTCTATTTTTTTTAATTTCAGAATGATGGCAAGTGTAAGGTTTTGGAAGTGAATTCGCTGTAGCCGCTGAGATTCGGCAGGCCTGTGCGAGGCGTGCAGGAGTCAGTGGGTTTCTGGCGGCCTCCTGGTCGAGGGAAGCGCGTTACCTAGCGACACTCCCAGCGAAAGCTCCCACCTTGCCATTATCCAGCCCCCTGTGCTCTCTCTTCTCAGCCCGGCTCACTGTTTCTTTTCCTTATTCAAACCTCTTAGCCACGATTTGTGCTTCTTCATTTCCCCCCCTTGCTTAATCCTTTTACTCTTTCCTTTATTTTGTACTGAAAGCTGAAATCCAATTGTCTCAGATTTCTAGTCATTCTGTGCCCTCATTAGTTCATACCCCTTAGTCTAACACTGTTCTACAAGTATATCTTTGATTTTCCATGTGTGGAAGTTAGTAAGTCATTTATTCGCAATGATGGTATATTAAATAATGTACATACAATTAGAAACCTTCAAATTGCTTCATTGCTCTGTGATACTTGTTTATTACAATTAAATATTTCGTAAAATATAAATTTCAAATAATTTCAAAGCAGAATGACTATAGCAAAAATTCTTCACAATATTGTTTAAATTTATTGATAATAAATAAATTCATCTTATTTCATAAGTTGCTCAAACTGTTTTTAAGACAAATGGAAGGTGTTTTTACCTATGGAAGGTAAATTCGTCATCAGGGAAGATCGTAAGAGAATTGTTGACTTAGTTCGTCAGACAGATACATCCTTTTGAGTTCATCTTCTTCTATAATTTTTTCATTATGATGAACGTTTATCACAAAATTTGAAAGCAGAAATATCAATCATGGTAGAGGTTTTGTTCTATTCTCTGTGATTTTTGGTTTTATAAATCCCTAGTATTATTTTTACATTTAAAGTGTATTACATTTTAATGTTTCTTTAAGATCTCGTAACCGAAAATTAATTGTTTACATGAAGTAAGTTATAATTTATCTTACCTCTGATGTTGGATTTCACCTATCTCTCAGTTAAACTCCCTCTTGACGATGATTAATAACGGATTGAATCCTTACAACGTACAAGACAAGATGGATTGGTAACAGATTATGATGTCTGCAATGTTATGGTATCTGTCGAATAACGAACAAGTTTACTTAATAATGTTAATATTGATTGTAAGGTTTTTTTGGAACAATGATTAACGATGTTCTTATGTATACTCTATGCCTGTGTAACCTAATATGTAATATACTTATTTCTGTACCTCTAATTTTTCTTTAAAATACTCTTCAAGTAATTGTGTTGAAAAATCACATACTGATTATTCCTTCAATAATCAGAAACAGATGTTGTAGAGACACTAATAAACATCAACATTTTCATTATATCATTCAGTTACTGTCACATTGCCTTGTCCAAACCAAGTTTTCCAAAACTTGCTATGTAATTTACAAAATAATATGTCCTTTTTCCCTATCGAATGAAGCAATCTAATCCGACATTTTGAATTTATTTCAAAACTTTTTTTATAGCCTTACAAAAGAAAACAAAATGAAAACCATACTATAATAACAAATAGTCACGCTAATTCATAGTAACGCGATTCAAAAACATTGTTTGAATAACAGAAAAGATCAGTTAAACAATAAAGTTAAATTAGTCAATAGATGTTTGACTTTTTGATTGATTCCGAGAACTTGTGAAGTCATTGTGAAAAAATGAAGAATTAATGTTTCTTTAAGATCTCTTAACCGAAAATTAGTAGTTTACATGAAGTAAGCTATAATTTACCTGCCATGTTGGATCTCACCCACCTCTCAGTGAAAACTCCCTCTTGAAGAAGGCTTCATTCTTCTTTCTTTTTTAATGCCATTATTTGTACAGCAATAAATTACTCTCGGTTTTCTTTAATAATTATTCCAATATTTTGTCGTAAACTGAAATTAATAGGTATTTCAAGTTTATAGGCTATAGCTATAAGTATATATGTTATGCTCTCCAGTATGTGACAATCAATGGATGTCATCTGTTGTGGTGGATTGCCTTTGTGCTTATAACATGCTCCTCTAATTGGTGAAGAATTAGTAAAAGACATAAGACTTGGATATAAATATAGCTAAAACAGGACTTCTATATTTCTTAAGAAGAAAGAAGTAGTTCTCAAAGACCTCTTTATTGAAAATACTCAACTAGAATTCTCAGAGGTACCCAAGTACCTTGAAGTCTTGGCAAACAAAAATGTAAACTAGTAAATTCATATAGCATATATATAAATTGGCTAATAATTTTAATAATTGGTCAATTATTTCATATTTTTAAATTCACTTTATGGATATAATCTCAATAAAACAAATGAAATCATTAAATTCATTATCTATGAGTTTAATAATATTTTATCAATTTGTTATTATATCTACACGATGGACACATTCAAATAGAAACAAACTACTTAAATATCAACGAGTTTGATATTTTGTCTACTAATATTAATGTTGAGTGTAAGCCACTCCAGATGGTTTTGTTTAGTTGATTGTAAAACAAAAGATTTGGTTATTTTGAAACCCACTTACATATACACTTTGAGATCTCATCTATCCCTTTCATTATATTGTAGTAACTAAAAATATTGTAAATCAGTAAAAATTGCACACTGAGAAGTTTTACTGATATTATATAATATTTTTTCTAAAGAATACGATTGTTTTCGGCTAACATTAGGACATAAGGAAGGTACTTTACGCAACTTGTGTTACAAAGCGTACTAAGGTCGTTTTTTTTAGTTATTCTTTAAGTTTTATATCGTCTTATTAAAGTACTACTTACTATATTTATTGAATAAAAAAATTCCTTATCTCGTAATCATTGAAAGACGAAAGACTGAAAATGACAACTATTGAGTGCGACCTGTAGTTACTTATCAGATTGTGCCACAGCAAGGATTGCATTTTCATTATGATTGGCAACATATTAATACCTGCATTAAAATAAACAAGAAACTATATTGATTGTCCTCGAATTTGATATTATGTTTACCAGCACTTCATACTATGTTTTATTTAAATAATTATGATATTTAATTATCATGATTTCATGATGGACAGGTTGAAATAAATCAAGAAATTAATTTTTTTGTTAATGAGTTTATATGTTTACTTATGTTGAAGTTAATGCGCACAATTCCGAATTTTTGTTAGATATTTTAATATATATTTCAAAGGTATTCAAAATATTTGGTAAAATAAATAATTTAAGTCCATGAGTGTTAGTATATCAAACAAAAAAAAATGTATGAAATAAAATTATATCTGTTAATATCACTATAATTCCAATAATTTCTCCAAAATTAATAATACATCACATCCGAAAGTTCTAAAAGACCTGAAGAACAGAAAAAAAATAAATTTTAGAATTTTTTTTAAGAGATTATTTCAGTATCATTTTATCTTATGAGATTTATGCATGGCTAAATTATTGTTAATTAAATATTTATTTAAGTTAATTTGCTTTTACATTTTTTTACGAACTAATTGGTACACATTAATATTTTAAAATTACTTAGGAAAGTATAAGATATCTGGTATTAATGAAACTGGAGAAGGTTTTTTTTAAAGGTAGAAGTTTTTTTTTTTTTAAATGACAGGTATAGAAAAGCCAATGAAGTTTCCTTAGTACTTAATCTACCCTCTTAATTGAGGACAGTATTGATAATTTCTTCTCCCTTTGCTTTGTTGTATTTTTGAAGTGGAAGGTCATTAACTGATTAGCATAATTAATCAGTCACGAATGGGTTTGACCTTCCTCTTTGTAATTCCAAGTTTACTCGACTGAATGTTGCACCTTATACTCAGTGTCACTGTTTCCCAACCCTTTTTCCTCCTGTGTTTTACTTCTAGGAATCAAATTTTTGTTAGTGCCACTTTTTTATTTACATGTTAACTACCTTTCAAATAGTTGCAATGGCTTCACATAACCCCTGAGGATGGTAAAATATAAAAAGTACCTTCTTTGATAGTTTCAAACAAATTCGTATTTTCCTGTATTAGTTGAATGTTATATTTATTAGAATTAACAGGAGGCTGATTAGGTATAGAGAAATATGAGCTACCCCTCTGTGACATCTGTGCGCCTCACAGGCTGAAAGGTTGTACAGTAAACATATCTGCCATTATTCTTTATGAAGGAAGCTTTCAGTTATTATATCTACGCTTTTTAACAGTCTTTACTGATCTGAACTTCAGTTATGTACTTATAGTTCACATAGATTAACCCATCTATGCTGTTTATTCTCAAAGGGTTTGGAACAGCAAAGGGGTTTTGCATCATGAGATATTTATCGTACTTTATATTGAAAGAAGAGCTAATTTCATGTTATGTTGAACTGAGTTTATTATGTTAGTAGTAATTTGCAAAAAAAAAATATCATGAATATGAGATTATTGGAATGGGCACTATATTATTGAAAAGACAGTTATGAAGTTCCACCGTTAGTCTTTCGTTAAATCATGGTTCTCCTGTAAACATCGCTAAGACGTCGATTGATCGCTACTATATACATTAGCCATACACCATTAACAAAATAGTTATCTTGATATTGTGAAGTCTTTAATTATAATTGTCTTTACAACTAAGTGTAATAGATCATTTAAATATAACAGTAGTCGGTATAAATTTAGATCATTCATCATGTAAGCAGTATTATCATATTTGTTTAGTCCAACTACCATAAAGCTTTAAAACTTAGATTCCTTGTTTTACTTTTATACATTTTTTATAAAATAAATACTATTTTTTTTCAACTTTTTCATTCTTATAAACCTTGAAAACATGATGTTCAACAATTAATCCAACAAGAATTCCTTTTACACTTCTGTGTTTAAGCAAAACTTCAATATTTAGGCTAAACAAAAAAAAAACTCAGAACAGAATTTGGAATATTTATTTATATCACCAAAATATGTCATTCGATGAATATTTTCTAAAAGTAGCTGTCCAAAATGCAATTAAAAAGATTAGTTGACATTCGTTACTTATTTCATGAAGGCAAAATATTCTAATTTTTTCAAAATACCTTGTCATTCATATTAAGTAATAGAATGACTGTATTAATGTCGAAAAAAAAACTGAAAAAATGTAGCGGAAGATGATAAACAGATCTCAATCGTCAGTTTGATGTATGCGAATTTAAAATGGGGAATTGGCAATTTTCCGCGTGAGCTGAGTTGGATTGTGCACGAAATGGGATTTTTATAAAAAAAAAAAAAAAAAAGGAGGGCGTTTTGGGAGAGAGGGATGGCGAGGGGCGATAAAGTTGCGAGGAGTTGAAGTTAAGCTGCTTGTGGGCAGACCTATCGGGCGCGCAAAGTCCACGCTCCAACTTATCTCTCTGTTATATAATATTAATACTGGCACCATCTGGCTTAAAACTTTCATTCAATATAATGAAAGCCACTTAATCTCTCCAGTTTTTAAAAAAAATGAATTATAAACGAAGCTGTTTATACGAAACGTGATTTTTTGGTGAGAATACATACTGTTATAGTTTCCGCTCTGACTGTCTTAATATGACCTATATCGGTAATTTTTAACTGGGAGTACTAACAACCCTTGGGGTGGAAATAAACTTCCTAGAGTGTGAGAAATAACTTCTCAAATGTATCCCGGAAACATGATTAATAATAACAATACTTTCGTCAATTTTGTGATGTAGAACAATCAATACGCGAAAGAATAAAAGAACGAGTGAAGCCGTGTGACCAAGTAATATCTCTAAAGGCTTCTACACTATCCTAAGTGAAAACACTGAGAATCATGAAATATCTCCCAATAAAAATAAAGAATTAGGCTACGGAAATTGAAAAAAAGTGTCAAGCAAAAATAAAAAAAATAAATAAATCATGAAGTCAAAATGTTTAACCTACAGTAGTAAAGGACCTGTGATAAATCGTACTGAAATTATACAGCTTCTTATCGTAAAGTTCAAACAGCGTAGCAGTTAGTTCTTCACCTTTATAACAGGAAACAATCATTTGAAGAAGAGTACTTATTTTCATTTTAGAAGAGACATTTATTGACATGTAATTTCGTTTGTAAAATAAAACAGTTTTTCTATGTTGTAAGGAAAAAGTAGCGGTCAGGAAAAAAATTGATCATGAGGTTTTGATAGATTGACATCTTTTCAGATCAACAAAGTCCATTTTATTTTTTTTCGATGATGTCTGTGTTTGGATAGAATGGAGGTTTTGAATCCTAAAATTTCTGGGCATGCTATATGCTACACTGTTTGATGGATCAAATGCACATTCAAGTATAAATTTGGCTCCATAGTGTGATCTGATCTATTTTGTTTGGACAAAAGTGACTTTAGGAAGTCGTTTTTTTTTAATACGATTTTGTTTAAAATTTTTTCTCCTAAACTTAGAGTTGAAATTTTTAGATTGTTATTAATCTGACACACATTATTAACTGACAGAAACTTCAGACTGTTTGAATAACATAAAAGATCAGTTTTGTGATAACAGTCGGAAAGGGCGTTGTGGTACATTTTATAATTTGAGAATTTTTTTTACAGTAATTCGCTAAGTATAGAGCGATGAAAATTTACAAAAAAATTACCTAAAAAAATTTCAAGAAATTCTGAATACTGCAAAAGGAAATATTGTTCTAAACGTTGAAAATTCAACTTAGAATAACAGATAACCTGCTGTACTTACTGTATTGTTTAAATTGACAAATTATTTTTAATAAGAATTGAGTAAAAAAATTGTTACCTAGGTATTAAGAAATAAAATTTTTTAGATAGTTTAAGCAGTTAATATAATTATTTAAACTCGGAAAATATTTTGCTACAAGAATACATTTCGCAGTGATTACACAAGTTCTTCAAGTCAATTCATGAGTTGAAATTAAGATTTTCTTAATCTTAATTTCTTAATCATGAAAATTTTTGAAAAATTCAGGATTGTTTTAAAAAAAACCACGAGTTTTCTAATTAAAGTGAATTCTTGTTCAAACTGGCGAAGCGTTCATACTATGGAATGTATGGTACTAGGACTAGATGGAATCAATCTGAAGTCACTCTGTTCTGAACGTGCCGAGAACTTACACAGTTACCGCAAGCTCTGATTGACGCCTTATAACTATAGATATATTAATGATAGAGGAGTCATTGTGCAGCACGCATACAATTACTAACACATAGTAGAATAAGACATATTTCAAAATGCGGTTATGTGGTAATTTTCATTAATGATCTCACAATCTAGGAAGTACATTTCCACCTCAAGAGTTGTCAATATTCCCAGTAAAAAATTTCTGATATAGGGCATATTAAAACAGTCAGAACGGAAACTATAACAGTATTAGTTCAGTTTTATTTTGAAGATGACTTCCATTTATCACATTAATAAAAAGATTTCACATAAACACGTGAAATAACAATCAATGATCAAACCACAATAAGAAATGGGAAAACAAGACTAAGATCTTTCAACCATAACAAGCGGTCTTTGTCAGAGTCAAAAACCCAAAACCTCAGTTGAGTTTTTGACTCTGACGAAGACCGCTTATTACAAGTTTGTGGAATGATGCACTATATCTTCGCTGATAAGAGTTTTCTTTGAGGTTGGCCAGTCTCTTCCTGAAATTTATGACTCCTTCTGACAAAGACCATCTTGCGTAGCTGTATTCGTAGATCAAATGATCAAATTTTTTTAGGTGATTTTCTCTTTAGTAACAACTTGCAGTGTTTTTTATCCTGAATATGTTGAGGTACTGTTTATTTTTAACATGCTCCGTGTAAAATTTCGTCAATCTGCCGTTTATTGTGATTGATTCTGTCTTTTATTTCAGGAAAGCATTCTCTAGTTGTTTTACTTATTGTGTAGATCCGCCATTGTGTTTCCCATTGCTGAGTACTTCTTGTTTCCGCCCAGTATATCAAGTAAGTGAATGAGTAAAATCCGTAGTCTGCAGGACTCCCTTCTATCTTGTTCACGTTGAATGATTTCAACTATATTAAACGATGTGGTTTGATATGGCAGGGTGGAGCCAGTATTTAGGTTTCACTGTTTTTCTAAGAATTCTTTGTTAATGTCTGCTAATATTCCACCCATGGACACAAGGTGCATTGTTTTTAATGGAGAAAGGTGTAATTCTCGCTGTGACGCATGAGACATATGGGAAATCGTTCTATCACCTTTGATAATTCTAATAGTCATCATCCTCTTCCTAGATTGACATTATTTTTTCTCCTTATTAAAACCTCAAACCAAATTGGGACGCAAAACATCATCATATGCAAGAATACACTTGTGTTAAGTATTCTGCAAGGCCTCATGGCTATGCCCCCAATGTACTTTAGCAGTATTCGTGCAGCAGTTGATTACTTTGAAGTTTCTCTCAAATATAATTCACATGTTTATTCTATAACAGTCTATTATTATGACATAATTTTAAATATTTGATCGCTTCTACCTGGTTTAGTTGTATGCCTTTAGTGCCTAGTTGTTTCTTTAGTGCTGTTGTTGATTGCGTGATAGTTGATCGTTCTTGGAAGTAATTCTTGGTAATATTGAACCAATTCATTGGACAACTGAGTTTTTATAATTTGTGATTTTTGCGGGTCTCCAAGCTGAGTCAAACGGCAGTACTTTAATTGAGTATAACAGTGATAACGACTGTTGATGTCGGTTGTGGCGGTGCACTAGTGGTGGTTCGCGTCTAGCCTCACCCTCTAGTGCCAGCTTCTTTATATGCACCCTCCACTTGAGCCTCCCCCACTGCTCTGCTGATCACCGCCACAATGCCTGCCATCCCTAACTCCTGAATAATTACTTCACCATCACTGGCCTGAATTCAGCTCAAACAATGCATGCTGCTTTCAATATTATCAAGCGGCCAATATACTTGCCCACTTGTCAGTAATTGAACCTTTTTCGGAAAAGTTATTAAAAATAAAGGTTAGGTTAGGTTAGTTTGCAGTGGCAGTTCAACAAGGGAACACATGTAGGCCGAGCATTGGCCCTTTGTGATACCACACAGTGAAGATTGATTCTACAGTGGGAGTCTTAAATTTTGCCTAACTCAAATATATTTAGAGTAGGGATCTTTAACGAGTACCTGACATCGTACAGGCTCGAGACCGACGGTTTTACGTCCTTCTCCGAGGGACGACGCGCTCAGATTTATTCACCTCCCGCGTGAATAAATGGAGGGCCAGGTGAGGATCGAACCCCGGTCCTATCAGTTCAGAGGCGAGAACGTAACCACTGAGCTAGCCTGGCCCCTATTAAAAATAAAACAAAACGAAAAGTTTATATTAAGCATCGTATGATAAAGAATAAACTTTTTTTTTACAAAATTACATAAGTCTATTTCTCTGTACATTAAGAAAAAAAGTTGTTGCTCCTTTGTTAGGGTTTTATTAGAATGGAAAGGAAGAGCGCGGCCGTAAGTAAATGAAGAGTTAGGTAGAAGAAATATTGCTTTCCGCTGTTTGGGTCGGCGGAAGGGTTGATTGGGTGCTCTCGTTGTGCGGAGGGTATTGTTTGGCGGAGTTAGTTTGCGAGATGGTGCTTGCGACTCCAGTCTGCCTGCCTTTAACTTGATTTGGCAAGTTGGCCCAACTCAGCTATCGAAGCCGACACGCTGGGGATTACCGCCCCTCTCTACCCTTCCGGCACCCTCTTTAGTCTTCACTTAGCAGCAATTACAAACAATAACTTCTCCTCCCTCCCAGTCAAACCACTTTAACTTGGTATTTGTGTCAGACTTCTAGAAACACCTTATTTTCTATCTCGAATCACAATCACCTATAAAGAATTGAAAAAAAAAAAACTTACGAGAGTTTCTTTTGTCACATTAGAAACTAGTAAACTCCGACAACACTCGGGAAAAAATAATTAATTTGGCAGGTTTTTTTGGTCAAAATACTGATATACGTTTTTAGCCATTTCTACATTTATAGAATATTTGTGATATGGTAAAAGTAGTTGCAATTTGTTAAAATGAACTGTAAATATACATTAATATAATTCATACTGATGAATAAATGGTTATATATGAATTTATAGTTATTAGTGTAAAGTAGGAAAAAATATTTAATATTTATTGTTAATAACCGTAACCAGGCAATAAGAATCCTTCAAAAGTTCTTTTATCATCATTCCAGAGCACTTTCTTAACTTTTGACCAGGAAGAGCAGCTTCTACACAGTACAGATCGCACTCCATACATATGTAATACCAACTAAGAGAACGATGATTTTCATCAACATTTTGTGGCCAGATTTTTAATGTTTGGGGAAAAAATTATATCTTTTCATAGAAAGTAGCCATTACATAGCTCAAATTATTATGTAACTTGCCTCATGGGTAATAGGAACTTAAAGTATAAAATTTGTTGATAAAAGATCTTTTCGGTTTTCAGAATATCTTGCTCACAACACAATACACGCGCGTACACATATACACAAACAATGTCTTCGGATACGTCTAAAAGTGTATTTCAGTAAAAAATCTGATATCAAAAGTTTGTCCCGAATATAAAACTGTACTTATAGTTCATTTAGAAGATAAATAATCCCATGAAGGTTTATTTTTTAAGTGTCTCATCTTATTATTTTTAACTGAAAAGAAAGAATTTTGAACATCTACTTTTACTACTGCGTGTCTAAAAGTGTATTAGTAGTGAAAAAAGATATTTAACATTTGTTTTGTAAGGAAAACTACAAGTCGCGTTAACCATCCTTATTATGCATAGCTGAACAGCTTTGCTGTAATAAAATCGTAAGATGCAATAAGTGGATGGTCTACCTTATAATGTGACAGCGATGACAAGTAAGCAAGCCGTAACATATCTATTGTCCCCATCGTTGACCTACTCCTCACATCATAAATATTTGTGTACATACCATTTCTTTGTTGAGTTCTGTTGACACCCACCAAGCACAGGTTCTCATTCTGAGGAAAAATATGGTAAGTGAATCCGAGTAAATATGCTTAACTTCTTATTAAAAAAACAAGAGTTTTGTACACTGAACCTTCCAACTTCACTATATTAACCCTAAATGTACACTTTCTCCTATATTTTCCTCTACAAAATTAACATTATGATTTATACTAATGCTATAGTAACTCTTGTATTTGTCCATTCGGGATTGTACTGGGTCTTAGTCTGGTTTTTAGATCCTTAACTCTTGAAAATCGATGGAAACTCCAAAGGCACTTCACTTAACTCTAATACCTTAAACCTTCTTCTCTTCTCCTTTCATATGAGATGCAAGTCATGTGTCATCTCCTTCGATGTCTGATCTTACGTCATTTGCATTAACTTAAATATTGCTCAATTCTCTTATGGGGGAGAAACAAAAGTGTTGAACAATGTGATTTTCTTTTCTTAAAATCTTGCTTTTGATGATATCTGAATCTTCAAGTAAGTTAGACTATTTACGAATTAGTCCACATATAAATTTTTGTTTTTAAAATGAAGAGGGTCACAGAGGCTCAAAATATATGAGCTCCTGAAGAGAGAAACAACTTGAAAAAGTTGGACAACATATTTGTAGTTTATTGTTGAAACAATTTGCAAAAGGTTTGATGATATGGTTTCTTGGGATTGTTAATGCTTCTGTTGTTTGAATAGTCTCTATCACTAACGTCATAGAGGTTACATTCCCTGACCTCTCTTCATTGAATACAGATCGCGGCTTTCTAATCAGGTGCCCCATCTACTAGGCATGTATTAAAAACGACTAAACATAATCCGCTATCAATTACTGAAACTAAATGTAAAGAAGTTACATCATGCCATTTTATGTAACTAAAATGCATAAACAAGATATAAATAAGTTTCACGTATGATGTTTATGAAAGCTAAATTGGACTTAATCTTTTAGTATGATGGCAGAAAAAAATTGAGTGAAGTATTTTACTCTTTTTTGACCTTGGTATCAATTTATGATTTTATTGATGAAATCAACGATTCAATTTCCTTAAAAACATCACCTCGATTGCAGTGTTTGTTTTCAAGTCGTGGCAACACAACCCTCGGCCCAAGGCGACAGTCACCCTAAATTCAATCTACTGGGTTCCCGTATTTATTCATTTCCTTGCACCAACATGTCTGAGTTTGATTTGACATACAAATCCATTTACTGTTCAATCTCCGCCCATTTACAATGAGTATCTGAAATTAAACTCACTGTTGACTCCAGAAGAATGCTGGAACTTTGTACTCGTACTTCTGGATTGTAAACAAGGGCAGTGCTATATTGACTAAATGTCGCTGTAAACGAAGTTGAGTAAGCAGAGAGTATAAAGTGATTTGTTTCTCGCGTTGTTAATTATGACTGGTAACTCCAGAGATTTAATATTTATTCCTTTCAATAAAATTTGAAAGGTCTAAAAACAACTGCATGATTTATCTTGAGTGAGGTTATTAGCTAATTATGTAATTATAAAATAAACTCTGAGTCTACTGTTTAAAGCACCTGAGTGTTCGTCACACTTTCTACATATTATCGAAGTAACACAATACAGGCCAAATTATTGAAACCTTTGTAAATTTGACATTCCAAGTGACTCGGTATTGCAAAAATTATTTGAGAATTGGTGAAATTCTGTCAGTGTTCGCCAAAATATCTCAATCCTAGAAAGTTAAAATATCTGAGTATTGTGGACAAAGTATTTGTCAAACTGTCGTAGCTATTTTCAAGGAACTTAGATTTGGATACCCTCAATGAGTAGTGTGCTTAGTTGTAAGCTAACAGGTAGATTGCTTTCCTTTAGTTCTGAAGGTACAAGTTTATAGTCTTGGTCATGATCTTAGATTCTTCATGTAAGAGGTGAATCTAAGACGATGTATCCAATGTCTTGGGTAACTCTTCTCACGTAGTGGGTGTACATCCGTCAGACTCGTACCTGTACAATGAAAGGTCTCGTTAAAGATTCTTACCGTAAATAATCATAGTAAGGCAAAATTTAGAGCTGCCGATGGACGATAATCATTGGAATCTGCTAGTAAAGTGGAGCTCCTATAACAAGCAAATAACAAATCAGTCACACTGTGTGCTCCAGAACCGCAATAAAAGATAAAGTGTAAAAGTGATGTGTTGGAAACAACTCTCAGCTATGTTAAGCTTCCTACTGAAATAAGTATTTTTAAGCTTCCTACTGAAATACGTATTTTTAAGTTTCCTACTGAAATACGTATTTTTAAGCTTCCTAGAGTACTGTGGAACTTACAAACCTTGAATGTTTGCATTTATTTCCTCTCTTGAACGTTGATTGACAGAATAGTAAAACGTTTAGAAAATGAGAACATTTAGAAAATGGAATTTATTAAATTTATTAATAACATTTTAGTAAAGTGATAAATTTTGTGTACAAATTATTAAATTAACTATTAAATCAAAGTTTTCAGGTAGTTTATTTTTTTTTAAATATATTTTATTTATTATACATTATTTAGGTACTTTATTGTGACTTATAGTGTTATGTTATTATAACGGCGTTTTATTCGTAAATGGAGAACCTTGAAATAAAGTTGTTTAGAGCTAATAATGAGGTACTTGATGCGAAGGGATGATCAGTCATTATTAAACTGTTGACCGCAGACACCTATGAGACTGCCAAGGTTCATTCACTTAAAATTATTGGCCATTTGTGATTGTTATTGTGTAAATTACATACAATTTTTTTTTATTTTTAAATATTTTAAATTTAAATGGAGGAGTTATATATTATTTAATTTCAATATTTGTGAATAACCACTCAGATTTTCACAAACCAGAAGAAGTGGGGCATTAGATACCGCACCTGGTAGCAAAAGACGTAGGTACCGCATCTGCTTTCATACAATGGATTCTAAAATCTCTCCAACCGCCTGTAAGTGTCATCAGTCATACAGTAATGCTTGCATTAAAATAAAGTCACAAGTATGTTATGCGAAGTTGACCTGCACTGGCCCAAACAAATCAAACCTTGAAAAATTGGGTTGGACAAAGGAAATCTACTATTCCTATATATTTGATTATTGATATTTATTTTCTCTATGAATAATTTATGGCTGAATAAGATTTTTGTTTCAAAAGATTAAGTTGGCAATATGTGATTAGTCAAAAATGTTTTCCAAAATGACTTTGTTTCAGTAATCTATGTGTTTGTTAATTTAAATCGAAATACCATTATCGATTGATTAAACGAAATCAAAATAATTTAGGCACCGCTAGATAGGATTCAAGATGAAAATCTTGTCAAAGATTTAACCCAATTTATTGTTATGGGTGATATTTAAGAAGGGGACTAGAATTATATTGGATAGAGTGAGGAATGGTTGTATCGCGAATGGTAATATGGAGAAGAAGGTAAATAGGCAGGAGGATGAAGTCGTGCTAGGACTGGGTGGTGACAGGGATTTACAGGCCCCGCGGAGGAATGGGCGTATCAGCTAGTCAAGAGGTGCTCTGTATGCCTATGGGCCGGATTCGTTTAGCTCGCCGATATACCGGCTCCAGTCGCCATCTGCGTCCTCCTGGCCCACTCTGCCACCACTTGACAACCATGCCTACTTCCCCAATCCTATCCATCAAAAGCCCCCGAATCCTTTCCCTTTCACCTTATATCTTTAAATCTTCCACTTATTTCCTTTTGCAATATTTTTTACCTTCTTATATCTACAATTCTAATCGATCCCAAATATTATAACATTATATAGCATTTCTAACGTTCAATTATCCATGCAACATTTAAACACTTTGCACTTAATTTTACTTCCTCCAACAAATATAACAGCCACTCACCCCACCGGATTAACGCCCACCATTTCTTAAACTTTATGGAAAACAACCCCTTCTACCTTTTCCATGTATATATTAAACCAAATATTTCACCTTAGATCTTATTCTCGTCCTGATGATGAATGTTGATCATTCGAAACATGTCGACCATAGGAGATGTACTTTATCGTGTAGACGAAATAACGAGAGTGTTATTTAGAAAAATTGAGAAACTTGTTAAGAAACAGGTATCAGCTAAGTTTGGTGTCATTTTCAATAATGTGTGTGTCAAAGAAGGACTGCTACCAAAATTTACGAATATATATATATATATTTTCAAACGAGAATATCAAATAGGAAAAAAAAGACTACGATCTTTTAACTGTAACAAGTGGGTTTTGTCAGGGTCAAAACCCAACTCAGTTGGGTCTTAGTCTTTTTTATCCCATTCTATATTGTGGTGTGACCATTGATTGTTATTTCATGCGTTTTGTGAAATCTTTATATATATACTTCGAATAAAATGAAAGGTCCGTGTGAACAATAAAAACTTTAACAAATAGGAAAGAACACAAAAAGTCACACTAAGTCACTAACACTAAGTAACACTAAGTCACTAACGAAGTGAGTTCTGTAGTGACTTTTTGTGTTCTTTCCTATTTGTTAAAGTTCATATATATGACTATTAATAAAAGTATCGACCGTGGAATAGAAACAAAATCAAAGTTTATCAGGAGTCGGTCACTATATAGGTGCATATATATAAAACTAAATAACAAAAATGAAGCTAAGATATTTAGACAACAAGACGGTGATTCTGAATCCCATTGTTGTTCGTTCAAATTCTCATCGATTCAGTTTTAATGATTGTTTCTATGTGTAAATCATTAAGTAGATGACTAATTCTAATATAGTTAAATAGGTAACTATATTTAATAGAGTTAACGTAGATAGTTTTAAAATATCGCTTTGTGACCAACGGAACCTTCAATAATTATTTAAACTGCTATGGTGTTTACACTTAACAAACGTATTTCCTTTAAATATCATTTGATTTTTGGGTTATTTCTTGATGTGTAGCAACAAGAAAAATAATTTATAAAATAATAATTACTTATAAAATAATTTATGTAAATTGAGTTGCCCAGAAAATTCAATTTTGTTTTCGTTTTCATTTTTTTCATAATTCACTTTAGATAATGAATTAACTAAATCGTAACTAGTTTTAACCTTAAAAAGTAATTGAGATATTTCCATAATATATTTTTAAAGGAAAAAAATGTCCTAATATATATATATATATATAATGCTAATAATTATGGATATATATATACGAAGTTGAAGGATGTTTGTAAAGAGGTTTAGTAGATTTTTTTTTATTTGAATGTTAATTGCTTGTCAATACTTAAATATAGTATAAATTAATTAATTAATTTCAGTTTTGGATTACTTTTTTATAAATGTCGTGAGAAAATATATTTTAGATTAGCGTTTTGTACACCTTGCATTTAGGGCATCCTGAAATAAATATATAATGTATTTTTAATGGATGGTGGCATCTCCCTCCCTTGGCTAAGAATAAAAGGACCCCTACTGGGAGCCGGTACCTTCCTTAATCCTCTTGAGGGCCCCATTATTTCTTCAGAAATACCCTCCTTCCTCCCTTATTTATACCTGGAAAAGAAGTTATTTTGTTCAGGAGGAGACATGTTTTTGGAAGCTCTCTCAAATCTCTTTTTCTAATCACAGCCATGAACCCAACTGCATTCTTTATCGCCCTCAGTGTGGTATCACATAATTTCCAAGTTGACAAACTGGAAAATATCCCATTTTCCTTATAAGAGGTTATATCTTAAGTCTTATTTTTTCCAGATTTCTTTTTTGCAATGTTCATCTGGCCTGGAAATGATCTAAACTGAAGCAGTTGTATTATACACTATTATACTGAAAGTACATATTATGAGTTTTTTTTTATTATTATACTAATACATACTTCTTAAAACTCCAGAAATAGTAACTATTTCATTGGTTGTGATAGGCGTACCAACCATGTGAAAACGTCCTTAAGATGTAATCTGGGCAACATAAATAACCAAAGTGTCAGGGATTCAAACCTGCGTCTCTTGACAATAATAGCTAAGGATGTTACCGATTCTTCTTGTTATTTTAAATTGATGATTATTCACTGAATTCATTAAATGTTCGTATAACATCAATACTGTAGAAGAACTCCTTACCTTGTTATTTCAGCTATTGAAACAGGAAAGCATGTTGTCTGTAGTACATTGACCTCAGTATTTGGCTGTACTGGTAGCACTGGATGTTGCTGTAATAATATGATTTTGTTTGATTGAGGATTTCAGTAGGAATTCTCAGGACTGCCATATGTTATTCATGTTTTATTTTATATGCAAGGTTCAGTTGAGACCTAAGTGTGATTATTGCACACACATTGTTTATTTTACTTACCACATTCATTCTGCTTGATACTTATAAATATTTTCTTATACATATTTATTAAAGTAGATCTTTGACCTGTCATTGCTCAGGCTCAGTGCCCAGAGCTTCATATCATCCAAGGAACAGTGCACTCAGTATTTCAAAACCCCAGATAGAAAAATAGGATTATGTGCTGTATTCCAATTTGAAGCTTTGCTTCTAACTGCAAGATTAGTTTTTAATATACAGCTACATTTTTCTAAATCATTTGCTATAATTAAAACGTTTTGGTTTTCATTAAGTTGTTTTCCTACGGAGAGAGAGAAACAAAAACAATACAATAATTATTAACAAATATAAACACAACAATAATAGATTATTAAAACGTGTGGAATGCTACTGGTAAAAGTAATACATAAACAGTATATTTACTTAACTTTTACATTAACGGGGGAACAAAAGAGTTCAGACCAGCAGACTGGTAAATAACTATCAATATCAAGCGTGCAAATAAGAAAACGTTCAATTAAACATCAGATTTTAAAATATTATAAAATAATATATAAAGTTCCATAGATTTTTCTGTTCCTTATTCAAAAGATCTTACTATTGTACATTCTTATACTACTTCTGAGTTTATTTTACTTTTATCATTACACAACCTTCGATGATATATTTATACTTTGTATATATTTTTTGATTTTTACATGATTTCTTATTTTCCGTATTTTGATAGTCCAATTTGTTTTATATTCTTATCAATTTAACACCTACCGAGTAAGGTATTTATTAAGTTTATATAAAAAATTACCATAAAAGGGCTTGTTTTGAACATAGAAAAATTATAAAATTCAGTTTCATTTCGGCCTATTCTGTCAGAGGGACGATTTGTGGATCTTTAAAGTTTATAATTCTACGTCTAGAGTTAATGTTGAACAATTTAATTAAAAGTTAGAAACAAGGTTTATTGTATTGGTTTTTTATTGGTATGCTATTTATAACTAGGTAAAATAACATTTTATCATCCTGCATAATGAAGTTTTTTATTGATCGTGCATGTGTTGGACGGGGACTTTATTGAGTGTCTCCACCATTTGATTAAATAATATTTGAATATTAAGCAAACTGAGCAGTATTTAATTTAAATTAAAACGGTTTGTGATTCGCTAAATGATGTGACTTTAGAAAGCGTGCAAAGTTGTAATGACTGAGTCAGAACTTTGTCTAATGCAGTGTTTAATTTCGCTTAATGGATCTACTGTGGTTTACTCCATTGTTTCACAGACCCTCACGTGTGCTAAGTGGGATCTTTTCTTCCAGTTTTGAATAACCGTCTAGTCACGCAAGTCCTTGTTTCCCAACATGATTTACATTCCCCCATTCTCATTTTATTAAACATACATAATAAACTATATTTTACTGAATCTTAACACAGTCCACCTTGTAATACTCAGTACTTAACATGTATTTTGTACTAAGTATATGGTGACGTTATATTACACTAACAAGATCAAGTCATTCATTTGTATGCAATTACTCTATTAACTATTCGTCTATTTAAATAATTAATGACTTATATGTTACATGAACACTAATTACACTTTTGGGATTATTTTGGCTGCATCAAATAAAATATTATAATAGTTCAAGTTTTTTTTGTGTCAGAGTTTTTTGTGTTAAAATTTTCACGGTTATATGATGGTAAAATATTTCTCTTACGCAACAATTTCGATGGCAATTGTGAAATACCGTATTGCATAAAGTAATAGAAATTTTTTTACTATACCCAGCTTTTCTATTCTTCTAGAGCACTAGGGCACTTTGCACATCAAGCGTCAAGAATTCAACAAAGTCTTTTCTAATGATAATCGTTTAGAAAGAAAACTCGATTCAGATTATGAGGATGTTATTACATGAGAATGTTGAAATATCAAAGGAGATTAAAATACTAGTTTTAATTCTCGTATCATAATTTTCTTTTTCATTCAGTGAAATATATCCGATTGAGTTTCGGTGAGCACTTTTTGAAACATTTAAATGTAGGATCTTACTTCGTACAGTAGGTTTAAACTTTGTTCAGTATAGAAGTTTAAGACCATTGACTGCATAAAGTATGGCTGAAAGTAATAAATATGTATTTAAAACATATGTTTCCGCCTTGTGGTTTAATGAGAATGTGAAACAGAAACGCATACTTTTGTATAGTGTTATCTCAATATTCAGTGTTCAGGTTATTCAGCTGTTCTGATGTATGCGCAGTCATTACTCTGATTCTGTAAAGTAACTTGATATTAATAAATAGCATATTTTTATAAATGATCAGCCTGATGCTTTTCTCAATATTATCATCTATTTCTACCATTTTTATTGCATACTTCCTCTACTCTGGTAATATCGTCTCTCACTGTTATCTGAGAGGTATGTATATTTGAACTTAATGTCCTTTTTTGTTAATCCTTTGTTTTTCATTTTTACGCTAAAAACATATATCTTTTTTCATGAGAAAGTCTGTTTTCTTTAAATAACCGATGATACATTTTGACCTATACTTAAAGAGCAGGAGCTTTGATACAGTATTGGTCATCCTTAAGATGGATTCTTACTATAAAGAAGTAGAATTCAAAAACAATTAAATGAACGAATAGGCTTAAGAATGTTGGTATCATTAAATGAACGAATAGGCTTAAGAATTTTGGTATCATATGTAGTATTTAAACATAAAGATATCTATTAGGTATTGTGGAAGATTTTTAGATTAAATTTCTTAGTGTATCCCGCTCTTCAGTAATGTGATAAATAAATAATGCGGACCTCTTCGCCGTTTAGATTAGCAAAGGTGATATGTTCAACGTTAATTACTGTTCATTAGAATCTCACAAGTGGTGGACAGAAAGTGGGGAACAGATTTCCAAGGGTCCTTATCCTAAGACTAAGACTAAACTATGGCTGACACATGTTATCCAGAGAGCTTCCACCCACACGCGCCTTGTTTATGGCAGGTATGTTCAAAGAAGTACTGACTAAAAAAGAGCATAACTTTGAGAGTGACTTTAAAGGGTGCGGGTTAAGATTAATAAATAAGGCGTAGGTTGTGGGGCTTATCGGCGGCGCGTGGTGCTGGTCGCTTTATTGGCGGAACTTGGTGACAAGTTAATTTTGTGGGATTAGGTAGTGAGGGATAGGACAGCTGTTGCCCGTAACTCGTCCAGGACGTGTCTACAGAAATATCTCGCCTCGCAATCCCACTACTCACTCAAAACACCATTATTTAACAACACATTTTTATTTCTTCATTTTATCTATTGTATAGTTTTAAGGTGAATTTATGGATCCCTTTAACGGGTTGTTTTGTAAATGTTTTGAGCTTGTTGTAAATCACCCGATAAGCCTTCAATTCATTTAAAATTCATATCTCAGTATTTTGAAATATTGTTTCGTAAACGTGCATAACAGTTATCGTCTTAACCAGAAATTTAGAGCTGTTTGCGAGATGGCCTGTAATTGCGTTTATTTATCCATTTTAGTTCAAAATGGATAAATTAATATGCTTCTAAAACTATGATGACCGATCTTGCTTATTTGTTTTCTTGTCACTGTGCAATGTCTGAATAAATAATAACATATATTCATGCATTTTTTCATTACCACAGAGGTTAGTATCATTAATATTAAAATTATAGTAATCCGTTTTACCTCGTACTCTGCTGCTGAAGTTCTTAGACCGGTGTCGGGTGTCACCCATCTTCAACAAGAACTGATCAAGAGGAGTTGATTCAGTTCTTGTAGAAGATGGGTGACGCCCGAAACCGGTCTAAGAACTTCAGCAGCAGGGTACGAGGTAAGACGGATTACTATAATTTTAATATTAATAACATATATATCGTTTTGTTGGAAACGAACCCACGACCTTTGCATTGAACGTCCAGTGCGATACTCTCTGGGCTATGGGCGCTTTCTACAATACACTTCCAAAACATGATATAAGTAAATGATGTTTTGAGTGTATAAAGACGAAACCTTGCATTCTGCGCACAGGTGAAATTTGACCTGTTAATTTCAGTTTACACTGGTTCATTCAAATAAATATTAAAGAAAACAGTAATATATGACTTTACAAATAGAGGCATTAAAAAGAAAGAAGAATGAAAAATAATTTTTTCCAACATAAGTCAGTTAAAATTACTGACTCTAGATGTAAAATCTATTTTTAATATAGTATAAACGTAACCAGTTTTATCTAGGAAAGATCTTAGTCTCATTTTTGGAATCTTATTGTTGTTTAGACGATGTTTTTTTTATTGCATATATTTAATTTTAATTATTGCTACTCTCTGCGCCAAGGAGACCTTTTTGCAGTTCACTTCCAAAGCATAAGCATGCATTCCAAAAAGGAATGACTCCTGTCATGTGTATGAGAAATGCTGATCTACCGCGCTTGTATAATGAAACAAGACTAATAACTGAAGAGCTTTGCGATAAAGTAATTGTTTGTAAAATTATCACATCTCTGTTTAAAGGGAAATAGTTTTAATTCCATTATTGAAATTTGTTTTATCAAAGGAGAGCAACATTTCTTTTTCAAGGATTCAATTTCCAATTCATAATTTGCCATGACTATTCATAAGTCTCAAGGAGAGACTCTACAGAAAGTTTTATTTCATTTAGGTAAAGCAGTATTTCAACATGACTTATGTTGCTTTATGTTGCTCTCAGTAGGGTCATTTAGAGTTTATCTGGATTTACGTGAACATAATTGCATTAAAAAGGAATGTGTTGGATGACTCATGTAACGAGTCAGGGGTAATCTAGTACTTGTTAAAACCCAAACAAAAGTAACTATTACAGTGATTGTGATAGGGATACCAACCAGTGAGAAAACGCCCTCAGGATGGTAATCTGGGCAACACAAATAAACAAAAAGTTGAGGGATTCAAGCCAACGCCTCTTTTAAACAATAATACTTAACGATGTTACCGATGCTTCTTGTTATTTTAAATTGATGATTATTCACTAAATTCAATTGAATGTTCGCATAACGCCAATACTGTAAAGGAACTCCTTTACCTTGATATTCTGTAGAATAAAATATCTACAATATTTATCTAGATATTGTTAATTAAACTAACAGCTTGGGTTGCTTTTTCACCGTTTCAGTTATTTCAGCTGGTAATTCTGGCAATTTCAATACTCAAAGACAACAGAGAGAGCAAGTACAATTGCTTTCCATGTGACGAGTTTGTTTTTTAATTTATTTAATAATTTTGTTTCCGAATGAATCGTATTGCGAATGGATGTTAATATTATCATCTGGTTTCGTTTTAAATTATATTTACAGAAAGGTTATTTATATTTTTATTTCAGAATATTGTAAATGTTAGGTGCTTCTGGATTTCACTACAAACTGAAGTATACAAAACGTATTTGACGGAAGAGTTATTAAATTATAATAAATGAAATTATTACAAATAAGATACATTATTTGTATAAGTACAATTATTTGTGTACTACAATACTTTAAACATACCTACATGGTTAAGTTAGAATAAAAAAGTAGACTTCCAGCAGAAAAATAAATTATTTCAACAAAATCTAAACGCAATGATATATGATATTTTGGAGGAGGTGGATAAAAGAAAAGATTAACGTTAAGTAAGGAAAAGTTAAGCCAGCTTAATTAAATGAAAAAAAAAGAACGCAATAATTCCAAATAGTATTTCGAGGTTTTAGCTCCCATCAGGAACCTAATACTCGTGCGTGCACATGTTGAACCAACACCGTAATAAGTCCAGAGGACTTATGTATAAAACAACCTAGCCTCGTTAGAATGAGATAAAGCAGACCTTTATAATCCGTGGAGTTTACTGAAAAGGAAAATATTCAGTATTGACTAGTTCATTGGAGGAATGGTTCTGGCAGAAAAGGTAACAGTGCTGCTTTGTGTTTTAGTAATTTTCCATAAGTTTTATGTGACGGTCTTCTCAACTGTGTTCAAGATCCATATACTTTAAAATCCTTCAATAGGGTCAAATATATTGTTGATATGTTCAGGTAAATATAAACAAATGAATAAGTAATTTTGTCCTCAGGTTCCAAGTTTGAACTTTATGTATGCTCCTTAGAAGTTCTACACACTCTAGATTCCTTTCTGACGTGTGTGTTATTTAACTTATCAAGTTCACACCCTCTTTGTCTTAATAAATGATGCTCTCTCTGTCAACTTAAAATATGGTGTCAATATTTGAAGATTTTTAAAGCTAGTAGATGTAAAGACAATATTAAGGTTATGCTCTGAGTAATTAGCAGCATTTTGCAATAGGTTCCTTTAGTAAGTGAGTGTCAGAAGGGCAACTGAATGCAAGTAGGAAAAATACTTAATAATAAAATAGCTTCAGATTTCAATATACTAATCCAGTCTGAAACTAGATAGAAAAACATGAAAGAGACAATATTGAAATATGTTTCATTGAGTTGACTTGAAAGGTTTCTATCGAAACATCCTTATTTTTACTCAACTAATTTCAATCTCCTTTAATGAGAATGTGCGATGAAAACTTTTTTCCAGTCTTGATTAGATATCTTTATGTTATACTTTTTCCAAGATCATTGTGTATGAGTTTGTTATTTTTGTGATGTATAAATTAATTTGTCAAAACACTAAAAATATCCATACAAAAGGCAGCAAATTTTCAAACAGAACTAAAGGTTTTGAAAACATTGTAAAGTGGAAGAACATTTTTACTCTCTTGCGGTGTTTTCGGCAGTGATACTTTGCTCGAGATCCTCCTCGTGGAGGTTTTCAAAGTAAAAAGTCTTGACTTACTAAACTTAGAAGGTTTACTGACTGAGTTGGTGTAGTGTAGTTCTTTCTTCCTCCCTTGTATATGTACGAAATCGGAAAGTTGCTAGAGTTTGACTTCCATTTAGACCAAACCACGGATGGTGAAATATATACTCATCTACTGTTACTGCATTACATTGTTCCATTGCAGTTAATCAATTATAAATGTATATTAATAAGGTGAATGAGAAGAAACAATGATATTTTATAAATACAATTTCATAACATGATTTTTATAAAATCATTTATTGTATTGGAATTAAAAATTCTTGATTAGTAAAATTAGGATACATTTGTACTGTACATTTGTACAGTACTATACGTAATAAAAGCTAATGTATTGTTATAGTTGTTCCATATTTTGTGGATTTCAGCATATGAACAGTTATATGGCAGGCAGTGTGGTGAGCCCTGTCCTAAAGGACCTCGTGCGTTCAGTATGGACCAGGGGTACATAAGGGCGTTTCATCACGTTCTGGCTTACCTTAGGCTGTCAGCCCATGTGTTCCTGGCACACATTGGCGCTAGTCCGAAGGGAAAGACAAGAGCATGACTGTATAAGGTTTAACGCCTCACTTAGTGCCCTCATACACACCTTTGAGAGCTTCACTAAATCACATTGAGTACATACGAATTCAGAATCTAAAACTAACTGTGTTGTTTGACCAATGAATGTCAAATCTCATTCAGGATCTTCTTTCTAAATGATAATATAAAGTACTGTTGCATTTTTATGTTGTGATTTATATATAAGTATATACTCACTGCATACGAGCAACACCACCTCGTATGCAGTGTTGCAAATTCTTACAATAATCATTAAGTTCCTATTATTTTTTTGAGCTTCCTTTTCGGTTTGATTTATTGAATGTGGAATAAATGAATGAATTCGTATCTATAGTTAATGGGTTATTTCCACCGAGGTTAGTAATAGAATTAATAGTAATATTGTCCGTCATACCTCGTATAATGTCTGGAGACTTATATGAAAGCCGATCGGTTTCGGGTCCTTCCGGTTCCCATCTTCAATAGCAACTGATTGTCAATTTCATGTTTCGGATCATTAGAATACAGACACCATAGATCTAATGATCTAGGGAACAGGTGCAGATTATCAGAAACACGAAATCGACAATCACTTGCTCTTGAAGACGGGAACCAGAAGGACCCGAAATCGGTCGTGCCCTCCAAACATTATACGAGTCATGACGGATTATGTTACTATGAATTCCTATCTGTTTAAAGGAATTTTTTTCATTGATTTGATAAGACATGTTATTTATTAAAGTAAATGGTATAAGTGGTTTTAACATCAATATTATTGGCAAATATTTTATTTTAGATCACAAGTGTCATATTTATTAAAGCTTTTTATAAAGAAATCTTGTCTTAAATTACATCTATTTCTATTAATAAATAAGGAAACAAATATAGGATTTTAATGTGGTTAGTGTTCCAACTTGAATGTGTAAAGAATAAAAATAAATAGAGGCTGAGGTACTGTTGGGAAATGTTGTTTGGTTGGATTGGCTATAACTATGAAATGGAATGGTTCGTATCACGGCCTCGATTGCCCTCCCCGTGAAGTACCATTAAACTTAGTGCCGAATGGATTAGCTAACCCAGTAACATCTCAACTTCCCCACTTATTATTTTAACTCTTACCTCACTGTGTAACTCATTTCGTATAAAATAATCTTTAACAGACCAACAACTGTTCTCGGTTATAAATTATTTTTGAACTACTTTGTTTAATCTACAACCATTAGAATAAACAGAAAATAAATTAACATTTTACAGTGCAGTGTTAAAATAAAATTGTTTTACCCTCAGTGCTCTTAATAAGATAGGTTTACTTATGTCATACTTAAAAGTGAAAACTTGAAAACTTCTACTAACATAAACAGTCCGTGCAAATTATTAAGAATACAAAATCTTATAATAGATATCCGATCTGAAGAGGCACAATGTGCGAAACCTGTTGGGCGTCTACAACACTGATTCACTACATATGTTAGACTGACTTTTCTAAACATACTGCTGTACTCCTAAGAGTCCTAAAACTGCAAGGTTTTACAAGGCTCTGACCTCTTCTCCTTATGCCTTCTTATATTTCACTTTAAAGGTAGTAACATTTAACAAGTAACCTCAAACTTTAATCAGCCTACAGCAGTAATATGTTATAGTAAAAGTATAGATAGTAATTGCCCTCTATTGAACTAGTGAATAAGAGAATTGGTTGTGAGATATAAAAAAATGTTGTATATATAGTAAGCCATAATTAAGAGAAATTGTGAAGTTAAGCTGTGTGGACCAGTAGAACTTCCAAATTACCAAGGGGCTCTCACGTCCAATATATCTCTATTATTTTTGTTAGGTTGTTGGTTGATGATTCTTGGTTAACTGCAGATCATAAGCTGTAAAAAACACAATTTATAAGTTGTAATGAGTAAGGTAAGGCAAGAATATTTTTTTTCTGGAAATGAAACACTTAGGGCTAATGGGCTAATTGTGAGGTCGGCGGGTGGTCCCAGCCCGCATCCTGTGAGCCTCTTGGCTATCCTCCAGTGCCTCGTCTTAGCAGTTCCCTCTCAGCCCGTCCCACCACTTGCCTCAACCCTTAAACAACTCAAACCCACTGGCCAACTCATGCTGTAACTTTATTAACGGACATGCCTTAATTAACTGAGAGAAAACTTTCAAATGAGTGCGTTCCTTCTTCCTGTTTAAATGTAAAACATTTCCCACATAAATTAGTGACTTAGTTCCTTAAATTTGATTTTACCTAAATTAAAAAATGTTTGAAGTTGACAAAACAGCCATCAGTGAAGAGCAACCATGTCAATGGACAAAACTAATTGATACTTCCACATACAACTGTTTTATACAAATAAGAAAGATTTGAGGAGCCAGGGTAGCCCACTGGTAGGTGAGCTCCCTCCTCTGGACTGGTAGATCCAGGATTTTATTCTCATTCTGGTCTTCGTTTTATTTACACGGGTGTTGAAAAAATCTAAGCACGTCGCCCCTTAGAGAGGACATTAGCCGTCGGTCCCAAGCCAGTACGATGTCAAGTACTACTTTAAATACCACTCTAAATACACTTGAGCAAGGCAAAATTAGGACTGTCAAAGTAGCATCAAAACGTGGTTCGCCCATTACAAAAAAGAAATGCTGACAAATAATAATTGAACATACACTTTTCACCCCTAGAACAGTACTAGGGAAAGGCTATAAGTAAGTGCATTGAAACCAAAGAATGCTTTTCAAACACCTAAAGTTCGTGTTCAACTACATCTAGAATACTATCAAGCTAGGAAGGATTTAGAATTTTAAAAATCCAGGTACTTCACTCTAGTAGCAAAATAATAATAGAGGAACATGACAGAATAAAAACAGTACGTAAGAAAACATTAAATATAAAAATAATGAAATAGCCAGTTCATTCGCAACACTAACTAACAAAAACGCTATACCTATTCAATAGAACCATGATGATGGGCAGATGAAGAAGAATGACTAAAAAAAATACATCATCAATTAAAACATCAATAAGAATGAAAGTAAAATGAACGGTCATTTTACATGCCGTATAACTGAATGAAATTATTTACAGTATATATAAAGAACGCTGTAACTATTTATACATTTCATATGCATTTTATCTACTCTTGAATATAAGGTAGTTAAAAACAAAATCTCACCGATAGATTCACACATCACTTTGTTTTTCGATTTATATTATTAGAAATTAGTTATTCTAATTGTTTGTTTTATTAATGTGTTTGTGAAGGTTTTTGGATAAATTAGATAAAAATCGCTTTGCGAAAATCAATATAATAACATTGGAAAATGTTATTACTAGTAATGGTTTATTGTTCTATACTTGAATATTTGAACCTGAAGAAGCAATGTGGAAAATGAAATAGAAGCGGTATCCACTTCACCTCTGGAAGCAGTTTATCTAAATTGCCACTCCAATGAAAGCACTGATATTGGGAATATGTTCAGAAGCAAAATGTTGATTTGATAGCCGGCCAGAGTGTACGCAGGCAAATAATTGCTTCCCACTATCATATTATTATTGCAATCAGCATGCCGTTACTGATAACACAATGCGGTAATAGCCGGCAGTGCAGTCGATACGGCAACATATCTAGAGTTGTTAGGAGACGTCGTAACACCTTACTGACGTCGATTAAACAATGTTTAACCATTCTGCCCTTTTCTCGATTATTTTATGTCTATGTTTCTTATTAATGGCAAGCATACATTATTTTATACATTTGTCCACTATACTTACCTTGTTCACTTTCCTCTTCGCTTCGTATTAATAACAGCTCTTATGTTTCTTTTTATCCATTTTAACTTGTAAGCTGTATATATTTATACAACCAAAACTAAAGTTTATCGGGACACGGTCAGTTCTTCAGGTTCAAACTAAACTGTCATTGCCAACGTTTCGGTATTTATTTAAAACCTTTTTCATAGGCAGAAGTATGAATTTTGAAACAGAAAAACTAAGTATTACATAACAAATTATTTTACAAAGAAAAATAATATATGGATTTTAACAACAACTGTAGTCTAAATGAACACGTGATACTGAACTCTTAAACAGTTCAGTTCTAAAAGGATATCCATATATCATATGTAATCGTGTGTATAAGTCATATATTATTTAGCACCAATTAGAAGTATGTATATATGTAACTTTGAATTACACAAAACACGACACAGATAAAAGAGAAAATGCACACTTACTAAATTCAATATTTCAAACTGTTGTTTGTCATCAGGAAAAGACTAGAAGAGAGGACGAATATGGAAACAATCTACAAGAGATTAAAGACTTTTCAGAATAAACTATAGACACATAATAAATGGAAAAACACACTTACAGTTTATAATTTTTGGTTTAACCGTCATCAGGAGAGAAGGGATATGGACACCAAGCGCACTTTTGAAGCGATGCCTGGTGTCTCTATTTCTTCTCTCCTAATGACGGTTAAACCGAAAATTAGAGACTGTAAGTATAATTTTTTATTTGCTATGTACATATAGTTAACTCTGAGACGTATATAATATATATATATATATATACTTCGAATAAAATGGAAGGTCCGTGTGGACAATAAAAACTTTAACACATAGGAAAGAACACAGAAAGACACTACTATCCTCAAGCAGATCCTTAAACTACCCTCAAACAAATCCCCTAGTCTAATTCCCATATCACCCTTAGACCTTCAGAAGAAGCATTCATATGCCTCCTTGGGGCTCACTCTCCTCCTGGTCTTAACCTCTACCGTTAATTTTTTTTTTAAATTTTATTTCCATTCTTATTGTTGTCTTCATTATTATTTCGTATTATACATTTTTTTTATCTTGTTTCATAAATAAATATTGGAGGGATTTCTTTTTCCTCTTCTCCGCTGGGGGGCACCATTGCGGTGGTTCCACGAGTATTCTGGAGGCCAGTAGCAGTTTGCTTCTCAACCCAAATACTTCGCACTTCTTCCCGATGACGACGGATGTCAAAATATCGAAATGAGTTCTGTAGTGTCTTTCTGTGTTCTTTCCTATGTGTTAAAGTATATATAACTTTAATATATATATATATATATATATAATAATACAAATTACAACTAGAAAACACAAAAAAAGAGGCAAACACTCACGGCTCTCGATCATTTCGTCTATCTTGCCGTCTTGAGGTAAAGAGAAAAAGGGAAAGAAAAAGGATTCTATTCCTTTAGATATATTTATTTAGTATCCTTGATTTTATTTATGGAATGATTCTACTACAGTGTTGAATAAATAATTAGTTTTTACTTGAGAGTGAATTGCGGTATCCAAAGCTGATTTCAAGCTATGTTAATACGTACTGTATGTAGGAGTTGGAGTAGGTTAACCTGCATAATGCATTTAACCTACTTCTTTTAATACTCTTAGTCGATTTCTTTAATAAAAAGTAATAATGTCTTCCTTCAATTATTCATTGGAATGAATATTTGGAATCGAAGGCTTTTTAATAAATTCCACGTGATTGTTGAGTTGTAAGAAATATGTGGAGTTTGTGCTATCAGGTTCGGGACGGATAAGAGAGATGTCGGTTGCATGTATTTTGCAAAGTTCCCTGGCTGGTCGACTGTGACAGGGGTAAAGAGTTGTGAGGCGGCCTAGTGCCGGCCCCACCAATAATCCTGCCTGACAACTAATTAATCCTACAAGAATTACAGGTTTCCTGCCATGCGGGCCCTATTTGTCTCCTGCAACCCAACAGGAATTCCCTCTTCACGACAAAAAAAAGACTACTTCGTCACCTTGCCACATGGCCCATCCTCTCCTTCGTTCTCATTCAAGAGCTCCATATCAGTCACAGCTCCCTTATTTTTATCCATAAAACTTTTCCTATTAAATTAAGCCGTTAGTGTTTCCCTGTAGGGTAAAACTTTTTCCATTTTGAATGTATTAAAGTCTTAATTGTGCAATTCAAATGAAGGCAACATACAACGTTTGCATTCGCATTAGATAGTACTGATGGCAAAATTCGATTACCGTTATCTCCTTAGTTGGTATTCTTTCACCGATATTTTAATTAGATAATAAATCATGGGGTAAGCTTCTCAAACTAAATTGATAAAGACGTATCTGCAGGCATAATGGTCTGCGATAGGGTCAGCTTTTCGCTTGAGATCTGCTTCTGTAAGACTAATAGTCCCTATCGATTTTGGCCAACGGTCAGATAGCTGGAATGAAATGTTCAACTAATTCTATTCCAACCCTCTATGCTATCTTTATTCCCCTCTCCTCCGTAGTCAATTTATGAAAGGAGTGATTATAGTTTTCAATTTATATTAACATTATTTATTCTATTCTGTAGTTTGGTTCCCTCATTTTACATAGCTGACTTTGAGTTTGTTGTGCGAATTAAAAATAAATTATTTGTTAATCACGTAATAAATCTGAGGTTTTGCTGTTGCTGTAAAATTAATAAGAAAGAAATCAACTCTATATTGTGCTAGAATTCTTTTTGGACTATTAAAAACGTTTATATTTCATGAAATGTTATATGAGTGTTATACAAGTGGAATAAATACCTAGGTATCCTGAATGTCACAATATATACTCTCTTCAATGTATTATATTTTTATTTTTTAAAAAAAGTAAAATGTTGATGCCGGCATTTTAATTTGTAAATATTATTTGCAAACAGATTGAACGTTGGTAAAATTAGCCAGCTGATCTGATTATGTTGCTCCGTTGTTTAGTATAAATACTTGCCGTATTATTGAATGACCCTGGTTTCAGGAGCTAGTTCGGATCCAGGACAGACAGCGCGGTGCTAGTCGGTGATTAGATGGTATGAGCCCAATTATGCAGATATTGGCCTTACTCAAGTTAAACTGAGTGGCGTTATCTCTGCGCTTCCTAATGCAATTCCCACGATCCACCTCCGATATCCTCTTGTCTTTTGCCCTCTCCGCCATATTGTTCCACCTATTATCTAATTCCTTTCTTTAGCCAACTCCTCCTAGATGAACTCTCAAGAGATAAGCTTGAACAATAGCCGTTTTGAAGGACGTATCTACTCTATCACAAACCTCCTACCAATTCATCCAATTACATTCTATTTAGCAAATATCACCGATACAATAGATTTCCTGCACTTCCTAAACACTTTCCTCCTATCGGCACTCTTCATTAGATCATAGATTGCAAATAAATATTTTTAATAATAATAATATTATCTAGCATTAGATAACCTCTATGCCTGCGTCATATTCAAAGTAACAAATAACGTAAAAAAAATATATTCTCACATACTATTTTTACTATGCCTTATATCAGTGTTTCCCAAACTTTTTCGAGTGACCGCCCCCTTGGGTCCATAAACCTATAACTCAACACACTTGAATAATAATCAGATTCCTAGACTAAATAACCAAATGAGTGACATTTTAATAATTAAATTAAAATAATTACTAATCGAATATTTATTTAGAATCCAATAGATGTATTGTTTTATAGCATATTTATGCAAAAAAATTAATACACAATAAAAGAAACTTAGGTGAGAATATACTTTTAACATAAAAATGAATTATTAAAACAAACAATTTTAAGAAACTGTTTCCTAGAAGTTTTCATGTCGTGTTTTCACTTAAATTTAGAAATTATATTGCATGAACAATTTCAATTTATGGAAATAGAATCCCCGCTCATTTTTGCATTACCGCCCTCCCATATCAAATCACCGCCCCCAGGGGGGCGGTACCTCCCACTCTGGGAAACACTGCCTTATATAAAGCATAGTGGTCATGGGAGAAATTTTGAAGTTTACCAGAGTTGGATGTGTTCAGGTCTACGGAGTCCATTTTTCATATTTTAGTATGATGTATGCATGGACAGGTATGTGTACAAAATGTTACAATCACTCTACAAGCCTATCGATTGATAAGTTTGAACTAAATTGGTCAGATACATGGTATCATGTGTGGAAAAGTGCTCTATTACATCATGTAAACGGACTATATTATATTTTATATCAAAAGAAGTTCTAATTCTCGGCACTTTTCCTGTATTTCGAGAGATTTTTTTAGTGGTATTCTTCTATATGAGTCAATCATCAAACCACAATAAGAAATGGGAAAACAAGAGTAAGATCTTTCAACCGTAACAAGCGGTCTTCGTCAGAGTCAAAAAACCCAACTGAGTTGGGTTTTTTGACTCTCAGTTGGGTTTTTGACTCTGACGAAGACCGCTTGTTACGGTTGAAAGATGTTAGTCTTGTTTTCCCATTTCTTATTGTGGTTTGATCATTGATTGTTATTTCACGTGTTTATGTGAAATCTTTTTATCTTCTATATGAGTGTTTATTTGAATTAATTGAACAATATTGGCATTAAAAAGGCAGTTCACGATCAAAAATATTGGGTATTCTCCATACCTGAAATCTTAAGTTTAGGTATACAGCTTTAATATATCGTGCCACCTTTATTTAATAAATAGTTCTCATGATTATTAAGGAATTTTCTTATTTCAGCATATTTGAAAACAAATTTATTTCCATATCTGTCACATTGCTTAAACATTTTGTTTTTCTTAACACAGCTCTTGTTGTAGAGTATATCCACAATATGTATTGACTGGCTAATAAGTATTTCTCAAAAGTTTAATACAAAAAATGTATTTAATCATACTCACATGTTTTAGAGAATACTAAATAAATATAAGGTTATAATTTTGTTAATTATATATTGTTACTAGAATTAATATAATAGTTGTACCAGAAAAAATAATTATTATTAATGAAATAATTAATTTTAAATTATGGATGTAATTTGTCAGAAAAAACAGTTGTGCATTAGAGCATGCTGAATAGCCACAAAATAATACTAGAGGTTTTTATATTTAATACAGACAATTCAAGTTAAAAAATAGAATGCAAGATTAAGAAAAAATGTTGTAATCTTATTTCATTAAAATAATTTGAAAGGAAAATTAACTATTTGTTCATTGGTAGCTAGAAAGAAAAGCGCTTGTTTGCAAATGATTTTCAGTGTAGAGGACTGATATTGATAAAGCTTACGCATATGGTGGGTGAAGAACTACAAACTGACTGGCAAAAAGCAGATTCGTTGAAGATTTGAAGTTAAAATGACTTTGATAGGATGCGGGCGATGAGGACGCGCAGGGGTGCCATCCCCGCACCTGTGCCTGGCCATTACCACTGACGAGGGCCTGCTTTTTCTCCCTTGTCTGTTTACTTTGGCCACTGGTCATGTGACCGCTCCTTTCCTATTTTCACACTGCTCTGCTTTTCGTCTCCTAGCACCCATTGCTACCTTTCTCTCCTACTTAACATTTTCCATCCCACTTCTCCATGTAGAGCGATGAAACAGTTAAGCCTACACAATTCACCCTCGATATTGCCATCATCCGTTATAAGGGTGTTAACACCCAACCTACCAGCAGGAAGGAGACCAGCTGTTCCCTCCCACCAAGTTACCTACCCTCTTCTCCACCTGGCTTATTCCTGATTTATGTGACACCTTGAACCCAAGGATATTTCGCCTTCTCTATATATTTTAGGGTGTGTCCCCTAACAAACTCTTTTTTCATTTAGTTATACTAAGTCCACTTATGAAGAAGGGTTGTCATACCACTTTATAAACCTATTTTTTGTTAAACGCTCTTATAAAGTGTTGTGCAGATTATCTTAATTATTTCAGCAGAACAAAGAACCATCTAAACAAAAGAATTTTATGACTGGGTTGACTGTTTTTTTTTTCAAAATTTTGTATACTAGATATCACATACATAATTTATTTTAATTATACTTTCAAAGCAAGTATCGAATTTAAAGAAAATACTTAGGGAAATTCATTTAAATTATTACTTGTGAGAAGTAAATTCCACTTGGGGAAGGTTGAACTAAAGGAAAAAGAAAGTGTATGGCCGACCTTTTTCTTTACTGTAAATGTCGAGCTCTATCTTATCGGATAGTGCTCCAGAACTTCCGGTAGCCATACTCGGTCGGTAACTCCGCCGCAAGACTACTCGTATGTTGTCCTGCCATCTGCAACCCACTCAACGAGTTTGGATCGCAGGATAAAATGAGATCAAAGCTCTTTCATCTCCTCACCAAATGAGATCAAGGTGCATTCAGTTAGATCTATCGAAAAATTGTTTAACAAATATATTTTTGGAATTGGATAGAAGATCGAAGTTATAAAATATTTTCCTCATCAGAATTCTTTAGAAGTTTTCAAAATTGGATACTCTTCTTTTTCTTTCTCTTCTTTTCTAAGATACCGTAATAAGAATTTCCATCAGATATCTTAAAATCCTGCTCAATAGATAATTATCCTTTCATAATGTTTGTATAACATAAGTATAGATCATATTTCTGATTATATTTACGTTTTTCTTTGTATATATTACTCTTTAAACAAGAAATCAAACAGAAAAATGCATATTTAAGTATATTATAAGAATGTCATTTAAAAATAGTCTTTCGCAATAGATCAGGATCTACGTAAGAATTTAAATGTAATAGTAATATTATTTACATAATTAAAATTTATAAACTTTCGCGCGTGTAAAAAAATAGTGAAAAGTATAAATATAATATTTAATAAATATAGGACATTAATATTTTTTTGTATATACATAAGTAGTCTCTTCAATGTAATAATTTACATTTTTTTTCCACAAAAACTATAGGTCTCCATGAGGAGAATTGTTCAAATTATTACTGATGTTTTTGAGAAAATAACCAATCTAAAATAAACGGTATGAAATGACCAGATATGTATTTTGTTATATATTTATCAATGGCAAATTATATTCTTTATCCTTTACATAAAAATGGCTAAAAGTGTTTTTTTTTAAATGTATTTACTAATTTATTCGTTCTAATTACGTTAATTTATTTTTAAACTAGCTAGCATTCTAATTTAATGGAGTCTTGAGCTATAATGACAAAGCTAATACGTGTCTTCAAATCAGATTTCAGATCCATTAAGAGCTAGCTATCATCAGGATTAACAAAACGGTCACGAAACATTTAAGTCGAGTCCTTTCGTCTTTGACAGTAATTACCAATGACAAACTTCCATTACTGTCATTCTAGTAAAGTTCAAACTAATTATTCTGCCAAACTTTTAAAATACTCAGGCGCTTACCAAGGGCTTATTGCTCCTCCTTTTTCTATTGCAGCCTGAACATATTTAAGAATTTTTGATTTTTTTTTAAGTCTTATTAATATGAACCATATATCTATACTCGTATATAAAGTTCGTGAGTTTGTGTGTTTATTTGTTCACCAATTTCCCGTGGAGATAGAAACCTGAAATGAAATATATATTATTTATTACATGAATAATGTTAAATAAAAGAAAATTATCTATATATTCCCAAAATTGGAGCCAGGGTAGCAAGTGTCTTGCGTGCTCGCCGATGACAGAGTGCAAATGTATTACATATAAATGTAACAAAAAAAGTGTTTTTTTTTAATTGAACATTTGTGTAACATTAACACTGGTAAGAAACTAAAGGTATGGAGCCAGGGTAGCCCTCTGGCTCGCATACTCGCCGATGACAATAGCACAAATATATTAAAAATAAATGTAACAAAAATATATTGAATTTAAAATTTGAATAATATTAACAATGGTAATGAAGTAATGACATGAATTCAGGGTAGCCAGTCGCTTGCGTGTTCGCCGATGACAGTAGTGAAAATGTATTATATATATATAAATGTAACAAAAAAAAATTAATATAAAATTAATATTAATATAAAAAAAATTTGCGAAGTGTAAACACTGGAAATAAAATAAAGGCATGGAGCAAGAGTAGCCCAGAGGCTTGCGTGCTCGCTGATGACAGTACTGCAAATGCATTATAAAAAATATAACAAATACATAATAAACTACTACATTAGAGGTTAAAAATGAATAATTTTAGAAACAGACTTGAACAGAACTGTCAGATAAAATACGAATGTTCTAAGGTAATATTATAAAGACACATTCCTTTCATTATTGTTAATTTAGGTATGTAAATAAATTATTTGAATTTACAAGATTTGTTTGTTTTAAATATATTTCATTGTGTATATAACTTGAATTGATGTTTTATTGATTTATATGATAAAATAATTTTTTTTTTTTAATTTGATGTGATTTTTATTTTTCTATGTATACTTACTGTGTATATATCTTGAATCATGTTAAGAATACTATATCAAAAGCTTGGGTAATATTAGAATGTTTCCGTACCTACAAGAAATAACAATTAAAATTATCCCTGTCAATAATGTTCAGTGAATTACTTTCAATACCTATTGTTATAATTTCTGAGTAACACATAGGGTTAGGGTAGTCTAGTATTTAGATAAGGATCACAAGATATGAATATTTACGTATATATAACCAGTTAAATGAAATATTCCACGAACTAAATAAACTGCATTAACAAAAAGAATAAACTGAAATGAAACAAAAACTCACTACTGCGTCCATCGATATATAGTAGTGAGTTTCTGTTTCATTTGTCTGTGTTCTTTTTTCTATGATATATATATATATATATATATATATATATTCAGTTGGGTTTTTTACTCTAACGAAGACCGATTGTTACGGTTGAAAGATCTTAGTTTTGTTTTCCCATTTTCTTATTGTTTGACCATTGATATATATATATAATATTACAAGATTTCACATAAACACGTGAAATATCAATCAATTTCAATCAATGATCAAACCACAATATGAATTGAGAAAAAGAAAAAAAGACTAAGATCTTTCAACCGTAACATGCGGTCTTCATCAAAGTCAAGTAAAATAAAAATGAAGTCTAATGAAAATTTTTCAAATAAAAAAAATTATGAATGATTCAATGCTGAATCGATATGGCTTTATTCTGTTTGATGGTGAAAAGATTATTAGTAGATGATGGTAGCTTTCTTAAGAGATTTATAGTTATGAGAAGGTGTATTGACGGTTAGAGGAGCAGTATGGAAACTTTTGGTTTCATTGCATACCGTCTCTGGAACGATAGTACCAGAATGAAAGAATGTTGTTATTCAACGATTGGCCGGCTTCACTAATACTATCTTTTTGCCTGGATCTAATTTTTTAATTTATTTGGAATTGGAAAATCTTTCGACTGGTAACATCCGTTTATAAGAAAGTACCAACTGCTTCCATAAGTACCAAGACACTGTGAAGTAGGAAACAATGAATTAATTATCAGACAAGTTTACAAGCGTAGAGGTTGGTATCTTTTGGTATTATCTCTCTGAATAGTATTAATAAGGCAATCAATAATTTAGCCCAAATATTAAAAAAAATAGTGGTATATAGACTATCCAGTGCATGTTTCAGTAATAACATATTACGTTTCATAAAAATTTATCTAATTTATTTAACTAAAACAGGAGTCAATAATAGTGATAGTAGGATTTTACAGACCATTAGCACCTTATAAAGTACCTAGGTAGAAAAGATCTTGTTAGAACATCAATGCACAAGTGTAATATTACAGAAGAAACGGTACTTCAAATGCTCTTTGATTGTGAGTTCCTACTTCTCTGACGACCTACAAGCTCGAGTCCGGGACCTGCAATTGAAAATAAAATCTGTACTCAATTTTGAAAGTGTTTTCAACTCTCTCCCTACAGTAAAAAAAGTTCATAAATGCTTTTGGTCAGAACTTTGAAACTGTTAAAGAACGGTGTTAAGAGAGCTATCAGGAAGCTCTAAAGCGAATCAGGGTCTGTAGGGATTTGGAAATCGGTTGAATGGTCATACAGATATCTAGCTAATAACGGGGAATGCCAGTAAACTGCCTTTAATAGCTTCTTTTTAGGGGTTAGTTTTAACTGATGTTATTTCTTCTTTCTTTCTTGTTTATTGTTTTGTTACAATGTGTACCCTTGCTCAAGTAACCAACTATTGGGAGTATTAGTCATTTCATAGCTGATTGGAATTTACTTTGATGAGGCTGACCAAAAAACATGGATAATTAACAATTAAAATTTATGTTGATACAATATTTTCACATATGTTGATATCTAGGTTAGGTTAGGTTGCAGTGGCAGTCCCACAAGGGAACACACGTAGGCCAAGCATTGGCCCTTTGTGATACCACACAATGAAGATTGATTCTACAGTGGGAGTCATAAATTTTGCCTAACTCAAATGTATTTAGAGTAGGGATCTTTAACGAGTACTTGACATCGTACAGGCTCGTGACCGACGGTTTAACGTCCTTCTCCGAGGGACGACGTGCTCAGATTTATTCACCTCTGAATAAATCGAGGGCCAGGTGAGGATTGAACCCTGGTCCTATCAGTTCAGAGGTGACCACGTAACCACTGAGCTAGCTTGGCCCCCTATGTTGATATTTAATGATCCAAAATGGTTCTTTAGAGAATCAGTTTTCCTTGCTTTGTTAATGTTAAAAGTTCACTTCTAACAAAACTCTAGAGGCAGGTGGTGGGCAACTGCAATTATTGCATGTACAAAACAAGGAAATCTTCTTCGGGAAGATAGGAAAAGAGAGGTTATCAAGGAGGAGAGATAGGCGTTGACAGGACTATCTGGGTGATGAAGCGCTCGTCAGATAGCGCGTGGCGGTGCGGCGCTCATAAATCACCAGATATTGTGTTTCGCTGGTCACCCCACTTGTGGTCCTGTCCTCGGACATTTCTCAGCCTCCCTCACTATTAATTGCGACTGCCCTACAAATCTCCCCGTTTGTAAACAATCTCCCTAATTGCCTACCCCCTCCCCCGCCTTACGCTAACTCCCTCCTATAAATCTCTTCTTTTCATCCAACCCTTAACTCCAAGTCTAAATCCTACAACCCTTCTCAAACAAAATATTTCCAAATTTCTACCCTCCAAACTTAAATCCTCTTTTAAAAAGTTTTACCAAAAGTTTTTCGCTTTCTTGTCTTACTAATGTATTGGATTTTTATATATACTATTTGACGATTCTCTGCAAATATCTGTTCCATTATTCCTTTTTAGTTTGAGAAACTTCTTTACTTAAGATTCTAACTTTTTTTCTAACTTTTTTTTACTAGTGGAAAAAATATGCTATATTTGGTTTCTCAAGTTTAGCAATGAAATAGAACTTGATATTTCTTTCATACGGCATTAGCGTGTCCGGTGTCACTTGCAGGTCAGAAACAAGTAGAAGTGAAAGGTCGGTTTATATTGTTTGGTATGTTTTCTTCTTCACAGTGTTTAAAAGTATAAGAGTCATTCCAATATAAGCACCACTTTTGTTGTAATGATACATTGGAATATTTAACAGGGGCCCGGGGAGTAGATATAGTAGCAATATATATATATATATATATATATATATATATATACCATGATAAACGAAAAACGGTCCGGCAGGACAAATAACAATTAAAATAAGCAGTGACACATAAACAGAAACACAACAAAGACTCACTTTTCAATATTTCGACCGTAATGGCGGTCGTCCTCAGGAGAAGAAGTGAATTGACGGAGGGACGACAGTCAACTCTTCATAGTTGACTGTCGTCCCTCCGTCAATTCACTTCTTCTCCTGAGTACGACCGCCATTACGGTCGAAATATTGAAAAGTGAGTCTTTGTTGTGTTTCTGTTTATGTGTCACTGCTTATTTTAATTGTTATATATATATATATATATATATATATATATATATATAATATCAATGATCAAACCACAATAAGAAATGGGAAAACAAGACTAAGATCATGTGGTTTGATCATTGATTGATGTTTCACGTGTTTATGTGAAATCTTTATATATATATATATATATATATATATGAGTTTAATTTGAACCTGAAGAACTGACCGAGTCCTAATAAACTTTAATTTTGTTTTTATTTTACGGTCGATACTTTTATCATATATATATATATGATGTATATATATGATCAAACCACAATAAGAAATGGGAAAACAAGACTCAGTTGGGTTTTTGACTCTGAGAAGACCGCTTGTTACGGTTGAAAGATCTTAGTCTTGTGTTTTTCCCATTTCTTATTGTGGTTTGATCATTGATTGTTATTTCACGTGTTTATGTGAAATCTTTGTATATATATATATATCAACATATATTGTATATATTTTTTTATTTCATTTGTTAGTTTATTTTACTATGCTATTTTTGTTTCCTTATGCTTTTTTTTAAATTATTTTTAACTTTTTCTACAAATTTAGTTTTTATTTTTTTTTTTTACAGACTAGAGTTTAGTTTTTACTTTATTTTTTTTTTTGCTGTCTTTTTACTATTTTCACTTCAAACTTATTTTTCAACTTTTAAGCTATATTATTCTTTCCTTTCCCTCTTTCGCTTAAATACTAATTTTATTATTTCATTTACTTATAGGTTAAACTGGTCGACGATTGTAAGGTGGCTGCACTGCGTGTCACTTTGTATCGGTCGGTGGACGTATTCACGTCTCCACTCCTTTGTTCCTTCTTTTTTTCCGTTTTCTCCTCTCTTGAAAACAGCATGACAGCCGAAATGATGAAGAACTCTGAGTGTTAGTCACATTTAATGAAAGTTACTTGTCTCAGCCGAATTGTCAAAGAAGATTCCATTTTATTTTTATAATTTAAAAAAAAAATTATTCACTATTCTCATCAAATTAGTTTGTCTCCTTATTATATATAGGGAAGTCAATTACACAATTGACTTCATCGGTTTAAATAATAAATTTTTGTATTAAGGAATCAGTCTTAATTCCTTAATACTAAATCAGTCATTTTTAATTACTCATTTATAAGAAATCATTCTTGATATTCACTTTTCTTTTTTCAGTTTACTATTCTAAACCAAACTTAATATTCTTTTTTTTGAATAAGTGAAATAAAGAGAAATTAAAAAATATACAGTAAAATGTAGGAATTAGCCGGTTAGCAGTCATTTTCCTTGGATTTGCTGTAAGTTTGGTTAGCTTGGTTTGCGTTTATGCTTGTTTCCCAAAGTGTCTTTGGGCTCATATTTTTGGATAAGTTTTGAAAGCTCTAAACTCGTACTCGACTCCAGTCGATTTATGAAAGTCTTACGAGAATAACTCTCTAGAAACCCTGTTTTTTATTATTCATGAAATGCTTTATTTATTGATGTAAAATGTAATGTTTCAAAATTAAAGACATTATGTAGGTGGTAATCTACTAACCTCTCACCAAGAAGAATCGCACTGTGACTTAAGCAATGCTATTTGATGCTTAATCTTATAGTATAGAATACTATGTAAATAACTTGAATAATTAACTGTATGATATTTCATGTGTACGTAAAATGCAAACAATACTTATAATATTTCACTTTTGATATAAGATAGTAAGACATAAGAATTTTGAGGAATGGCACAATGTTTTCTATTTATATGATAATAGCAAAAGAAATCAAATACTACCCCAGCAAAGCGATGAAGATTTTTTTTTATCACATCTCAATATGTTTATAAAGCAATTTCTTAAAGAACAGTAAATGAAAATCACCTTGTCAAGCATAGTTAAGAGGCTGACATAGGGCTAAGCTGTTTTTAGTGTAAGGAGGAATAGTGACCACTGGAAGCCAAAGCAGTAGTAGTGAGCTTAGAGATAGGCTTGTCCTGCTCCATCCAGTCTGTCGGGACAGGTTCTTGTACAAATAGCCTCCTTCACTTCTTTCTTCTAAGATCTGCTGTAAACTTTTTTATTTAACATGCTCTTATCTGCAGTAAGAGAAGGTTATTGGTCACTTAGTTGGATTTATGTTTTGGTTATAGCTTCAACCTTTTCATTTACAAAGTCCCAATGTGGCTGTGAAACAGGACCACCAAACGGCAAACATTTTTGTAATCTGGTTACAGGATGATTTTTTTTCTAGTTAATCTTTATGCATTGTGAATTAATGATTCACAATAACTTTATGAGAAAAAACATTTTTTTTTAGAAAAAGTACCTCTAGATTTTTGGTAAAGTGATTGAAACATAGTTTGATCTGAAGGTAAAGCGATTTAAAGATATATGGTAATGTTTCTCCACATATAATGATTTATTTAAACAACGTGTTTTAATGGTAAAACTAAAATAAAAGTAACTGTTACGATGTATGGAAATGATTGATCTGTGAAAGGCACATGGGAGCAAGATATATGTATCTTACATCATATGATGTAATATTATACACTCGTGTGAGATATATAAGACCAATAAACGTACTCGCAAGAAAAGTAACATCACGAATTTAAAAAACAGTAGACGTTAGAATTTCAGGCAAATGAAAATCCACTTGTAAACTTTTATATTTTATTAGCTTTTACTTCATACTTCAAGAAATTTACTATTTAAACGTAAAGTTATCTATGTTAAACTAGCGATTTTTTATAACTAAATGGGTCAAGGGTCAGCTAGCCAAGCACAGCAAGGTGCATGCCAAATTAGTGGACAGGCATCTAGGCCTTTTACCACTTCATTCTCTAAATTAGTTAACTTGGCGGGATACAAGCTAAACTGGCGCTTTTACTTGTCCCTTGTATTAAAAAGTAAAATTTCCTTCGCTAGTGTGAACCTTTGACCAGTGACCAGAACAGGCTTATGCAATATGAAGACTTGAGAATTTAAATACATACAGTGAAGGAATGAAATGATGAAAAATGAAGTATTAATAATTAATCACATGGAGTCCATTCCACAGTCTACTCATCGTCAAGCACACAGCACGAAAGCAGAGTTAGGAATTGCAAGACTGCATTCATAAATGCATTTGATCAACCCCGCATTCATAACTGCGGCATCAAGGAACAAGCAGCACCCTCGGGCTCCATGGGGCACGTGAATACAACAACATTCCGTATGTAACTAGTTATATGCTCTTAAAAGCAATATAATGATAATAATAATAATAAAGTAATAATATAACTAAATGTTGTGTGAAGTGACATAAAATGGTATGATCTGAACTTTGGGATTTTTTTGTCCAATCGCTTTTGAATGAATGAACTGATACCTTATTAGGTAAGTATGCAATTTTAATGTGGACGCTTCTTATGTATGAAATATTTTTTAATTTAAAGTATTTTGAGTACTGATATAACAGTAAATCATTTGAATTATTTACATCTAAATATATAAATATAAGAGATTATTTGTAGCATATTCCTTCAATAATACTAGAATTTATTTACTCTGTAATGGATAGTATATCGTAAAATCATGTTATTATTTATTAGATCTAAAACAGCATGATTAATTTAATAATGTTCGTAATTGATTAGTAGAGATAGTGAAATGTGCTAATTTATTGCTTTAATTAGATTTATGTGATTGCTGCTGCTCAGTTGTTGAGGCAACAATGCAGCGTTTGTATCTGTATTATTAATGAATAAGCCTCGAGGACCTGATGGTCATGGATACAAGGATATATTGGTGGTATTGTGAGCTGGCTGTAGTTTTATGGCAGCCCTCAAGAGGAAGCATTCATCACCAGGCTGGCATGATAATGGCAGTCATCGCCACCTGTCTTTCTATATGTCCCATGTCACTAACGCCTGCTAAAAATAAGTCTTGTTCCGTCACCTATGGCTTCAGCCTAATAAATAACCTCATTCAGCCTCCTCTCACCTTGGCCCATTCACATTCCTGATAGTGATCCAAACCGGATGAAACCTGCGTCCATCCTCCATGATTAAATACCTCTCAGGTAATTCACTACTGAAATTATTTATTGTTACTGTAATGTCTTGAATGAACCACTTGGCTATACGGCTAAGTTTGATTATCCTAACCAAGCATTACGTCTCAGACAATCATCTACGATACCAATATACATCTTGCAAGTCAAATTCACTACGTTATAAATAACACCCACTTTTTTGAAGCAAGTTTAACATTTTGCATGGCAAATTCATTTCCAATACACCTTTTTCCTGGAGAAATTTACATAGTGAACCAAATTCATCTGTTTAAGATTTTTGGGAAGAAGTATATCTAAGTAACTAATATTCTCTCTTAGCAAACATGAACTGGAAATTCATTAGTATCAGCTGGAGTATTTTATTACAAAAAATATGTAATATTACATTTGTTTTTAAAATTAATTACAAGTCCATTAAAAATATTTGACTACAAAGAACGTATACATTTATGTAACTCACATTGCCATAAAATATCTACTTTAAAGTTCCTTACTTATACATATGTTCGTTTTTGGTATGTAAAGATTTTTAATGAAGTGTAATTAATTTCAAATAAATTGTTAATACTACGTATTAATATAAAGTACTCAGGTGGTACTAAATAAATTCTATTTCATGTTTACCAAAGTAAAATGTGCACTTATTAAATTAATGTGATTTTTAAACAATTCTTGTAGAGTGAATATGATGCGGAGAAATATATATTTGACTTATCAAAAAGTAAATTAAAATTCAAAGAAGTAAACTTTATTTGTGAATTTGATTTGAGAAAATGGTTAATCTTTCTTGCAAAAAATTGAATTTTACTTATAAAAAGATAAATTTGATTACAGAACGGTGAATTTAACTTTTAAAAATGTAATTTTGATTTGCAATAAGGTGAATTTAGTTTGTTGAAGGTACGTTTGATTTGCGAGGTATTTATTTCAACGTCCTACATGCTACTTTGCCTTTAATTCGTCTTCATCCACGTTCGAACCTGTTTATTAATATTGATGGTATGTATTATGAGTTTTATATATCTCATTTATTTATCAGCTCAAGATGCTTAATTTTTCCATTCTGATAAATCTGATTTTTCCGCATAAATCAAGGAAATGGTATGATCTAAATAGGTACAAAAATGACCGGAAACATTTATTTTTTGTTTCCTGAGCATAGTGTAGTCCAAATATTTTGTATTTTTTTTTCATAAATGACTACAAATAAAAATGTGTTATACTTGTATGAAGAATTATAATTCATATCAATTATTAAATTTGGTAAACTTAGTAAACAAGTATATTGTTTACTAAGCTATTTATGTATTCAAAAGATTTGGTTAATTATAATAGCAATACTTATGACATTTTGATTTGTTTATCATGTTTATTGGGTTTAGGAACAGATATACTTCAATACCATACCATTTACTATTACTTCTATTTAAGATCCAATTAACCCAAAAAATATCGGATAAATATGAAGTCAACAACTTTTTTTTTCTTTTTTAACAAGATAGATTACAATTTGTTTAGGTCAATTGAATTTCAGTTTTAACTTGCAGTAGATATCAGACTATTCTGAAGAAAAACTTTGCAAGTAAATTTTTCACCAAATTATTTTTGTAATTGTTTTTAGTCGATATCCAAACCTCTCTTTAGCCTGTGTAATGTTAGGTATATAAAAGGGTAATTGTAAGTTAATATTGAATTGTTCTTCTCTTTTTCGTTGAAACAATGTGCTGACAATAGTTGATTCATAATGTTCCGTCGCCCTCAGGGCTGTCCAAGCCATGCTGAACTGATTAACTTCGAATAAATATTGATACTCACCTTCAAAGAACTTGTCCGGTGTATATTTAATACATACTGCATCAATTCTTGCAAAGCATGAAAATGAATATAAAAAAAAACAAAGAAATAAAGGTTTCCTTTAAACAAAAGTATGCTTTCTGAAAAGAAAGAAGAACAAAAGGAGCGTAGCATGGAAACGCTGTATTCAAACTATATCAAAAGGAAGATAAAATATATATTTCTGTTGTATTGTTTGAAAGAAATTATTTCGCTGAAATCCATTTTTGTCCAGAGTTGATAAAAAAGATCTTAATTTTTCTGTTCGTATTAAAAATTCAATTTTTTTTTCTGTTTGTATTAAAAATTATTTAGAGGTTTAGGTATGTAATCGTCTCGGGATATCATTCATAAATAAATAAACAGAGTTATGTACTCGGAATTAGCATTTCTATAGATTGTAATCTTAAAAGTCTATCTAGGGAGCAGTTTTCAGCATGGTATAATTCCTAACTCTATAAAGAAGGTGTTATACTAATGTACGTAAATCAAACACAACTGCCTATCAGCATGCATTCAGTTAAGTAAATTACTGTCAGTAAATTTAATGTATTAAGTTAACTTTAGATGGCATAAGACTTGAATATGTCACTGATGCATGTAGCATCAATACGACGAGTCCAAAGCGAATTCAGTAGTTATATGTGCTGAATGAAACTACATTATCATAACTTTGAGAAGGCTGAATTAAGGTACATTAAGGAAGTAAGTTTCGTATTGAAAATTTCGCGAAGAGTGCTCATACAGGATGTATACTTGTAAGGGAAACTCAAATGAGAATATAAAGACCTTACGTCTATAAATTCTCCATTTGAACAAAGGTCATTTGCAGATATACTGGCAAATTTATCGTAATATTTTGCTGATCAAAGAGGCATGTATTCTGACCTGTTGCTTAAGATAAAAGTATGTCCATGTACTGTCAGCTAGATTCGTCATTTAACCAGGTAGGAGTTTGCCGTATGGCTATGAGTTTTGTAGGTGAAAGTAACAAGATCGCTACTGACCAACCAACGACCAACGACCAACGAATATAACCGCGCACTATAGTGCACGTCGTAACTAGCAGTTCCAGACCAGAGGCCTTCTACTGCTTGATTACTGTGCTACTATAACATGGAGTGTTAGCAATTCATGTCGGATATTAAGTTAGTCTGTACAGTAATGATGTCGTATTCGCGGTCATGTGGTCTTGTTAGTCATAGTTTTCAATGCTTTGAGTCATGAACTGGAAAGGTAGTCAGATAGTCACTGGCTGAAGTAATTATTCAGTGAGGTTGAGGAAGGTTGGCAACAGGATTTAGAGTTTGTACAAAGAGGTTTGGATGGGTAGATAGTTTTTTGTCTTCATTGGTAGTAATTCGAGTGATGTAGCTATCTATAGATTCCATTTTCAAATCATGGTGAATATCAACATTACGGGCGTACCAAGGAGCCCTGGCTATAAGGCGGGCACACTTATTTTGAACAATCTGGATACACGCCTTGTTCGTTGGTGCAGCTCTAAACAAGACGGAGCATCCATAAGTCATCGCTGAACGAAGAACCCCCTTATAGACAAGGTCCTTGACCGAATCAGGAGAATTCCTTGATTTGAAAAGAGAATATAGATTACACATCAAGTAAATTCCAAGCTTGGATTTCTTATGGAGGTGCTGCTTGAATGTTAATCTAGAGTCTAAAATAAGACCCAGATATTTTACATGGGTTTGGTAGGGAATGATCTGGTTACCAATGAAGACAGGAGGAGGACGGGGAGAGACACCCTTGCAGAATCGAACATGGGAACTCTTTGTTGGATTCACCGCTAGTTTCCACTTTGAGAACCAATGCAAAGCCCCATCAAGGAAACATTGCAATTTCTTGGTTGCATAGCTCACATTAGCACATCTATAAGCTACAGCGGTGTCATCCGCGAAGAGTCCGAGAAATGTCTCAATCTGATTGGGTGAATCGGGAGTTATTATAGCAGGAGGCTTGGGGAAGTCAAGTGTATACAGGCAATATAGGAAACTACTGGAACCGCTACTAGTTAAATGCCTAGAATCCTCAACTGCTATCGTCAGTGTGTTCCATAACTTGACTGACTCGGGATTTGCCCTACCGCAATGGGATTTTATAGATAAAAGGGGGATAGTTTCTTATTGGTTTTGTAGGTTAAATGTTATAGTGGCTGCAGCCTTCAGCGTAATACGTCATGATAACTATAACGTGTAATGAAAACTAGAACAACTGGACCATATAGCAAGTGAATAATAGAATTTTAATTGACTAAAGACATCAGTCATTAATTAATAATATTGTCATGTTATAGAAAATTTCACCATCTTAAGTTAATTAAAATCAATCATAAAATGTAATAATGAAGAGGAATCACTCCTATTGGTTGTATTACCATGTAATAATAAAATCTTCGACTTCATTATGATTGATGAAAATCTTTTATTCATCACTGGGTCTCATCCTTTTATTGCTCATATATCCAGGATTTATTTTAGAATATTACAGTCTTAGTAAGATATATTTTAAAGATGTATAATTATGTACTTGTAAATAATCATGCACACAAAGAATTTTGCAAACATTCAATTTTAACATTTTTCTAACTTCTAGATCATCTGAACTTCCCCGATCTAATTCTGAAATTTCTTTTTTGATACATATGTGTGGGGAGATGCATATCCAAATGTTTATACACATAGTATGTGAATTACTAAATATAGAAATGAAATTCCGTAAAAATTGGAGGGCTGATATGAGTATTATGTGAGGAAAAAAAGTATAATTTTTGTTACAAAAAGGGTTAATATTGCATAAAAATTCAAAAAAAGCTTTACACGTAATATTGAATTCGAAACATTGTAAATCTATTCTGGTCACACTGTTAGATGGAACATAAAATTAGTTCCTATTTTCTAATAATATTCCTAATAATTTCTACACTTTGTGCATATGGAATTTTTTTTTTTGTAAACCTACTCGATAAGAGAATGTTAAATTGTTGTTTATAACACCTACCTAAAAATTTTTATTTTGATAGCAATTTTGATAATATCAATGGAAGAGATAATATATCCTTAAAATCGCAAAATAATATCAAATTATTTTGATATTGCTCCGATTGTTGGATTTCTGTACCTTAACTCCGAAAGCTTCTTAACAGAAACTATCGAAACAGATTGTGTAACCGCAAAACGTTATTAAAAACATAATGAATTGCAGTCAGTGGTTTAATATATATCAAGCATTAATTTCTTAAATCTACTAAGGGGATAGTACGTAACTGAATACATTCCGATGTACTATACGTGATTATGAAAGTTCTTTGAAAAGGTTCATTGTATCATTATTTACTGTACCGGATAATATTGACTGCATAATCATAGGTAATAGAGAATAATGAAAGTATGTGTCGTGTACATCTAAACTTTTTTGAAGGTTACTGGCTATAAAAAACTCCTTGTTGCCAACGGTTTGATGCAGTTTTATAATATGATCAGATCAACAAACACATTGAAGCAAAAAGTGTTGCCAATTCTTCAAAAGTAACTCAATTCATCAGTATTGTTTCTAAAAAGATACATATTACACATGTCAGTAATGTGTAGTTTTAAATGAAGAGATATTATCTAAGGTAATAATATATATTGTTAATTAATTAGAACTATGAAATAAAACTGAAAAATTATCTATTCAAGAGATAATTAGAAGTAGTGCAGGCCTCTGCACTAAACACCATGGAAATCCTTTCGGTGTTGTCTGAGCCGGGAGAAAGTCCTGGCAGACCTGCGCCAGCTGACAGTGTTCACAGTAAAAAAATCATTCTTCCTTCCATGTTTCCTGCAGGTTTTTGAGCTTCATGGTATGCTGGGTTTATTAGTGTGTTAATATAAAGATATTCGAATGAGTGTTAGTTTTTTACACTTTTATAATGTGGTTATTTATATTGCTAATTACATTCACAGATTACTTTAAGACTGAGATCATGTCTACGTAGTTTTTGTATATTTTAGAACTTCCTTTAATATAAACGCAAGATGCTGTCTTCAAAATAAGGCTAATACTTTGTAGAGTGAAACACGAAAAACTGTAGTTAGGAAAAAGTTTTGAAAGTGATACTAGACATGAATAATTAATATTGTTAATATGTTCAGTAGAGAATAGCGGAACTTTCAATAATTCTTTATTTCTTTTGTTTCAGGTAAGCTTAACTACTTCTTCAAACAACCTACTTCTTAGTGCAATGAATGCATTGCAAGGCGAAGACTGGGGAAATGAATAAGTAAGTTGTCTTTCTAAATTCTCCACTAGTTTTTGTTTCCTCACCAGAATGCCCATGCTGAAATGAGTTTCTACAAATGGCTTACCTTACCCTCAGAGGGGAAGTCGTTTTTAACGCTTGCCGACTCAAGAGAAATTTATAAATCTTGATATTTAGCGAAATATTTCACTAGGTGTTGGCGAAACAGGCGCCGGCTTATCTTCGCCGAGATGCTACGTCCAGCCGAATAAATATCTCTCTTGCACCGCCCCTGCTTATCGCTCCCTCCCAGACAATTTCCATTATTTATCGTCCTACCCCTAACCCTTGGCATCTTTTATATTTTTATTTCGTAATACTGGCTAAAATATTTTATTCTGTGTCTCTGTTGGAATTTTTTTTAATCTAGTGGAAATAATTGATAATGGCGTTGTTCAGGTTGTACCTCTAAGAAGACCGTATCTTACTTATCTCCCTTCAGACCATTCATTACGGTCTTTAGTACTAGTTTCTGTATTGTGCTCCTTGCTGATAACTTTCAACTAAATTTATAATAATAAAAGTAAATGAAACTAACTTAGAAGTACTTTGAAATATATTATTAACAATTTTTATTTTTTTTTTTAATATAGATGATCTTGACGTTCACCTTACTTCAAAGAAATGGAATTTTCATTAATTGGACATTCTCCACAAACATAAAATCGGAAAACAGCCTTTTATTTTTAAATTTATTTAAGCTCTGCAATCCAAAATATTCATATTTTAATTATAATATTTCTTTTTCAAAGGGCTTAGCAGAACCCTTATTGAAAATGAATGCCTTTAAACAGATACACGAATGAGTTCATTTCATATTCTCTTCTTAACTATTTATATTAAACTTTTGTTTACTTTGCGCAAGTTTACCCTGTTGTAATCTTAATATACAACGTTTTTGATTCTTGTTTTACATTGGGAAAAAAAGGTTTAATTAGATAAGTATTTTTTTTTGTAAGTGGCTGAGAGGAATTCTCAGGATGTGAATTTCTTTTATCTTTTCCAATGAATTAAGATTCCTTTATTGGAATTTCAGTTGAGTCCGCTACAAAAACTGATTAAACGAGATAATGTTTTACTTTTAATGGTAATGGGTATTATGCATTGTATAATGAATTATGCAGTATGAGAGAAATTATCTTATCAAATTTTGTTTGAGATTCATATTTAACAGATTCATTAAAACCATGATGTAAAATAAAATGCAAACCTGCTCGCTATGAGAATTCGTTCTGACTGTTTATTTAGACAACTAAACGTTATGGAACCAATAAATTCTATTTCTGACCTATTTTATAGTGGCTACAGATATATCCATGGTTCTTGGATGTACTCAATCGGGTTATTCATTTTTTTGCATGCATCTAGGTTATTTTAGGTTAACCTAAACTACATTCAGTATTTTATCATAACAGCAGTAAAGTAAGCTGGACCGAGTAAAGTTCTCGGTTCGAATTAATTAACTCTTGGTTGTTTCTGTTATCTATTTTTTTGGTTTTTCAGCTAAACATAGTCGTCAAAGACCTGGGGAAAAATAAAGTTATAATATTTGTACGAATGTTTTAGTTAACTTCTTTACTTTTGTATAAGTAAAATCATAAATTTTTTTTTGAAATATTTATAATAAAAAACTACATGAACTGTACATTTTTGGAAAAGGCATTCTCAGACTAAAAACTATTTATTTCACTTCTATTCAATTATCCAATTTACCATCTTGAATTTCATAACAATCTCAATGTAAAATGTTAAAAGTGAATATGTTATAAAAAGTTACATCAATATCGAGTATCAGTTCAAATTACCCATGTTTGAATATTGTAAAAAAAATCAAAACATTGACTTGATTAAAGTAAAATGGCTAAAACGTATTATATGAGGGATATACTTATCGAAAAATTTGTTTTAATTTATCATTAATCATTGAGAGATCTTTTTCCTAGAATGAAAATTATACTTTTTTCGCTTTATATTAATATTCAATGCTCCATATTACGTCAAAAACTACACCCTTCATAAAGACCTAAAAATTCCATTCATCCAAAACCTTGCCTCTGATCGTTATAAGTCATTTCACAACAACCTTTCCTCTCACCCTAATCTATTGTACGAATCCTTGCTTCCTCCTCACCTTCCCAGAACCCACCAAGACGACTCAAGAGAAAATGGCCCAGGGATCTACTATTACAATAATATACTTAAAAAAACAAAGAGAGAAGTTGAACCAGTTGGTTTCATTCTTTGCTCGATGTCATTGTATAATCTATTACTACATATGACTGTTACGCAGAATATGCGTAGTTGTATATTTGTAAATAAAGGTGATAAAAAAAAATATTAATATTGGACTGACCAGTGAAACTGAAAATAGGTACTAAAAACTTTAGTTATTTTATTAACTGATTACATATTTTTCGTAAATTTTATTCTGATTGAAACATTTTTATTCTTTAAATCGTGGAGTGCAGTGGTGCTGACCCGAGGTAGTAAGTTAACAATAGCCTGTGACTAGTGATATTTACGTACCAATATTACTGTCATGATCAACATGTCGCATCCTGAACTCCCTGCACCATTCTTAATATTTCTTTCTTCAAGTCACGGATCCTTATAGCTCGTAGTTATTAAACAGGAATCTTAATTATAATTTTAATTGGAATTTCAGAGTAGAAATTACCTGAATAGTTTGCAGAACGTGCATCCTGTCACTTCATTTAGGGAAATGAATAGGACATTCTAATGAGTGGATTCCTTCTTGTCGAATATGATTTTTAAAATGATTGTTCTCAGAGTGAATACGAATGAATTGAAAGTATATGCGGCTAAGCTCCTTATGTACCAAGGGTTATGTTTATCCCGTACTAATGAGCTCCGAATTTAATTGAATCAGTATAGAACGCTCACGTTTCAATGAAACTGTTTATCATATAATTCACATGGTTTTATATATCTGCGTGAGTTCATTTTTGTTAATACTTTATAAACCTCATATAAATCAACTAATTAATCACCATCAATGATGTCATTAACCTATATGTTTAATGTCTAAATCTGTGGAGAAGAGTAAGGATTCATTGATTGAACTGTCTGACTCAATGTATTTCTGTTACTTTTAGTTCTTAAGTATGCAAGTATAACTACAAGACTGACATTGGGTCTCTTTTCATATAAAGCAATGTGCTAATAACTACTAACTGGCATGTCGCTATGAAACAAAACCTTTTGGGATTCTATACCAATATACTACTAAGTGTTTCAAAATGGTTGAAATTATTAGATACTTCAGTAAGAACTTTAAGTACGTGAAATTCAAAGCGTCCCAAAAACACCAGATTATTTACAAAATTTGTATGAAATGATTAAAAATACACTAATGCAATTATGGAGGTTTATGGAAAAAAATGTTGAATTGCAAAGTGTTTCACGCTAATCAAGTCCAATATCTCTGGTTGGACGTATAGTACTATACGAGTATAGTACTTTGTGGTATTTACTCGTATAGTACTATAAGAGTATAGTACTTTGTGGTATTTACTCGTATAGTACTATACGAGTATAGTACTTTGTGGTATTTACTCGTATTTCCGGGCTACAAACAAAATCTTCTCACGGACGATGCTTTAATAAGAAGCGAATTCTCTTCGGTGTTCTTATCTTTTAAGAACAAAGGTAAAAAAAACACACTAAAACTTCGGTGTGATATTTTAGTATTTGACCATATGTTTTTCGATTTTCCCTATATCAATTAAAGTTAAAATTCTTTAATCTAAATGCTGTTTACGATCCATCTTTTTATGTTTTTATTGCTTAATACTTGTACAGATTTAGATGGGACAGGATTTGAAAAGTCCCTCGTGTAGAGTTTGTCAATATTATGTAATGAAAGATGTCGTCTTGTTTGTAACTTAAAAACACGGAGTCCATTATTTTAACCAAAGTACTGCAATACATGTGAGTCATTGTGCAAAATCGCGTGCAGGACGTAATTTTACAGCAAACACGTGTAATAAATAATTAAATTACATTTTAAGCAGGCTGGCTGGTTATGTAGTTTCAGAGCATGAATGTTCATTTGGAGGGATGTATCTCTACCTCTAAAAACCCTAGAATCAATCTGGAAAGTTGTGTAGCTTCATTATATTAGAAAAAAAAACAAACTTCAGTTGTCTTTATAAACTTGAACACAATCACTATGCATCATGCTGAATGTTCATTCTTTTCATTAATCATTAATTCATGACTCTAAACGCAAATAGTAAGAATATACCTCAAAAATGAATATTAATCCTTTCGTCTGAGTAAAGGTATTTTTGTCGAAAGGTCATTGCTTCAAGTCAGATTTTCTCAAATCTATTAAATTTGAATACTCATGCAAATTATAAACAACCGGCGAATAATTTATAAAACCAGGAAGATTCCGAGGGCTATTCATTTATAATATATTCTATTTAAGTTCAAATTAACTGGCTCTTATTACACAAGAAGTATATTTCTTTCCCATTGTATTTATTTCAAGGGCTTTGTCATTATTAATGAACATATTTGCATAAACGCCTTAGTGGAATCATTTATTAATAGCTCACTTGTTAATGTTAGTTATAATGAAGAAATTAAAGTAATTATTTTCCAAAACAAAAGTTGTTTTATGAAAAAACAATGCGATTGAATATGTGGTGTTTTTGTTCAGTGTACACATAAAATGACATAATTATAAAAGTCGGTCATACCTCGAGAATCTATGTTATAGCTTCGATAGGACTAAATGTGGAAGGATCCTGGCAATAAATACCTATTAAACAAGTAATAACGATATATATCTAAATTTCTTATTATTAATTTTGATTGATTTTACTTATTATCTGATTTTATTCTTTTAAAATTAACATCATCAGTCGTATTTTTAGTTTTATTATTGGTTTAAATAGTATATCCGTTTGATGATTAATCTGTTCATTTATTAAATTATCCGTGTTTTTATGTTTATATATTTCCAGTTTCTCTATTATAATGAATGTTCGTCTTGTAGGTCCTGTTCTTATTAAACGCATTGAATTTGCCACAACCATTTGGTCCATTTTCATGTTTATTGAAGTGACTAGCGAAGTTTAACTTATTTGAATATATACCTAAGCTTTAATGGTCTCTTTAAACCATTGTTTTAATGGTTTACTAGTTTGCCTTATACTTACATGTTTACAATACTTACACGTCAATTTATATAATCCACGTTTATCATACTCCATCGTAGTCCATCCAAGTTTATAATCCATCGTTTTACGTAATATTTGTTTGATCGAATTATTAACTTTGAAACCTACTGTTACAGTGTATTGTTTCAGTAATACAGTGAGCTATCCTTTGTAAAAATTACGACTAATTTTGTTAATATTAATAACCAAATTACATGTTTTACGCATAAAATGTGGCGTATATATTAAGCTCTTATACTTACTTATGACTTGTTTAACCTGCGAAAGATTGATGAGTGTATTGTTTTTCATATAACTTTGCTTTGCAATCATGAGTGAATTTGCATACACAAGTGAATACACCAGTTCTCACTAGATTACCGAAGTGAAGCAAGATTGGGCGTGTTTAGCACTGGATAGGTCACACCCCGTGCCGATCGCGTGTCCTGTGATGACTGCCTTTAGTTAATGAGTGCGAATTAAAAAGGTGTCAATTATATAAGTGGACATCATTAGTAAAAAATCATACGATTATACAACAAAAAGTTTAGCTTAGTCTTTTTTATAATTTACTTTCAGAGCAGAGTTTTTCAAATGTGATTTCGGCTTTATCTGCAAAGCATGGTATAATTTATTGGGTTCGGGTCATATTAAGTCTGTTAAGTTTACTTTTTAACGTTTGTAAAAAAACATTCATTATTTTCATTCTTTAGGGTAATAGTTCTTACTATTATTTGTATATCATGTTATTTCTATTTTAGTGTTATTAATAAATTATACTTTTATAATTAATGCTTAAATATTAATATTATATATTACGAAAATATAATTCACTATATTTTGCTTTGTTAATGAAATAAGTAATAAACACCTTTAAGAAAGCACTTCTATCCATTGTTTGATGCAATTTTTTCTAGTTATTGAAAAGTGAATTCATAAAATTGAAAAGGGAGATATTTGTTAAGATTGTTTAAATATTGATCTTCGGAATAGTTTATAGTTTACAGTTAGTTATAGTTTATTTTAATTTTTGCTTATTGCTGTGGCAAACGAAAAGGTATTTTATTTTTCCATCTACTATTCAGTTATTTAGTTTTGTTGAAATTTAATTCCTTTTAGATCATATATTTATTAAAACTCGACATTTCAGCTCTCCTGGTTCCTGTAGGGTATATTTCAATTGGTTATTTACGTCATCACTTCATTTTGGTTATTTCCTTCATAGTCAATCCACTTTGGGTATATTGTTTCTATTGTGTCCTCTTGTGTTGATGTCTTTTCTAATTTGTCTGCTTATTCGTTTCCTCCTGCCCCAGAAGTCCTTTCAACAATAGAACTAAAATTTTCAATTGCTGTAGCCTCTAACTTCCACAAACCTCTTCTGATGTTTTTAATGGTTGCGTTATGATTATTCCGCTATGAATTCACACGATTTGAGGTCTTTTGAGTTCATTTTAGGAGTCCTTTTGAGGATGTTGTGTTTATTTGGGTTTGCGCTTGGGTGGTATGTATCAAGAAGCTTTCAGGTTCGATACAGTTCACATTGTTTGATGGATTAAATTGACATGAAATTCGAACAACTGCCTCAATGGTGTAGATGAGCTGTGTAGTTTATGAGCAGTATGGCGTCGTGGGAAGTCTACTTTATTGCCCATTATGTCTTTTAGACATCAAGTTTTTCTCCCTAACTAATATTCTACAGATTTGAAAACCTGCAGTCATTGAGGACCTCACACTAGCGCTAACTACCAACACAATAATCCTTCTTAACTTATACACCTCTAGATAAAGTAATCGTGGAATAATCATATGTCAGAATAATATAATCAGAATGACATATTTAGTAATAACTTTGTTGTATAATTTTGGTCCGATAGATAATCACAATATATGTTATATTTATTGATCAAAACGGGTATAGGATTTTCGCATGAGATATGCGTGATTTTTTTATTCAGTTATCATGTGTGATACTGTTAATTGAAAGAATTCTTTTAGATGTTTGTAGATTTACATGAGATGTTTGTAGAGGCCCTTGAATACATTTATTGATGTTGCCTGCCTGTCTGTTTCTGCGTGGGTGTTTATTGACACTATTTAATACACTTCGCAAACAGTGCTTTTCGGCAAATCCTGATAGTATTTAACATACATATTGTTCTTGGTGGGATTCATTTTCTTTTGGTGATATTGAAACTTGTGAGTTTTGTTCTCTTTTCGTTTTATGTTAAAATTGGCACTAGTATCAACCCTCTCTTCTTGTGATGACAGAAACCTTAAATATGATATTAAATTTCGCCTTGTTATGCATATAAAGAATTTTGAGTATTGGTAACACTGACGTTATTAGGACAGCTATTAATATCGATCTACGAAATGGTAGGTTATACTATAACTTTTATTACATTTTCGTTGTAGTTGACAAATAGATATAGATACGTTGAACGGCTAAGTCATGTACCTAGCTGTTTATGAGTTGACTATGTTTTGACCATAGAGTTTGGTAATATTTTTACGGTATAGTTACTATTGAATATTAGTGGAAATTGATCAACGAGTTAGATGATATGTTAACATCGTATAGTAACATCGTGCGTAGTTCCTTCAGATTTTTGGTTCACATTTAATGACCTTTTTGGTGATTTTCCTTGAAAGGTAGAGTTACACGTGAGCTCTGTCATGATGATAAACCGTGTTTAAATACACTTCAAACGATGATATTACAAAATTGAAAGGCTCTACCGTTAGTTATTTATTTAAAGAAGCAAAGTGGCCTTACAATTAAGGGTCGGAGGGATGTGAGAGGCTGTAAAGGTTCAACTCGATGAAGCCAGCCCTGAGAAATGAAGCAACTGACAGCGAAGTTTGAGAGTGGCACTTGGCCTCGCCGTGGGGCGGCTCAGTTTTATTGACAGGAAGAGACCACTAAAGGGCCAAGTCTGGCGACCATTAAACTCTCTCTTCGCGGCAGTGGCCTTTTTGTTTCATCCACTCACTTGGCCAAGCATTCATAGACAAAAACACTTCCTCATCAACATTCCTGATAAATTATTGCCCTTTTACGTTTGCACACGCGGTGACTGCAAAAAGAACTCTACTTCCTTCTAGCATTTCAATTGAATTCCTTTTCTAACAGTCTTTAATGCCAAACAAATCATTGGAATCATATTAATTAGGATTTATCCCACAGATTTATATTTTGACTAATGTATTGTTAGAGTATCCATATCCTACAGTCCACCATCAACTGGCTAAGTTTGTTAGACAAGTAAAAGAGAAAAGTTAAATCATTTCCTACAATTACATTCAATTCACGAATTATGTTCTGAATCAGCCTCTAAAATTAATAAAACTTCCTATAGTGGAAAACTTCTTTTTTTCCTTCACAAGGGGTTAGGCAAAGTGCGTTCCCTTTTACCAAAGTTTGGAGTTTAAAGATAGTATGACGCTGAGTTAACAAATGGATGAAAAGGTATCTTTTGCACTTCTCCTCTTGTACAGTAGAGTGTGCTCTAAAACTTAATGCAAAATTTTGACCTGACATACTCGTGAAATCTAGCTTATTTTACATTATCTCAAAGGGCCCACATACTTTCTTCGTAGAAAATATTTTCACGAAACTTAACAAGGTATTACGTCTTGTAATTAAATTAATGATACCTTAACAAGTTAATAGTATTTATGAAATAATAAAGTAAGAAATTTTAAAAGGAAATAAAGATTCTAGAAAAACAGAAATGGACAGGAAGTACGAGATGGACAAGGAAACTATTAGAAAAGAATTATACACAGGAAGCTACTCGGTGGAAGCAGAAAGAAACTAATAGAAATAATAAACAGGTTTTATTATAGAAACTGTTTAGAATAAATAATGAAATAATAAAGTTATATATAACAGATTTTTATGGTATAAAATTTGTACCCAAATATATGGTAATGTTTTATAAGGAACGTGTCCTTATTTATGTCCTTGTTTATGTACTAAACAGGCAAAAATTCTGACCTTAAATGGACATTCTTTCATATCTTAAAGTTATTGCTGTATTTCATTTTGTTTCTTTGTACAAACAAATGAATAATTTCTATTCAACTACAAAGGTACCAGATTGATATAATAAATATCTATTGTAATTGAAAGTAAAACGAAATAAAACAGTTTTTAAATATAGTTGCCTCCTTGGAGCAAAAATATAACATCCATATCCTTCATTGTAACATTGAAGGAAGTTGTGGTGCAATGTTAAATATTAAATTATCGGACATTATCAGAAACTGTATGGTACAAGACAATATCATTAATACCTACAATACTTATTCGTTGTGAAATTTATGAGGAATTCAATTAAAACTAAATGTGTATATGTATTCCCACACGATTTGCAAAATCTATTTCATAGGGTTTTAGGTTTTTTTGTTTCCTGTTTAGAATAATATCAAATTATTTTCATAATAGCGGTTTACAGAATTGAAAAAATAAATTTGTAATATATATTCAGCTTGAGCAGTTTTGTTGGGCAGCAGTGTTTTGGAATCTGTTTGGGTTTATCGACACAGCTGTTTGAACCACCCCTCTTTTTCCTTTGATCTCAGATTATAATTCCGTAGTTAGCGGAGCACAAAGTTTTTTAATTTGCTTCACTTCTGTTACTTTTCTCTCAGAGAATGTTGTTTTAATCTTAATCCAGGTTGAATGATGCAAGCCACAACTTTTCACAAATGAATTAAGAAACTTATATTAGACTAATATTGATTTATTACGGCTGCTCACGAACTCGAGTATTTTTTTAATTAAACATTTTTAACCAAGCAGTGCGGTGTGTACTTCTTTGATAATATTCTCGTTTTACTTAATTTGATTTACTAAAACTCTTCCAAATGTTATGTTTCGAATAAATATTTACATAAATGATTTCTATCTTTAGGAATTGAAAAGAAATGAGTTTTTAGAGGATACCAGTTTTTTAGGAGCGCACTGCCTAACCAAAGGGCCTTTGCTTTGTTTTTAGATTTTCATAACTGGTCATTTTATTTTTATTATAACTCACCAACATTTCAAATATATAAACACGTTTGAAAAAATTTTATATTCAACTTCAGAAAACTTATTATTGATCAATATTCAAGATCCTAATGTCAAAGTGGATCTGATCCAGCAGTTCTTGACTATCCACTACAACAAGTTTTTCATTGAAATATAAAACGGTCTTTGTTGATATTAAAATTGCAATTACAAACTAATCACGGCAATAGTAATATAGATTGTGTTCAGTTGTCTGTTAACCCAGTAAATATTTGCTGACTTTTTTCGCCTTAACTTTAGTTTATTTGTTTCCCTGAACTAAAAAATGAGTTGACTTGAATACTTATTAAGTTAATGCCCCTCATTGGTTAATAAGTCTTTCACTGTCGTTCACCTTAGCTCATAATGTAGTTAGGAATTTACTGTAATTCTAATGAGGTATTCATACCTTGATTTCCAAAATTTGACCTGATATTCTGAGTGACTACCACGTATGCAACATAGCTATGTTATGTTTCATATACATTCATATTGCTAGTGCTACGGTGGTTTGCAATTTGAATTAGATAATACTAGTCGTATCTGATTCCCTGAGTTTTATTAATTGATAAAATTATGGGTTATTATAAAAATATGTCTAACTGCCTGTTTGTTTACTTATTCGTAACTTATTTGTAAGATTAATATCGCACTACAAGGAGAAGAAGCGTACTAGTTATCAGGGGAGAAGGGATTAATGATTTCAAACAGAAGTATCGTACCTGTAGCCCTAAACAGTTTTTCTGTGAAAATCTTTTATATTTTACTTAGTTTTATTTGCCTAATTATTTATTAAATTCAATCTCTTTTTTCGTTTATTCATTGTAGATTGGTAATTATTTTCATATATGTGTTGTGAGTTTTCCCAGATAAATAATTTTATCATGGCATATGTGTGTCACGGGTCTTGATAAAAGCCGATGTATTTTTGGAGCCCATGTTTAATGCAGTCAAACATATGGTTTACCTCAAATATTCATTGAGAGAGGATTATTAACTTGGCAAACGTTCCTGAATGGGTTTAGATGAAAGCTAAAACAATTGGAATGATAATTTAAATGTCAACATTCAGTATTGCATGTCGAAATCTCTCCTGGTCAGGCAACTCGCAAAAGCTACGAGTACAATCCTACCTTGCTTTCATTACTTTCATTATGTTATACAAAATTGAATGTATTTGTAAAACTCAAATAATTTGTTTCATACAGTCAGCAAATACATTTTTGAATATCAGTTCAACAACTGATTAAAATTTAAGTATGGTTAAAGAAATAAAAATCATATATACCCTTGTAAATTTTTATTTAATTTAGGATTTGTTCATTTGGGTTATATTATCCTGTAGTGGTTATTGAAATGTGTATTTGATATTAAAGTGTTGATATACGATATTTATAATTCATAACTTATTATAGGCGCAACATTTATGATTTTAGAATATTATATATATTTACAAATATCCTAACAACAGTAGGATAATCAGAATATGCTGATATCTTTCAAACCAAAAAACTGTTCTTCTTTAGAGTCATACTCATACTGATGAAGGCAAGTTGTTTTGACTGAACATTTTTCGTCATATTTTTTATTTATTTTAAATTTATTTTTTTTTATTTACTGTGATATCTTGTTATGTACATAATCTTTAATAAAATCGATTGATCTGTATTTTCCTTGATCTATTTGTCAGTTTCACTCCTATGATATCAGAGGTGTAGTGTGAAAATACACGAAACTGCAGAATGTATGTATGCTTCCAAAGATTTCCAATATGCATACTAAATTCTTCCCTTGTTTTCCAGCTTCTCGCATAAAAAGAAAATTATTTAAATTGTTAATTTATGATTTTAGACTACTGTAGATATCAGACTACAGCTGATTTATTGAAATTAGAAACCACTCTGCAATTGATCATTTGTGTTCACTTCGTGGTAAACTATAAAATAATCTACAAACGTCACCCTATCTAATCAAACTATAAGTCAAACTAGTCTCACAAGGGAACACACGTAGGCCGAGCATTGACCCTTTCTGATACCACACAATGAAGATTGATTCTACAGTGGGAGTCCTAATTTTGCCTAACTCAATTGTATTTAGAGTAGGGATCTTTAACGAGTAACTGACATCGTACAGGCTCGGGACCGACGGTTTAACGTCCTTCTCCGAGAGACGACGTGATCACATTTATTCACCTCCCGCGTGAATAAATCGAGGGCCAGGTGAGGATCGAACCCCGGTCCTATCAGTTCAGAGGCGAGCACGTAACCACTGAGCTAGCCTGGCCCCTATAAGTCAAACTATTAAAGTTTTATTCTTTAAGGGTTAATCTTTTACCTCCCTGACGCAAGTGAAGGGTGGTTTTAGGTGAATTTATAGCCAGATATTTCTCCTTCACTCATCTTTCAACAACTAGAAGAGTCTGCTGCATCATCTGAAAAGCAGTACCATCAAGCACTACTCTTCTTCTAATAAAACGTCTTATGCAATCCTTACCTATCATAACCACCATTATATAGAGTATTCAATTCCTTATCTACAACTTATCATTAGAATATGATCAATGACACACCTCCATGAGAACATCCTTTACTGTTCACAACTTAAGTTGTTTTCGATCCAATATTTACACTAACTATTCCTTTACAATATTTATGTAATCTACTGTATAGTTTGTGCATCAATTCCGCTACATATTAGTTCCGATTCATAAATCATATTAATTGAAGCCGGTATTAATGAGTTACTGCTACATTGAAGAACTACGCATAGTGATTTCTTTATTACTTCAAAATAGTTCCATTTTCTCAGAAAAGTGTAAGAAAAATTTCAGCTTCGTCCTTCTTACAAACTTTTTGGTTTACTATTTTAGTATTTTATAGTAATTAGGTCTATTGAACCTACTTTTTTTCTTCTTGAATAAGTTATAAGGACTGTTTTAGCTGGATTTATATACAGATCTTTTTGTTTAGAATCTTTCAAGAATTTTGATATCATGTGGCATAAGCTCAACATCAGTTCTATGAAATATTCATTTAATTAAAATAACAATGTTAATCGTAACATGGATTAGTTACAGTATCCAGAATTTCTTCTATACCCTAATCCCCAGAATAAGATAAATAGCACAACTACAAGGTGGCAGCCTGTAGTGCTCACAAATTTCAGTTTTAGTGCTACTATACTAGTACTAATTATTCTTACGTTAGATTGTTGCAATCTATCTTACAGTGCTTCAGTTAAAACGTCTATATATTATTTATGATTAATTTGATTAAGAGGCATACTATCAAAAGCGCCTCCAATTCCGAAGAAGCGAACCCTGAGTGTATCCTTTAAGACTTCAGAAGTTTTCTACTTTGTAACTACAGTTTTTTTAACCAATTCTGTTCATTAGTCCATGTGATATGATCTGTTACGTTCTAAATTATGAAGATACAATTTTACGAACAACTTATGTTACTATTATACAATCTAATTGTTGTCACTTTTAGTGTAATATTTGTGTCTTTTTTCTTCAAATTTGAATTTGATCCGTGAAACACCATGACATGCAGTGGAATCACAAACATTTTATCACCCACTCAACTACATACAGAGAGATGAAAAAAAAAGTTAAAAAAAAAGAACTTCGGGGTCTTCAAAAGATGTCAATCCGTCAATATCAACTAGAGATCAAATTTTTGTCCACAAATGTCTAAAAGCTTATTTTTACCAAAAAAGTGACTATCCCGTCTTGTAGTTTCACCCCCAAACAATAGGGCATATCTACACTATGAGGTTCATTCCTGTATAAAATAAGAATTTGATGCTTCAAACGATATGCCCTGTATCGTACCCACTAACGTTTTGATAGCCACCCATCCACCCACATGCAACAGATATATTTGAAAAAAAAAACGCCAGAAAGGACTTTCGGGTTGTCAGTACACTTAAAATATCGATATAAAATTTTTCATGATTACTATACCTTACTTATAATAAAAAGTAATTATTGAAAAAAAAATAGAAACCTTAGGAAGATATGTAAAGTAAGGAAATATGTTATGAAGAATTAAGAATCATCTTGATCCTTTCTGAAATAATGTTTGGACACTAGTATCCAGAGTTTTATAAGAACTATATATATTTTAATTATAAATGTTTCACTGAAAATTTGCTGTCAACTTATACCGATATGTATATTACATTATCATGCAATAAACGCATGCTTTAAAAGTCAACATATAAGGCAAAATAAAAAAAAAATTAAAATGGGTTTCGGAACGAAAGTAAAATATTATATTTCGGGTCAGTAGTTTTGTAGTAAACTACAAACACAGATTTATGAGCATCTGAATGTAGTAAAATATTTTGGATCGAAAGTAAAGATATTCGACAGAACTTATAACAAGTTCAATATGATACTAATTGTTCATTAATCTTGTAGTAATGACAATGACCGTTACTTAGTCATGATTTTTTTTTCTGTAATACCTTTTTTCCGTAATACGTTAATACATATGTCTGCATGCAATCGACCATCTAATAGAATGAAACTAAAATAATTTTAAATTTTGTCCGTTTTCCTCGTTGAAAAACTTTAGCAAAATCATCTTTTTGGTTTTACTTAAATTTATTTTATGTTATTGTTCTAATTCAAAGCGTCAAAACTGCTTCAAATGATCCAACTAAAAACTACAAATTAAAACATACATCAGTACATAACACGTACTGTAACTGATAATCATGCAATAGTTTCCTTTGCAGCGTATACAAATATAAATGTGCAGTATAATTTGCAATTGAAATCGTTTTCCAAGAGTGCACTTTTAATCTTAAAGAAAAAAAAAAGAATAGTTCAATAGATTTTATTTTTAAAACAGCAACGAGTATTATAAGCTGTTGCATTGCAAAGATATTATGGAATGAAGATGAAAAAGGTATTTAGACAACATATAACTTGTGGTAAAAGTTCAATGATTTCATATTAACTGACATATTATATTCAAAAAACATAAATAATGGACACCCTATAAAGTCTGTGAGACTAATGGATAATTTACTTCGTTATAACATGAATAAAGTTTATTTATTGTACTTTGGTTATCAGTAGACACAAAAAAAGTTGCTTGTGAAGAATGGTCACTGAAAGTTTTTAAAAAGCTTTTCCTCTTTGAAAAGACTAATGATATTATTTTGATAATAAAAGAGCAAATGAAAAGATTTTTGAAAGTGGGTTCCGTTTTGTATTAGAAAATGAGACTTATAACGTTATATTAAATTCCACAACCTTTGGATTGAAGCTCAAAGAAAGCAAGCCGCAACCAAATTTAATAAGAGTTCCTGTAACCATGGGGACTGTTACTCTTTGTGATTTCAAAAACAATTTTTTCTATATATTATCATGGATTGATGTGATATTCGTATGGAATTTCTGTTTTGAAACGAAAACTAAAAGATTAAAAAAAAACGTTTTTTTCTTTTTATGTTATTACAAAATAACTGTCCATCTGTTTGTATACCTTTAACAAAAATCCCGATGGCTCAACCAATTGGCATTACAGTTTTTAAATACTTTTTATTAATCTGATTTTTTTTTATACCGATACCCTAGCGAGTGATAACGTCAGCTGTTTACCGGCTTTTTGTTCGATCGGAGATTCTACAGATTCTACATTGGGAGTCCTAAATTTTGCATAAATCAAGTGCATTTCGAGTAGTGATCTTTAGCGTGTATCTGACATCGTACAGGCTCGGGACTAACGGTTTAACGTCCTCTCCGAGGGACGACGTACTCAGATTTATTCACCTCCCGCACATGAATAAATCAAGGGTCAGGTGAGGATCGAACCCCGGACTACCAGCCCAAAGGCGTGTACGTTAACCACTGAGCTAACTTGGCCCTTAATATGATACTTGCTATTGGAAGGTTTCATTCGATTCTTAGTGTTTTATAATAATATATAAGTGATGGAAATATGTCATTATCAATTATACATAGTGGAGGTATATGTTCCACCAATCTAATTAAATATTGAACGTAAATTCTTGGAATATATTGAATCATTAATAGAAGGTTTAACAAGTTTTGGGTGATAAGATGAATTTAATCTAAATAAACTTAAGGTCATTAAGATTTTGAGGTTATACCATTCATTTCGTCGATTGATAGGTAACATGAATTGAATAAGAAACCTATATACAGTTCTGTTACCCCGACTAGCGCATTCGAATTCAGAATAAGGTAATGTTGCATATTTCGAACAGAACTACAGCATCATGACTTCGTTAAGTAAGGCAACTAAAGGAACTGACGTTCCAGTCAAAGAATATTAAGCCATGAAGATTAATATTCATTCTCATGAAGATTGATAGTTTGCTAAAGTAAACTCGAGTTAGAAAATGTTACGAGAAGCACCAGCTGCCCGTGTAGGGTCTCGCCTGGCACCACGGGTTTGCTGGCTGATAGCAAATGGTTGATTCTCGCTGTTCCCTTACGTTATGGAGTCAAGTTGGTTTCATAACTCGTATTATAGTTATGTCGACAGCAAAATATAGTGACACTGAACAGAATACTTTCTCCTATGCTACCACTCAGAGTCGGATGACAACTATAAACATTACTAAAATTGTAAACTTTTGTCTCTTATTACTACAATTTTCTACTATTTTATTATAGTAATGAGTTGGCTGTTTATGTATGTACTACTTATTTATTTTTATAATGTTTAGCCTAAATTAATAACTTTAAATGGTGAGTTGAATTAAAAATAAAAACAGGATTAAAAAGTTAATGAACTCAGTATTGATAAAGGTTGTAGGAGAAGGTCAGGTCTTTGGGGATGGTTGGTTGTATGCCCTTATTCTACTCTACGGGTGGGGAAAATACCTATGTGATATGCATATTAGTAGATTTTCAAAGCCAGCCTCAGCTTGAATATCATGGTCCTGAAACTTTCATGTGATAAACAAATAATTTGATATATCATGTAAAATTATAGTTTTGAGGACACAATATTTTACTGGTGCATAGCATTTCACTTTTTATTCAATTTTAGAACGTAATTATTTACATTATCCATTTCATATTACGTAAAGTGTAATCGAATTTGATTTCAATTCAGAACCATCTAGGGAAAACGGCTTCAACATCAAGTCAAAACCAAACTACAGTGTAAGGATTGAGTCCCGTAATTTTATTGTATCATCTATTATGTGATTAATTCAACTAATTTATTTGGAATTCAATGTAGCATTTTAATTTCAAAGTGTTGATATGGTGTGATTTTAGGAAATCTAGAGACGATGTAGTATATACCAGAGCTTCTTAAACTTTTTTATATTGCGACCCCCTTCAAGCTTAGGAAATTTTAAACGACCCCCTCCTCCATATAATGAAATATATATTAACCGTAGATGTAGATGTAATATGGCACTATTTTACAACGTAAATAAAATAAGGATGAAAGAATACGTACCCATTCATTTCACATATATATAATTATATCAGTATCAGTATCAGTATCAAAGCATCAGATCTTTGCGACCCCCTTTCAGTAGTCTCGCGACCCCCCTGGGGGTCGCGACCCACAGTTTAAGAAGCCCTGGTATATACTATGTACTCCCGTGTACGGAATTAACACTAATCCACATGTCGCATGCTTAGGACATACAAAGTTAGTTTTTACTTCTTTTCCTACTCTTGACTTATGTGAGGCTGGGTGGTTCAATTGGAAATCATTTCATCATTACCGGAATACCGCATTTCTACACATCGGATACGCGATATGTTTACATATATGTAAACATTTATGTAAAAAGCATAAATGATTGCTTACTGTAGTTCATTTGAGTAGGGATATTTAATGAACATCTGACTTAGTAAGGACCCAGGACGAAAGCCTGCCTCAAGTCCTTCTATTTTTGAATTTAGTTTTATGCCCAAAATCTGAACTCCGAATTCTCAATACATCGGCATGAGGTTAGGTGTTCTAACAACTAGACTTAACTTGTCCCGGACATGCATGACCGTCTATATTTGTGGTATATCGATTAAATAAGGAAAAGTTTCAAAAGAAATCGGAAGAGGTAAAGTATTCATTGCTGTAATAGCATTCCAAAAGTGTTGAATCTTTTGCATATTCTACTTGGTTATAACAGTTGAACATTTTGAAAGATAGCAATTTTTGATTAAATACTTGAGCGACCTAAAGCGTTTTAGACTGAACTTATGAGTGGCAAGATTTAATAAACGCAGGCCAATGTATTGATAACTCCATGTTGACATCATGCAATATCGTCTTTCTCTTTCGACCATAATGTTCTATATTACTTTAATATCGGCCTCCACCTAAAATCCAATATATGTCCTCTTCTCAAAGAACATATTTTACAATAAAATGTTCGGAAAAATTCATTTCATTGTCCTCTACAATATCAGCTTTCGTGCTGTTTATTTTTTGGCCACATGTATTATAATATATATACACTTTTATTTATTCTCTTACATTTATTTTTTTCAACGAAATTTCTTATTACTTAGAAGTCATTCAGCTACGTACATAAAAGCTATAAATACATTGGTTTCAATTTTTTATTGTAGACTTTCATGATTTATTTTATTTAGTTCAATATTTCTGTTACAAAGTATTCTGAAAATATGAATGAATGCCCATTATATTCAATATAAGTACTTGTATTTTATTTCGACAAAACATGAAAAAATGAAGCAATTCGATTTTTATTTTTAGGCATGTAAATGATGTGTGCAACAGTCAGCTCTCCCACTGATTACGGTTGACTGCATACAATTGTTATTTGCTTGTGGGCAGCGTCATAAAAAATAAGCTAATCCAGACTATTTAGAATTAAAGGTGTTATTGTCATCCCTGATTATTAAAATGCACCCCGCTTTCGAAATAAATATTATTTGTAAATTAGAAAATAGTTTGAAAGTTTGACACATAAAAAAGATTATTTTTTTTGTAAACTAAGGTTAGAAATTGTAAAATAAGAGCCTTAAAATTTACGAAAGTTTAAACACATTCAACCAAAATCTTCGTAGATGCTACTGAATACCCAAAGTTAATATTCAAAGATGTATTGAGTCTTGAAACTATACTACAAACTTTACAGACGTCAAACACACAGCAAAGTGAACCCCTTAGTTTACACAGAAAGGAGAGTACTACACAACTTTCAACAAAGCACCCTTACAGTTCATTGTAAGTGCGTCGTTAAAGTACAAGTTCACCTAGCTTGTATTAAATATATTGTAACTTGAAACATATAAACTGGTCATTTGAATCAGAGGAAGTCAATCGATAGAATTATTATTCACAGTATCCCTTGCGCATTCTTATAAGAATTTTAATTCTATTATAAGAATCAATTTCTTATTATTAATTCTTACTATTATATTAATAATATTCTAATTGAATTTGTAAAGAATTAAATGTAGTCGTAAAGTTAAATTTGATGTAAAGAAAGATAAACTTTGTATTCTATTTACTGTATGAAAACTTCTTCCATTTTTATCAAAACAGTTCACAGAATTTTTTTGGTAATAATATTACAGATTCAGACTTGAAAGTTCTGAAGTAATAGTCCAAGTAGTATATCATGAATCAATTTTCTGATTAACCGGTACTTTCATTCAAATGTCAAATACTTAAGTACTATTCCTCCTGGTTAATTGTGAGTGGGAAAAATAGTCTAATATCCTGCCTGTTAATACATGGGGCAAAGTGGTTTTCGGTACAGATGTACAGGACGCAATACCCTTAGGTGTCTGTAATGGCAATATGTCCTCTTTTTACTTGTTTTACCAAATATTTTCGGTGCGATGATAAGTTTTCTGTACATACTCGTATTCAAACAAACTGAAAGATACAAGACAGACGTTGATGTGTAGGAATCAGCTTTTTGTTATAATCTTCAAGTCTACTATCAAAATAAATAAAATACGATGTAGTGACTGTAGCGTTCTCTGATTGATTTCAGTTGGGTCAAACTGTGTGCGTGTGCGCACTACTCTGTATTTGCCTTTGTGTGGGATTGAGGGTGGCAAAAACAACACTGGCACCATGCTCAGTCATCATGGTGTCATACCACCTGTAGCCATTTCTCAATCTGGTTGCTGTTATCTGACATATTCAAATATTCTGTGTAGCAAGTATGGATTATTATTTTTTTTTAAACAGTCCGAAATAAATTTAGATATGGGTATATTTTACAGCAAAAACTCTCCCATTTTGCTAAAGTTAGTTTTTTTTAAGGTTGCTATATTGGCCATCACTCAAGGCCTGTTAAACTCCGTCTCTGTTGGCCATGGTATAATCTTTGGATTTTTTTCAGGCTTTGCGATATCATGAAGATATATGAAGAAGTATTTGAAGGGGGTTCTATTGATCGTGATGAAAAAACTCATCCTATATGGAAGGGTCATTTACTTGAATACTAGGGATCTTTTCTTTATAGCAAGAGCCCAACCAATCAGTCAACTATAAATCAACTTTTTCATCGACTGTCACTCACCAACCAGCCGCTCGGTCGGCGCCCGTAAAGCCCGAATTCATTATGCAAACTGTTTTTTAATGGCATTAGTTATACGCTTGCAGCCTTATTCGCCATTAATTCGATAGGGTACTAAAAGAGGCGAACAGTATAAAAAAGCGAATAACCTGTATTGTCTTGCCTGAGCTATCAAACTTTTAACTCGTGAATAGATTGAAGTTCACGACGCAATATCAACTCTGATGGGATACTTTTCGCCTTTATTAAACAGCTAGCTCAGTAGCAGAAGCGTGATTTCTCGGTGATTTCTCTTGCACTTTTCTCCTCAGTTAATAAGTATGAAACAAGAGATTTATGCAGAATTTCGTCTGCGGATAATATTTTTTGAAGAAGAAGTTACTTAATTTAATTTCTTACTCTCTACTCATCCAACACTAAACTTTGATTTAACACACACAAATCCTTATAACATTCAGAATGTTCTGATAGGATTATTTCAACATTCGTATGTACATTATTATTATCACGGTATATCGCTCGAAGTTTCTTCTTTCTGTATTCAAATTGTACTTGAAGTATTGGATTTGTTGATTATTGTGAATTCACTATAATTGATAATGTAAAATTCAATTACAGGAAAACTTTATTCGCATTTAAGAACAATAGAAGTAGTGAAACACTTAACAAGCTTTTATGCACTCTGATGCTTGTTGTTGTTGAATATGGTTGCAAGACCTCATAGTTCATGATGTTATCTCACGTGTATTCATTACATGTATTATTATATTCTGAGACTTGTATTTCAATAAATAACCTCTGATCCATTGATGCGCTCTGTTTGAATATTTAGTTATTTCTATTTGAGTTCTTGCTCGCCTCCAGTAAATACAAAGCAGACGTGGTGCAGTAGCGAGGTGAGTCCTGACGAGCCCAGCGCTGTGTTGCTAACAGTTGATTCAGTTGTGTAGGCTACATTGTTCCTCTGAGGCCTAATCACGCAGGCCACCTGCGGCTCGGTAACCTTGTCTACTCGCCAGACCTCCCCATTGTCACTGCTGCCATTGTCCCCTTCCCAGCCAGCTAATCAAAACCCCTCTGTTCCCACTCGCTGCTTGGCTTACTCCATTACGTCAAATATAAAAGGATCCTCTGATACAATCGTCCCAGAGCTCCGCTCCACACATGTCCTGCAAGCCATTTATCCCAGTTCTTTCAAGCATTACGTCTAAAATATTATATCAGTTAATTAATATAACTGTTAATAACATAGAAAGCAGGCCTCATTGAGTTTTGCAAGAGTTAAAAACGGGTAATTTCATTTTGAGAAAACAATAAAAAAACAAGTCACAAAAAACTAGCTTTCTTTAGTCTAACATAGCGTTCCACCAAACATATTTTCGCAACGATTGACATAGAATAACCCTTTAGCTTCCACTAACAGTAAGGGAAATGAGGTTTTACCATTCTTCAAGATTTTAGACGGTTAAATAACGCCAAAGTTATAGTTGTTTCCAAAAAAGTAGTTGCTAATTAAATTTGCTATTTCTCATGTTTTTTATATATTTCTCAAAGTTGTCAGTAGATATTTTTTTAAGGTGTTTAACTATTAACTTGTTTGTATATTTAGTTATATATAACCGTTACAGATTTAAACTGTAATCTGTAACAGTTGCAGACACGGTCTATAATAAGTCATCCACATAGATCTTCTTAAAATATAATTATAAATTAAGTAATAACGCTTAATTAGTGTAGAGAATACAATGCATAGCGGTACATTCCGTTCGATAATCGAAAAGGCCAAAACACGACGTCATATTCATTAGCACTATTAAGGTATAGAATAAATAATTTTCAAGACTTATTTACACCATAAATCTCCAGAAAAATAAACTTTGAAAATTAAGCCCTCTCCCTCCTTTTCAAATTTGGCGTCGTTTCGGGAATTATAAATTCGAACGGACTCACGGAAAAACGTTTCATGTTTATATTTATAGATATTATTTAGATAATTTCGTTATTGTAAATGGAATTCTCTTTTTATTTTCTTCTTCACAATCGATTAAATACTGTAAGCTTATTACATTTGCACTATTTCAGTTCCACGAAATAATGTCACAATAGGGAAGTGTGATAAATAACTGGAGAGCTGCGAAGCTGTTGGCGTGCCGACAGACTGCTAACGCCCATTATTGCACACCACTACACAGAAGCAATACAACTGTTTTATTAAACTGTATTTCTTCCAGCGTATTTCAACACATTACTGTTACCTTGATAACTTTATTAACTGGGCTCAAAATAATATTTTCAAAATAATGAAAGTGTAATGGTATATATTTTGGTTTGTTTTAAATGAACAGTAGAAATTTGGGGATCTACCTTGAAGTGACAAAATAACAGTTGTTAAAACTTTTGCTAAATCAAAAGCAATGGTCCATTATTAATTTTGGATTGTTTGGTGAAAATCCATTCGTGTAGCAGTTGTTTTACTTGACATCTAATGGGTGGATGCTTGTCTTAACACGTCATTCACAAACGCCTTCGTCATGCAGAACAGATCAAAATTACGTCTCATCATGCTAAGGTATACCTATTTGTTCATAGATCATGTCCTATGATATCATTTTCATCATTTTCTTTAAATATACTTTTCTTTAATATACATTGTATACAATATTTTATACACAATACCTGTATTCAAAGTTAAATGAAAGGTATTTTACATCAAAATCAAACAAGGTGTTAGTTCTTGTTAATTTTTAGTTTAAAAGTTAGAATTTATATAGCTGATCTAAAATAATTTCTTTGCAATACTTAAATAAAATTTATTACAATGAAATTAACAATACATAATTAAATTCTTGTCAAGTTTTTTTATATAATTTCACTAAGCAATTGCCATGAGCCTGTTTATCTCCTCTACGTATTTTATGCTACTTGTCAACTACTCAGGAATTATAGGTTTACTTCTATCAATTATTATTTGTAACATTCTGCAAAAGGCCTCTAAAATTCATTTATTTAGAGTAAATTAGGAAGTCTTCAACTCGTTGATGTTAGATGATAAACGAAGTCTTGAAATGAATATGAAAAAATTGTAAGATCATTATCTAGTTACTAAAATAAGTACTAGATATTAATAAAAAATGACAACTTTTAAAAAATCATTCTTCGACATTTATTTAACCATATTAAATAATATTTTCAAAAGATTGAAAGTATAATGGTGTACATTTCGGTCTGTTTTAAAAAGAACGGCAGAAATTTCGAGATCTGCCTTAAAGTGGCAAAATAACAGTTGTTCAAACTTTGGCTAAATCAAAAGCAATGGTTATTCTTAATTACCATTAACGTCAACCATGACTTAATTTTCTAGTTGAATGTTTGATCTAAGCTTACCTTCTTTAACCTTTGAATGTTGAACCTCTAAGCTGGCCTCCATCTTAGATTCCCGTCTCCTCTCTTGCTCTCACTCCCTCTTCATCCCAGTCATACACTTCTCTCTCTCTCTCTCTCTATACTCATATCATGCTCTCTCTTTCTTCTTCTTTTCCCTATATCTCGCTGTCCTCTCACACTTCACCCCTGACCTCTGGAATAATGTGTCAATTGTAATAGTTTTTTTTGTTTTATTTCCTTATTTCAGTGACCTCTAAATCAGATAGTCTGTGATTCACCTGTCCTCTAATACAAATCACATATATTGATTCAGCTTTATGCAATTAGAATTATTTGAAAATACATAACATATTTTTGCATGTGCCCAAAATATTTATGTGTTCCTACACAATGTAAAATAGAATTATTAAAATTTAAAAAAGCTCTCATAATCATTGAATCACGATTGTTAAAACATACTAAAAATAAAGGTTCAATATTTCTTAAATAGTTTCAAAATTATAAAATGAAAAATTAACTGTTTTGTTAGTGATAAGTTTGCACTTAGTCATTAAATTGTAAAAATATAGCATTTTCAATTGCTCAGATTATTATGAAGTATGACATCCTTGTGTACGTGCTTTATGCTTTAGTGATGTACATATTTTTAGCCAAAAAATTATAATTACTTTTTAAAATAGGGTTACTTTCAATTATTAGGCTTTGCGTGATAAAATTGTAATCACCGAAATTTAGTTTTTTGCTAGGAAAGACTGAAGTATTAGTACTCCTCCTCACAACACCCTGTTGTAAGGGAGTTTATTTATTATCGCACGTGTCACACTAGGTATAACGTGCATAAAACTACATATAACATATGAAATTTAATTAAAACATGCAAATTAAATATTACACATTCTATGAGTAAATAAGATATTATAGCATGGATAATGTAAATAACAGAAACATATACATATCGATCTATAATATGTATATTTATTTAGTTATATAATTTCAGTTAGAACAATTCCAAAGGAATATATTTTTTAAAGACATAGAAAAATTATTCCTTTATTATTTATTTTCGTTGATAGGTCTATCGTGTGCTGTAGTATTTAATGTTTGCATTAGTATTTGTCGGTAAGGATCTAATTCTGGCCAATCATAGATTAAATGGTTCCACGTCACAAATTGCGTATATGACGGGCTAACTAACTTGTAGGACTATAAAACTTCTTATTCCACTCTGACTTTCCGAGCTGTGATCTCTCCTTGACCTTTTCGGCCTTTAAATTAGCTCTCTCACCTCCTTCTCTTCTCAATACCACGTTAGATGTTTTATATTACTTACCAAGTGAAACTCCGACGAAGACAAGTTGTTTTGGTTAAACAATCTTAGTCCCTTATGTGAGCCAATCTGAAGACAAACGAGTTTAATTCAATAGACACTGGATCAGTAATGTCAATCTAAAAGAAGACATTAAGAAAAATATGAACAACAAAAATATCAGGTGTCTTACACTCAACTTTACCATAAGTAAACATATCATACTTGTTGACTATCAATTCTGTTTTTGTAATGTATCCGTTGTGGTGAAGAAATACCAGACTCACTTTGGTATTATTATTAAACTTATAAATAATAAATTTAATGATTTTCTTTGTTTCTTTTGGCTATATCTAGATGTTTTATATCTTTTTACAAAACTAGTTGCATGTGAAATCTAAATATTGACTTAATGTTCTCATAAAGTTTATTAAAACTCCATATGTTTATTAACAACGCCTTTAACTAATGTAGTAGCTGATGCAATAGGTAGAAGTATGGTACAACATAAGGGCTAAAATGAAACTTTTCTTCATTGATTTATCGGAAACCATCTGTCAACATAGCTTAGCTCTTAAGAACATCAATAATCCATTCGTGCATGATTAATTTAACTTTGCTTTTTCAATAAATTTTAAATTACTAGCGAAAATTAAATTATTTTTAAGATTGTTCATCATTTGACTGGAATTTATTGATAATTGTCGTGTAACTACCCAAGTTACAGGCATGAATGAATAATTAGTTATTGTATTAGTGCTTTAACAATTAGATTTAATGTTAGCAACTTTAACTTTACTGAGAACACATTATTCCATTATTTACTGAATTCAAATAATACAAACATACACACGCACTAACATAAACTATATTATTTTTTGGAATGAGTAATTTTCGATTATGTACAAACTGTTTCAGTGAATCCCCAGTGAAACTTCGCTCCAATATTCAAATAAAATTCCTGCCTGGTTCAAATTCCGAAGTCGCGTTTATATTATTGTTATTATGATTATGAGTAGGTAATTTGAAAATTTTTAAACTTTTACATAATATTTTTTACTTATTGCATAATACTTTGATTATGTATAAAAATGTGTTGGCAATGTTCCAGCTTTTATTTTGTTTATATATTTGTGTTTAAAATACATCTAAATTATTAATGTAAATGTATTAAAATATATATATTTAATATATTTAATATATTAAATATATTTAATATATTTAAATCGGGCGAATTAAAAGGAATAATTTTAACAATCCAGATTATTTTAGAAAAAGTTATGACATAGCAAGACTCTTCTACCTCCACAATATATAACCTGCGTCTCTAACCACTAATATCACTCTTACAATTCAACCTTACCCTTGTTAGTTGTCTCTTTTGTCCGCTTGATGAAGAGAAATAATGGTAATAATTATTATTAGTATGACATTTCAAGACATTAGGAGTTTTTATAACACTCTTAACTAGTTTCATGTCCATTTTTATCGTTCAGCATTTCTTTAAAACAGGAGAACAGTTTATCGCTCAAGCGCATGCTTTTATGTTCTGATATGACTTTAATATAGTCGATAAATTAACTGGTGTAAATTAAGTCAGATGATTCTTAAATGTCATCTTGAAATTATGATTTAAAATGTAAGAATAGTTTTAATACGACTCAAGAGCAGTTTAAAAAAGATTGGTTGATTGATTGATTGAGGTAATTGTAGAGACTTTTTTATTAAGTTCCCAGTGAACTGGGCATTGATGGAAAACGCAAGCCAAATAGCTGTTTTCTTTTCTGAAGGCTTGATTTACAAGCTGAGTAAACAGTTTATTGATAGCCGTGCGTGTTCCTTTGATGAGCTGGCTGGAAGTCTTTCGCACACACCAGACCCAAATAAACCTTATCAGACAGGCCTGTCTTCAATCCCCTATTGCCTTTTTAATATGTCCTCATTTTATATATTGCCTTTACTGTCATGGTTTAGATTCGTTAATTATGGTTTACTGATAAAAATTAAAAGACGCACTTCTTTCTCAAATGTTAAGAAATGTGTTATGTTTGAACAAGTTGATTATCATTTTAGTAACATTGATCCCAGAAAGTTATTAGCTCCATATATAGATATGGTCTTTGGAAATGTTACTATTTCGTTATATAAAAGTTATATATTGTATCAATGTTGTTTTAATAAGCTTTAAAAACTTATTTAAATTATTAAAAATATAATTACATTATAATATAATTAGCCAAACCATATCATTTTTCTATTCAAAGTTTATCAAATGAAGCGTTATTTTTTCATACAACTGTGTTGAGATTTGACATATAAAATTGTTATTTTACATATTTTAAGGAATACCTATTAGTTTTGCTCTTTAAACATTTAATCAACGCCGCATTGATAGAACTATTTCATTGCTTATGAAACGCTGTCTTTGAAGTATAGGTTACTATTAATTATAATACTTTTTTTTAACTTGTGTAGATATTTATACAGTATGTTAATCAGGGAAAGCATTTTTTTGTTTCTGTTGGTTGTATTTCGGTTGGGTGACATAAAGAAGAGAGGAAAACGTTGGGTTTGTCCAGTATATTGGAGCTGACATGCGAGATTGTTGTACACTGGCGACGTTGCAGGCTACATGTCCGCCAGAGCTGGCTGGCTTGTCTAACGGTCTTGGCACTTGAATTTCAATCAGAATGTAAATGCTGCTTCAGATTTCCTAAACGCACAAAATCATGTGTCTTTCCCTTGTTTCTCATTAACTTTTGGCATAGAGTACTGCGGCCTGGAAACCTCTGATCACTATGTGTGAAGTTTAAACTAGTATTATTTCACCCACTTATTCCATAGATTTATTTTTGGAACTAACACCACATTTGGTTTGTATGTATTAAGCAGACCAGTAAAGATTTTAAACCCCTTGGTATTTGTCGCTGTTTTCGTAATTGATGTCCTGGCTGAAACACAGATGATTGATGCACATCTTCCAGTAATAGAATGGCAGGCATTCGAGAGAAGTTGAGACCACGATTCGCTCCAGAAGCGGATAGGTAATCATATTCTCTTTGCGTTGCTAAAGTCCAAAGAACAAATATTAAAAAAAATCAATTTATTTTACATTTTTATTAATTTAAATCTCAATCAATTTTTATTATTTTTCTGATGAATATGTAATATCTACCCACATGAATTGAAACACTAAGTTCTCAAAACAAAATTTTAAAAAAATGTTGTTTTTAATGAATAAGCCGGCACTTGCTTTGCAATAATCCTCTTCGCATGCTACTGCGAAGGCATTCCCCCCATGTAGACGTGCCGCAATCTTACTGCCAATGGTTCGTGCTCTTGGAGGTCGACACTTTTCAGGCATATAAATCATTCATAATTGCATGTATATTAACTTAAGTGGACATTATATACAAAAACATTCTGAGAAATTACTTTCTACATACAAATAAAATTAGCTTAAAATGTTTCGTGTTCTTAGAAAATAGTACGTATTTGAGAATATCTCAATTGATCTAAAACAGTGGTTCTAACCTGTGTTCGATCGAACCCTAGGAGTTCGAAGAGTTGGTCTCAGGGGTTCGGCGGAGCCTCCGCCAAGGAGGTCAACAGCAAAAGTCACACTGATTTGCACGTATGTAATTTGTTATGATTTCATGTATTGTGTTGGTTTTGTTCTTTGAACAAGATAATATTAATGCACGGTTCATTTTTTGGAACATAAAAAAAACATACGCCTATGACTTGAATTTGAAAAGAATCATATTTTATTTTTCACTAAAGAAGGGTTCGATGAATGCGCTTATGAAACTGGTGGGGTTCGGTACCCCCAAAAGGTTAAGAACCTCTGGTCTAAAAGGATGAATATAATCTACTAAAAACTCGCTTTGAGTGCACTAAAACTTCCTGAAATAACGGATTAACACGTATAGTACAGCAGTACTGTTAGTACTGTACTGATTAGTACTAAAATCTGAGAGTTGGTAGAGGATTACTAGAACTACTTTACTTAGACTTTAGCAAACATTTACTTTAACTGATTGACTAATGTAATATTGAATCAGTGTTTCTCTGTGAACACAGAATAACCCAAGCACTGTTAGCATGTAATGCGTTACAGCTTAAGATCCGTATGAAGTCGATGAGATAGTTTTATTTACTTTCCATTGATAACTAAACTTCACGAACGTATTGAAAGATAAATGATGTATAGCATGACATGAAGTCGTTGTGGCTTCCACTCAAGTCATTGTATATTGCAATTAAATCAAGAAATGGATAGTTTATATCATGCAATAAATAGGACCATGTAATATGTAGTGGACGTTAATCATGAAGGCTTCCTCGTCTGCGGTAAGAGCCTCAATGGAGAGATTTATTGCTAACTGCCTGAATGAATGCACATTACATTAGCAATAGCCGCTAGCATCAGTCACTCAGCAGTGCCGTTTCGTATCCTGACACCACTTGCCACATGTTACCCACCGGATTTTTCCTTACCTCTACATTCATCTTTCGTCCTATTTAAACACAACTTCCACAAATATTTAAACCATGCAATATTTCTTTATTTACTCTATAACCAATTGTCAAAAAGTACACCACATTAGGGAAATCATTAAATGTTTCTTTGGAAAGTTTATATTAAAGTAGAGAACTGTAATCCTAAATCTTGTGATGGTGTTAGAGTTTGATTTAGAAGAGAGCTATGTTACCTTGACAATTTAATCGAACTCATTCTAAAAGAAATGCATGAATATTTCATGGTGCTTGCAAACGTATAGGAACTATTGAACCTGAGAATTGAGTATCATGTTAAAAGTTTTCACACTTAACAACTCTTCGTGCCTTCTGTGTAGTCCTTGGGACTGAACGTATCGCACCTTTTTATGATTATTAGATATATCCTTCATTAGTCTTAAATTTAAACTTTCGATACTTTATTCAAGCAGAGGTCTTTAACGAGTTAATGAGATGGCACCTTCGGTAGGAATATGTTTAACCTTTAATACTTTGTCTATCCTCACTATCAACTGATGAAGGCAACTTTCGTTAAAGTTGTGATTGTCTTAAGTTGAAGTCGGGGTAGAGATTCGTAATAATGGTGGAGTCAATGACAATGTGATATAAGCAGCACATTGCTGGTTCTCTACAAAACATAGCAAAAAAAAGAGAGCTCTGAAGAACATTAAAGAATCCAGTTTTCCCATATCCCCATAGAATGTGCTAGCATGGATTTTAATTGTGTAATTATATGAAAAACATAATTCTTCTTCTTATCAAATTCTTTGAAAATATTTGAGTTTCGTTAAATTCAAATTCAAGATAGAAAAGTTTTTGACCGTACTTAAAAAAAAAAAGTTGAAATATTGTCGGTGAGCTGTCAATGTAAACTTTTAATTGCAGATTGACAAGTGAAAATGTGTTAATCTGTAATTTATATTGAAAGAAGACGTTAAATGATTAATAGGTTTATATAGTTCTTAAGGAATGCTTTAATACTTAATAATTCCCAGTCAAGTAGTCTCATAAGTCCTTGACACGTTATTAGCATTAGAGGATTTAACATAGTCGAATTTTTCAGGGTTTTTTATTTGGCATAAAAGTGGGTGTTATGGTGTAAAAAAAAGTTTCCTATTCTTATTTCCAGATGAGTATTGTATTTTATCGATTTTTCAAACAATAGTGTGTTGAGACTTTCTCAAGTGTCTATACAAGTTTAAACAATATAAACAAAAAGTGTTAATGCAATCGAAGCTTATAAACAAAGTGATGTACTTTACCTCTGGCATTCATTGTAATCCTCGATGAACATGAGTGACGTGTTTTAATTTTTTAAACCCTTCGTTATTTGTGTTATCAAGATTTGAGAAAAAAAATTCTAAAGATATTCAATCCGCTTGATGTAAAAGAACAAACAAGGAATTGGTCAAAATCGGCCTATTCTTGTTACCAAAGAAAACAATTTGAACAGACGTAATCACTTTTCAATATCAATTCTGTGACTGCAGAAGAAGTTAACTTCAAAGAAATAATGTGCTGCATAACACCCATTTATTAAGCGAAGTAAATTATGATTTAAAGCAGGGCTTCTTAAACTGTGGGTCGCGACCCCCAGGGGGGTCGCGAGACTACTGAAAGGGGGTCGCAAAGATCTGATACTTTGATACTGATACTGATACTGATATAATTATATATATGTGAAATGAATGGGTACGTATTCTTTAATCCTTATTTTATTTACATTGTAAAATAGTGCGATATTACATCTACATCTACGGTTAATATATATTTCATTATATGGAGGAGGGGGTCGTTTAAAATTTCCTAAGCTTGAAGGGGGTCGCTATATAAAAAAGTTTAAGAAGCCCTGATTTAAAGGAATATCATTGCTTTATCCTTATCAATATAAATGACAAGGAATAACAAAGAAAACCACTTTTAAGTTCAATTATTTTCCAGCAAAGTTTTGTACTTTTCTGGTTGAGCTAACTGCGGTACCTAATCGCTGAAGGAATGACTTTGAGATCACCGGAACACAGATTTTTTAATTTGTTTTAATAATTTTGTTTTAAGCTATGTTTTATGAAGTTTACCTTTTCTACCATTTTTTTTTTTGATTTATATCTGAATGATAATATCAGAAAATGGGAAATTATTGTATGTGCAAAAAGTATATACTAAAGTTGATCAATTACTTTTTAGCATAGTTACTTTGCTTTCTCCACATTCCATAATGAACAAAAATACTTCACTTCAATATATAAAATAAATTATATTTCAACATTACGATGAAAAAATATTTCTAAACATTTCGGTAATGTCTTCTTCACTTTGTTTTTTCATGTTGAAAGTTCTCAAAAGTTTTCTTTGTTTAGATTGTATTGTTTTCTTGAATCTGTTGACGGGGGTGATAATGGTAAAGAGATGTTAGTTCTTTAGATTTTCAGATCGGTATTAAGACTGATACTGATTGGGAGTAGATCCTAAGTAGACGGCACTCGCAAGATATGCACGAGCTTAGTGGAAGTCTGTGTTCGACTGCTCTGAAGTGCTTAGTACTTAAGCATATCCTTGTCCTGTATACCTATTGCTACATTAACGCCTACGTCACATCAAGGATCACCCTCTAAGGCAATGTCACCATAAAATGTCAATGATCCTTCGCTTGCTTACTTCTGCCCCAGACCTCCCAGCGACTCGCTTGCAAATTTTATTACTTTCTGCGCTCTTCACTTGAAAGCCAGGTTTATATGCTTGATGAATGGCTCTTCGCTTAGATAGTTTATCACAAAAAAAAAAACCAATAATGCTTACTATGAATTCTAATTATACAGTTTTATGTCCAAACCATTCCTCCTTCTCCCTTCAAGAAAAGGTATATTTATCATTTACTTGTTTGAAACATTGAATATTTTATAATATCTTATACATTTGTTAGTGCTAAATAATTTATAATTTTTTTTTATTATAAAATGTGAATCCACGTGGTAATTTATTCCAAGCTTACTTTGTCGTTTTCGTAAAACTCAAAACCTGTTAACAAATGATAGTACCTTTATCGCTGCAGAAAATATATTATTTATGGGGCTTTCATATTTATGAACCAGTGAAATACAATTCTTCTTGTTCCTTTTTTTTTAAATTGGACAATTTTTTACTAAGTAAGTTTTATTGTTTTACATGAATCCACAAAATATAATTCTGTGGTCAGCTTGGAATTGTTGAAATATGAGGTCACCTGTAAATTGGCATGGTTTAATGGTCACAGGGGAGACATATTTTTTTCCACTTGTCTCCCGCCGCCAACATTTTCAACCTAACTAAACTAATATGAAATCGATGAACGTCCTGTTGTTTAAAACCAACAATTACTAAATTATGGCCTAATGTTTCATACATAAATGATGAGACTTTACAAAATATAGAAATAAACGGATGTAGAAAGCAATTAGCTTAGAAAGACCCTCCTGAAATATTAAATCTGCTGCTTTTACTGTTTGGGTTAAACCTCAGTGTAGAATACTGTTTACCTTATCTACATAACTACCAGTTTTCTATGTCCTATTCAGTGGCGCGTTCTTTAATTAAATGGAAATACGTTAAATCAATGCATATATAAATTAATTATAGACCTTGAATACAAAACACTGCGATTGACCAGTGTATTACTGAATCTAATTTATACAACTCATTACTGATGTTAAAACTATTAATGATGTCTACTAAATGGAAATAAATGACCATTGATAATACATCAAACAATACTACAGTTAAAATAATAATTGCAGGATTTGAATGCATATACTCGTACGTATATAAATATTGATAAAAGTATCAACCGTGAAATAGAAACAGAATTAAAGTTTATCAGAACTTAGTTAGTTCTTCAGGTTCAACTTAAACTCTCATTTCCAACGTTTTGGTTTTTATTTAAAACCTTTTTCATAGGCAGAAGTATAAAATTTTGAAATAGTAAAACTAAGTATTACATTAGGGATTATGTCACAAAGAAAGTAGTTTGTGCATTTCATCAAACTATATTCTTCGTAAAATAAACTCTAATGTAATACTTAGTTTTCCTGTTTCAAAATTTTATACTTCTTTCTATAAAAAACGTTTTAAATAATATCCGAAACGTTGGAAATGAGAGTATGATTTGACCCTGGAGAACTGACGTAGTCCTGATAAACTTTAATTCCTATATATATATATATATATATATATGATCAAACCACAATAAGAAATGGGAAAACAAGACTTAAAACTCTTTTTGATCATTGATTGTTATTTCACGTGTTTATGTGAAATCTTTTTATATATATACCAAGATAAACGAAAAACGGTCCGGCAGGACAGATTACACTTAAAATAAACTATGACACATAGACAGAAACATAACAAAGGCTCACTTTTCAATATTTCGACCGTAATGGCGGTCGAAATATTGAAAAGTGAGCCTTTGTTATGTTTCTGTGTATTTGTCATAGTTTATTTTAAGTATATATATATATGAGTTCAAGATCGAATAATGGTAACCCACAGAGTAAAGAAACACACTTAGAAACACAAACTTTCGGGCAATCCGTCTTCAAGAGAAAAGAGAAAGGGGGACTAAGCACGTTGTAGACGCAACGGCAAGTAGCCGACCCCGTGCTACCCCTAACGCCAGGTCTTGAAGTAATAGAGTTAGGAGAAGATATAGACACTAAATTCAAATAAGAAATACAAATTGGGTAAATATAAAGGAATCAAAAATAATTGGAAAGAAATTAATATATATGTATAAAACTGATAAAACAACGCATAAAGAACGAAAACACTAGCATCAATATTTCGAAACGAAGTTCGTTTACTTGTAGAAAAATTAAATATAGGCCTCTAGAGACTTTTAAGTTTGCAATATGATTTGAAGACTCTTGTGCCATTTTCAGTTCAATCACTGTCACAGTCAAAAGATCCCATGTGTCATCCTATTTATCCTGTGTCTTTTTAGAATTAAATTATTGTAATTGACCGATTAACTGTAGCATCCCTGTCTTCACGATAACGCTTAGAGTAAGTGTGAGGGTGGGGGTCAGGTTAGATCAATGACAACATCTCACTTCTGAGCTCGCAGGTCCGGGGTTCAATACCCATTTTGGCTGTCGATTTATTCACGAGGGAGGTGAATAAATCTAAGAACGTCGTCCCCAGGAGAGGATGTTAAGCCGTCGGTCTCGGGCCTGTACGATGTTAGGTACTCCTTAAAGAACTCCTACTCTAAATATACTTGAGTTAGGTAAAATTTGGGAATTCCAATGTAGAATCAATCTTCATTGTGTCGTATTACAAAGAGCCAATGTTCGGGCTATGTGCTTCCCTTGTGGGACTGCCACTCCAACCTAACTTAAATGTGTGGGAATTGTTGTATATAAGGGTATTCAGAATGTTATTTCCTGAGTACTTTGTCACTTTTAGAGGACCAAGAACTCTTGCGAAGTAGGTAGTTAAACCTAGCCACCATTGTAGACTACAAACAATATTATAAACAGATTTCATGACTGAAACGATAATACGGTAAAAATAAAGTTGTGTAAATAAAATTCGGGTATAATTAATAAACCCCTATTTCTAAACATATATTCTGAAATTAAATGAACTACACTTTTTAGAAATTTATGTTTCATTTATGCATTGTGCATTGAGTAATGATGTCATACAAACCTTATATAAAAAAAAAAGCTGGTAATATTTGAATAAGAAGCAGCTTTAGAGAAACTTTGAACACTTATAGTCGATTGATTATATTTTTCCTGCAGCTTTCATTCAAAACATTATACCTTTTCTCTTTCGTTTAAATCCAGACTTTAAAAACATCTAAATGATTAAACTTAAATTATGTCATTCTTTTTTTACACATTGCCATTTAGCTGTCATTGATGTAGGTATACTTCCCGTGAGTTGTATACTCGTATTAACGTGTATTAATTTATAATGTTATAATATTTCATTCCTTTATAATTCATGTATTGGTAAAATTGAAATTTCTAAGTTAATTAATAGTAATTGTTAAAAATTATTGTTTACGAAATTCATTCCTGTAGAGATAACTGTTTATAGTTATATTCAACCTTAATTTATCACTATGGTAGTTGAGTTCTAACAAATTAAAATAAACATGAAAAGCAGCGCAGATAGCCAGTCTACTGTAGGAAAATGACATTCCTTATATCGAGTATTTTAAAGAAAGGAGAATCTGACAAACAAAATATGATGGTTATTATTTTTATTCCCCCATATAAAGGTGGGTCAGTTTGGTAGCTGGTATACAACTGTTACTTGTTCAGAAGATTAAGTTGTTATAAGAGAAAAATAAAGGGATGAACAGATTGGAACAATAAATAAAGTGTTAAACATTAACAAAACAGAGTTGGTTATTGTTAATGAAGAGAAAAGGAAAGGTGTTAAGTGGTAATAACTTGTGAATTGGCAGTGTAGAGCGGTTTGATAAAGCTCGCCCATTGTGATGAGTCATGCTTTGTGCCTTCGGACAACAGTCATTTGCCACATGCTCTCTTGTTTTGACTTTCCTTTATTCTTGACAAACTTTTACTCTCAATCCTTCTTTATTCTATGAATAAATTTCACTATTTGAAATAAACTGTCTCAATTAATTTAATAAGCTATATATAACATTCATAAATGCAATGAGTAAAACTATAGGCGATTTGATACCTATTATATGGAATGACATTATATGTCTCTTGTGTATAAATCAGAATAATAAATCTAAGATGTAAATATTCCTTTCTTTTTCAATCGGTACGAAATATTGAAATGTGCTCTTTGAATGAAAGGACTCGTTAATTCATGTATATGAGAATGTTTGTACTTATGTGTGTTGAAGGTAAATTTCAAAATAAAAAAAAAATATTCATTATAATAAAAACCTAAGGAAATATATTACCAAATTTGATATTTTAGCTTTTGTTGCACCTGATTTGAATAATATGCTAGCCACCAATTTTTCAAGTAGGTGTTATATAAATCTACCTACACTATTCTGAATAAAATCACTGTAGTTCTGGACTACAAATTTAATATATAGTATGATTATCGTAGAAATTGTCCTTCTAGAACTGTTCTGGAATGCGGAAGTCTCTTTAAAGGTCTTTGAATAGTTGAGTTGAATAATATGACAGTAAAAGAAAGAATTTGCTGGACCAATGTGTTTCAGAGTCTCTCGAGAGAGAAAAAAATGGATGGAGTTGGGAGAGACCTATGCCAGAAGTCGACCTAGGAAAAAAAATTATTGTAACATATATATATATATATATATATATATATATATATATAATATATAATATATATGTCAAATCACAAAGAAACATAGGAAATAAAAGAACAACTACATTCAATTCGTTGAACACGTCTTCGAGAGATAAAGAAACCCAACTGATGGTCAGTGGTTTTGACTCTGACGAAGACCGCTTGTTACGTTTGAAAGATTTAGTCTTGTTAATTCCCATTATTACATAATGTGGTTTGATCATTGATTGTTATTTCACGTATTTATGTGAAATCTTTTTATATACATATATATATACAAGTTATATCAAACAAAAAAAGAAAGTAATATATTCTTTTTATTAACAAGTCACAAAATTATTTTTTATGAAATAAAAGAGCTATTATTATTAAAATGAATAACTTAAATTTGGTCGGAATTAATTAAACTGACGACCATAAATTTAAGAGTTTTGCTTTTTTGGTAAATAGTCAGGTATTAAAGTATATTTCTGACATCTGTCTTTCTACCACCGCTTCTGATAAGAAAGGGGAAAGTTTTCTACCTCATAAACAATGCATTCTTAAGTTTGTCGTAATAAATTGACTTCTTAATTCAATTTAGTGAAATTTATAAATTTATTTTAAATTGATAATTAGTTCTATGGAAGGAGTCACTTTAATTAATAATTTTGGTTTAAAAATTGATATATTCGTATAATAATAATAATTAGAGTGTCTAATCATTTCTCAACAAAACTGAATTTCTATTCTTATGTACTTGCAGTGTTTGTCTTTTGTTTGTTGTCCAACTACCTGTAAGGAGGTGACCTTGACTTTGAAACATATGCTTCACTTAATCATACGTGTGCTTTGCGTCTCGACGCAAACAAAAAATGTGTTTGATTTTTTGTATAACAATTCACATTTTTTGCACGACTTTCAGTACCTCTGATAGGTAGTTCGCCTTTTTTATACGTTACTAATGAATTCAATTGGTATGGCAACGCAGATGTGCCAAGTCTTTAAATTATTAAATTAATGCTTATTATTTGTTATTCTCCAATCCAACCGTGGGCATCTTATCTGATTCTTGGGTGGACGATTTGCTTCTGGTCTAAATAAGTTTATGTAAATATTATTTTTTCTTATGTTTTAGTTATTTCTATTTTATATAAATTGTTCTATTTTTTTCATTTTATCCCAGTTTACTTTCTTTTCACCTTTTATTTATATTCTCTCTTTTCTTGATTCAATTCGCTGTTACTTTTCTCTTTTTATCATCAATATCTTATAAGTTGCTGAAATACCAAAATTACAAAGAGAAACGTGAGTGCTGTTCTTTTTTTTGTGTTCTTATGTGAGAAGTTTACTTTTTTTGTCTGCCTGGACCGTGTTCATTTCACTGAACGTGTTTTACACAAATAATCTTACAAACAGTATATCTGTTTGAAAACCACTATACTGGGATATTTGGCAATTATTTAAAGCTTAATTCATTTTAAATGATATTTAAACAAGTGAAAAGCCAGGATTAGATGGATGGTTGTTTGAAATTGACATAAAGGGAACAATAGTGTTTGCTAAGTGTGTATGTTTGGCAAGATCCTATTTAAGCCGAGTTAATTTGAATCTGAGCAAAGCTATGCTGGAAGCAGTGACGCAAGAAAACCCCTTCTCCTTGAAGATAAACCCCATTGGCAGCCTTTCATCTTCCACTCCTCTAAATGAGCCTTCCGCAAATCACATTTCATAGCTCCTTTATCTACTAAAGACGGCTTTCATTTTATAATTTAGGTCGTAAATAATGAAGGCTATTTTGGTGTTCCACAGTAACAAGATAATGCGTTTAAGTCAAGAGAACTACAAAGAAACGAATATTTGAAGTCCTTTTTTGAGAAATTAATTGTTGCATTATAACATTAACCGTCCATTACATTCTTTGATCATACTAATTTCAGATCATTCATATACATTCATATGCCTTATATAGCATACAGAGATCTGGACATATCAAACCTTTATATTTCTGGGCTTATCTCCTTAATTTTATTATAATAATCTCTGAAAGTCTTTTAAGTTTACCAGCTATGCATATTATAACTTTCTTTAAAGCCACTTTCGATTTGTTTTAATATAATGTTTTACATGAGTATTACATAGTACCTGTTTACATATTGTGTTAAAAATTCAATTTTTATTGTTAACGGAATTAATCAGTATTTCATCATTAATGTCAATTCTCATTATAGTAGATTTGACAAATACATGGAGAAAGAAATATATTTTCAATTATTTTATAAGCGTTTTGGATTTGACACAGGAATAAAAACAAAAAGAACAAGTTGGAGAATATTATAATCACTTGGGTTTCGAGTTTTTCTTTTAAGAAAAAAAGAAATATTAAGTTGGAAGGGAATTTATAAATTTACAAAGTTAAAATGAACTAATAAATTGCATCAGTTTCTTATTAAATTATTTGAGTTTTCATATTACAGAATTGAGGAGATTACAAATTCGTCAAGTTTAAGTTTTTTTCCCATAGTTTTCATATAACTGAAAACATTTCCAAGAGTGGGTTTAATAAGGTCATTGAATGGAGTGCGGAAGAGAAGAAAGTTTTTTTTTAACATGTTAGAAATTGAGATTTTATCAAAACTGCTTCAAAATAATTTGCTAAATATTCTATTTCAACCCATCAGTTGATTTGAGGAATATTTACTTGTCTGAATAGTAAATACATCACGTATAATAATACAGGTGTTCGAAACTTGTTTAGTTGTCAAACCATTTTTTTTTTAGAGACTAGTTTTGTTTAATTTCCCCATGATGAATAGATATCACCAAGTAACTATTGCACAAACACCAAATAAAAGAAGTGTACATGACAAACGACATCGCTGTTTAAAGCAGTGGTCTCAATTAGAAGCAGTGTTCATCATTAGACAGCTATTAAAAAGGATTTTCTTCAACCTATTCCTACCAATTTTGCAATGTTCCTAACGTTCTGTTCTGAAAAAAAAACAGATGCCTTTGTTTTTGTACCAATTGATTCAAAAAAAATATTATACTTACAGATTTAGGATGCAAATAAAGAAATAAAGTTTGTTATGGAAATAGATTTAAAAGATGAACTGGTAAATTGCTCCTCCCCTTAGTCTGTTCTACTAATGTTCAGGACTAACTCCACTCATTCCCAAAAAACCTTTAAAAACGATGTGATAAAATCTTATGATGTTATTTCGGTGATTGTTAATGGCTTTTATAAGTCTGGTCTTATTAATTCCAATCTCGATGTTGTTCATATGTTAAATTTTGTATACTATTATAAAGGTGTGTAATATTATAAAGTGCATATTATAAAGGTGTGTAATTTATAAATAGAAATAAAGTCGTCATTCAAAATTAATTTGTTTCTTTGAATTATTGCATCTAATTTTTTCAATGATTTTAAATGTTCCTTAAAAATTTCAACTGATGGTTGTCTAAAGGAGCTACTAAAAAAAATATAAAAGAAATAATAAAACAAGAATTACTTAATATATAAATCTATGCTCTATACCGTCATTATTTATTCATCACTAAACCAAATTTGATTTATGATTGCAACATTAAATATTGCAACATATAACATGGTTTACCCTAAAATCATGTCCACATCAATTCTCGAAGTCAAAACTTTCTATTTACAATCTTTCTAATTTATTGTATTCTCAGCTTCAACATAAGTGAGGCTATAAATTTCATGCCCAGAGTTGACAAAGTTAAAGTGATGGAGGTAGGTTTTTGGACCTGTTTCGAATCCATTAGTCAGGTTTTCTTTATTAAGTCCTGTGTTTGGAGCCCCTCAATACTATGACTAATAGCGGCGTGTGAGCCACTCAGTGTGGCTCCAGGACCTCTGTCATATTGATCCCCACTGCTTCCTTCATATCGCTTTCAACTTCACTCCCCTTCTCCCATTATTCTTCCATTTCTTAACTTTCAATTCATTATGCCATATTAAAAATATACACTCTTTGCATTTGTAAATCTGCGAAACGAATCACATATATATTTAGTACCTTGGTGAAGTGATTTCGAAACATTTTCACGTTGTCTTCTCCTTTTAGGCTATCATATTATTGCATTAACCATAACAGGCCTTGCAGTATAACGTTAGCAACATTTTAAAGAACTGAAAACGACAAAATGAGTATATCTCCATCATGTTTTAATAATGAAGTCGCATAATGTAATAGCGTGAATTTATTGGTTGGTTAGATTTCACAAAACAGAATCATCGTATTGTTCATACGGAGTCCTACTTATAATCTATCTAAATGTTTAGAAAATCTACCTCAGATGTATTGAACGTTAAATACTCATTGAAATTTAAAGAAGTTTCCCCATGTTAACCATTAAATTATAATACGGTATTATGATTTATCGTGATGTTGATTCATAAACGTACTATTACATCTAGTATTTCATTTAATGAAAAAAAAAAAAATAAAATTAACTTGAGAGCACTGCTTGCCATATTGAAGAAGTTTTCCTTTCTGTACTAGAAATGATAAGTTATACAAAATATTTTACATTTGATAATTCGGTGTATAAACCAAAAATGGGGTTAGAAATGAGATCTCTTATTGCTATAGTTGTTGTTAATATTGTTTAAGCTGGAGTATTAAAAGATTATTAAGAAACTGGGAAATGTTAAGGTATGCGATGCGATTCGTGGTTGGGGGGGTGTAAAGAATATTTTGTTTTGTGCAAGTTTTCTAACCCATACATTCTTGGCACTCTTCCATTATAAGACTTGGTAAGATTTATTAATCATTCGTTGTAGATTTATTTTTAATTATTAAAAAAGGAGAAGAGAACTTGTATATATTTTTTAATACATTCCACTTTCATTTATAATTTCGGTTGATACAGAAATGGGTGTTGGCTCTTTTTTTTTTTAATATAGAAGCTGTACGTCATGATTGCAACAGTATTTTAATACAATAGTATAGAAAACCATTCAGGCTGAAGGAATCATACATTATATTCATTTCATACCATGAACTAAAAATCAATTTCGTAAACAATTTAATGAATAAATTTATTCATAATTAATGTTTTTTAAACTATAATAAGAGTGACTTACACGTAATATTGTGGAAACTAATTACCAAAATAACTTAATGGATGGTTTTTGGTTATGTGTCTAAGACAACAACCAAAACATTCAAAAGATGAAAACATTAATCTAAAAGATCAAAAGGGATGAAATATATCACACTTCCGTATATTAAAAGTTATTGCAAACGACTAAAACAGTCTTTAAACTAAATGCACCTCGAGTAACTCTAGCCCATTGTAGCAAATATAGAATGTCGAATGTTTATTTTCTATACCGAAAGAGCTGAAATGTAATCTAATTTATGTCAGAAAATTTAAAGAATGTGACAAAATTGTTACAATGGAGAAACAAACGATTTCGGAAAGAACGTCTTTTGAATATGCTTTTTCAATTAGAATAACTAACAGTAATATAACCTCTCTTTCATTTCATACATTATACGTATATCACACTATTGATTCTGAGAACGCTGTTATATTAGGTACAGAACAAAATAAACATAGAAGGATGACGCTGGAATGTGTTAGACAGGCCGGCAATAATTATAGAAATGACATAGTCATTTTAACAACCCATTTAATCAGTTGTATTAACTTAATCTTTCAACAACTTTTTATTCAAATAGAGTTAACTGGAATGTTTAATTAAGAAAAATATCTTTATTTGGTATTTGGTGGAAAATTTGTTTTACGATTACTTTGTAAGATCCCGCTGTGTATCACTGTTATATATTCCTATTTATTACTCTGGTAATACACAACCAATAGTTTTCAATTTTGTTATTACCTTTCTTTTGTAAGTAAGTGCACCCATTTACCGTTTATTTACGCATATTTCTTTACACATGATGTTGTTATGGATTCTATGATGCGTACTATTGTTAGTATATACCTCAGAGGTCGTTAGCCAGAATTAAAGAAGATTGTACATTCTCATCTCATAAATCTTTCGTTAGACTTAAAAATATAAATCAGTTAATCCATATATGACTAGTTAAACACTAATGAACGCATAAAAGTCAGGAAGCGACAGTCTACATGAATGACGAAGACGGAGAAAATAATTCAACCTTAAGTAAATACATCTGAAAAATAAGAATGTATTAACAAATCTAGTAACAGTTGTGAAATATTTAGACGTTTATATTATCTAATAATAAAATCGATTCGTAGATATCAATGTGTTGTGGTAATATGTATATATAATATTATAACTCAACGAAAGTACTCCGTTTTGTGAGACTCTCTTTCAAGTGAGAAGCCATTCCGAAGCTGGTCGAATGAACTAGAGATTTGCGGGTAAGATTGTGCATTAGTAATTAACTGTCTGTTTGTATACAGATATTCATTCTATTTTTAATTATAATCTTAGTTTCCTCTATATTGTCGGCTTTAAAAAAAAAATTGAAATATAACCAAAACACCAGCATCGAAAGTTTGATTTGAGCCAAGATACTGACGAAACTCTGATCCATATTAGGTTTGTATATGTATAAATATATTTACTTGAATGAAAAACTGAATTGGGAACAGAAGTTACCAAAGGTACTTTGTCTAGTCGTCAACTCAGACTCTAACTCTTCTGGAGATTAGCAGACGGAAAGAACTCTTCTGTAGAATGGTAGACAGAGAGAACTCTTCTGTAGACTGGTACACAGAAAGAACTCCTCTGTAGAAGGGTAGACAGAGAGAAGTCTTCTGTAGATTAATACACAGAATGAACTCTTCTGGAGAATTGTAGACAGAGAGAACTCCTCTGTAGATTGGCAGCCAGAAAGAATTCCTCTGTAGATTGGTAGACATAAAGAACTCCTCTGTAGATTGGTAGACATAAAGAACTCCTCTGTAGATTGGTAGACATAAAGAACTCTTCTGCAGATTGGTAGACATAAAGAACTCCTCTGTAGATTGGTAGACATAAAGAACTCCTCTGTAGATTGGTAGACATAAAGAACTCTTCTGCAGATTGGTAGACATAAAGAACTCCTCTGTAGATTGATAGACATAAAGGACTCCTCTGTAGATTGGTAGACATAAAGAACTCCTCTGTAGAAGGGTAGACAGAGAGAAGTCTTCTGTAGATTAATACACAGAATGAACTCTTCTGAAGAATTGTAGACAGAGAGAACTCCTCTGTAGATTGGTAGACATAAAGAACTCCTCTGTAGATTGGTAGACATAAAGAACTCCTCTGTAGATTGGTAGACATAAAGAATTCTTCTGTAGATTGGTAGACATAAAGGACTCCTCTGTAGATTGGTAGACATAAAGAACTCCTCTGTAGAAGGGTAGACAGAGAGAAGTCTTCTGTAGATTAATACACAGAATGAACTCTTCTGGAGAATTGTAGACAGAGAGAACTCCTCTGTAGATTGGTAGACATAAAGAACTCCTCTGTAGATTGGTAGACATAAAGAACTCTTCTGCAGATTGGTAGACATAAAGAACTCCTCTGTAGATTGGTAGACATAAAGAACTCTTCTGTAGATTGGTAGACATAAAGGACTCCTCTGTAGATTGGTAGACATAAAGAACTCCTCTGTAGATTGGCAGACAGAAAACTCTTCTTCTAACTCCCCCCCCTCCAAACATACACACAATTAGTACCAACGTGTTTACGACAATTGTTACCAACCAATATATAAACCTATTAAAAAGAAAGCAACTTGAGAAGGAAGAGGAAAAGGAAAGACGGGAAACATCTTTATAACTACCACACGTACATCCTTGCGTTAGAAGTAATAGGAAATAATACTCCTTATCTACATAGGAAAACTTATACTGTCCATTTTTATTCTATCTACTACAGAAACATTAAAATATCGGCATTTAAGGGTATCTTTTTGAGGACGTTAATTATCTGTTGTGAACTCCTTGATGATGGACGTAGTAATATTACGTATATTACTCATTCATTAAATCACCCTGTCTCTTTATTGACAAGGCTTTAAAGCTTTATAAAAAGGCATTCTCTAATGCAATTACAGAAACCCGTTTAATGTCACATGTCAAACTCTCACCATTTAGTGAGTCATCGGACCCACTTACGACGCCTACTCGGAATATGACTTTTATACAGTCTTTCTAATGCTATTAATGCAGGTAATTTGTTCAATGAAAAATCACTCAAAGAAATTTATAGTGGAGCTATGACATGTAAATGGTTTAAAAAATATAAGTCTAAAAAAAGTGCGTGTTAAATACATTCATATTGTATAGATAGAGTTGGGTAAATCAGTGTCTTATTTTGTATATAGCTTATTAGAATCATTACATAAATTGGACTGATGACGCAATGATTACTGACAAATGGTCGGTATTGTTGTGAGGTATTACTGAGTCTATAAATTTAACTAATTTTAATAGATCAAACATTGTGAACATGGTGTATTAAAGTCAGACTCAATATCGATGGAGAAATGGCCTACTCTATTTGACACAACTAGAAGATAATGTTTTATGTATCTGATCTGGAACTATTTTCCTTACCCTGACCAGCCCAGCCTTGTCGCTCTCATTCTTTGCCCTATTAGTTTTTTAACTACCACTCTTACCTCCCTCTCCTCTCTATACCCCATCATGTATCGGCTTTCACTTGTTGCAGTTCAGGTGAAACTTTCACATATAATATATATATATATATATATATATCATGATTTGTTTTCTTGACCCAATATTTATATATGGTGTAATTTTTTTGAGGTTTGAGGTCCAATGATTTTAAACTAGTCCTTTTGCCGACGTTTCGACATATATTTATGTTATCTTCAGGGCTACAACATGATTGTTTTACAATCAAAGTAGTGCTAATTGTAAAACAATCATGTTGTAGCCCTGAAGATGACATAAATATATGTCGAAACGTCGGCAAATTACTAGTTTAAAATCATTGGACCTCAAACCTCAAAAAAATTACATCTATATATATATATATATATATATATATATATATAGTTCAATGTACATGAACTGTATTTGTCCATTTCGGATCGTATTTTCATCGAAAAAGTATATATATATATATAAATTGCTCAAACACGTGAATAAAAATCAACGTCCAAGCCACAATAAGAAATGAGAAAACAAACTTAAGATGCGTTGAGATTTGACTCTCATGAAGACAGCTTGTTACCGTTTAAGGATCTTATATTATTATATTTATATCTTATATCGTATATTATATTTTATCATTTTTTAATTGTGGTTTAGATGTTAATATGTACATATGTTTATAGTCTGTGCACATATACTCGTATATATATAGTATACTCGTATATAATTTATATATATACATAAAAAGATTTCACATAAATACGTGAAATAACAATCAATGATCAAACCACAATAAGAAAAACCCAGCAGTTGGGTTTTTGACTCTGACGAAGACCGCTACTCTGATGTCATATCCACAACAGAGTTTCACAACAGATGAGCCCTAGTTCTCTGTAGCCTAATTGCTAGCCAGTGTCGATTCCCTTCTGCAGTTTTCATATTATTTACATATTGTGCTCTATGCAGGCGGGTCTAATCGGTTCATTTCGGCACATACTTCATTAGCTTGACAATGCAACAGATGGCACTCTCTTGTATAAATCTAGGCCAGATGGCTCTTTTGACTCTTTTCACCCTAGGGCTTCGCTATTTATTAAATTCAATAGTTAAATCAATTTGTTTATAGATAAATTTTTAGAGAAATATTATAACTTTTTTTTTACTTGTTAAACTATTTTTAAATTACGTTATGTATTAATTTATATATTACTAAAAGATCGTTCCGTACAATATATACACATTAAATTTAACGAGGTACTTTAGTGGTGAGTTGTTTGAGAGTTCCACTGCCCACTGTGTTTACTAACTACAAGCTTTCATTCAGACAGAAGAAAATGTAGAAGATGGTATCCGATCTTTTTTTTCCACATTATCTTAGTGTGGTTAGTGCATGGTTCTAAGTACTTAGCGGCTAAGTACATGGTATTTCACCTTGACAAGGAAGTGGTCATTTTTTACGGGTATTGAAAGTATATTCGCAAATAGACGCACATCCTTGAGCAAAAAGTTCCAGGATTAGTTGTTAGCTTTCAGGACTAGCTTTCAGTTAGTCCCAAGACTACAACAAAACAGTCCTTAATGTATCTGTAATATGCTGTTTTCTGTGGGTTTGGAGATGTTTCTGAAACTTAATTCTCTAGATGTCACATATGAAAGGCAGTAAGAGTCGAACCAGGGTAGTGAGGGCAGGATACTCCATGAATTTTAAGATACATTAAGAACCAATGGATCACCTACTACACTTGTCGGATTTATTTACACTTGTCTACATTGACTTAGACAATTTCTAAGAGAATCGACTAAAATAAAATTAATACTCGTATTTAGAGGTTTAATGAAAAAATATGAAATGATTAATGACTTAAGATGATATGTAAGAAGAATAAAATTTTTATATGTAAAAAAGCAACATCCATCAAAGATATAATTGTTGATACTTTCCCATGGTAACATTATAATATTGTCTAAAAAAATATTGTAATCAATCTATATGTGTACCCTTGAACAAAACTTAATATCAGATCGATATTTTAGTTATGTTCCTAAATAACATGGTCTTACGGTAATATTGAGTTATGAGAAATGGACTCTTTCATCTATATTACAAAAAGAGGTTATTTTACTTTTACTAAGAGGTTAATAGTTTTCTTTACTATTATTTATGTAAATGTAATTAACATCATACGAAAAATGCAGACTCTATATTGGAGGTTGCGGAAACCTTCGATTGCATTCAATCTGAAAGCGAGGCAATCGCTTAAAAAAGAAAAAGATTTTTGCAAACCATACCAACCAATATATGGTTTTGCAAACCAATCAAATACGATACAATTCTTGAAGATAAATTTTGATGTTGAATAAAGAAATTAAAGTCGACACCTTATATTAAAAAGGGAACTAGAAAGGCCAAATACGGTAGAGCTGCTCAGGAGTTCAATGAATCTCAGGCCCCATCAGACTCAGCAGATCCTAATAATAACGACTTGTCTGATAGTTCTTGATCAGGGGTGGGCAGGTCCTGGTACGCGTGCCAAACATGGCATGCCAGTGGCTTCTTTCTGGCACGCAATGCCCTCTCTTGTAATCCTCCATTTAATTTAACGACTTTTTCTCAACACCAACATTTTATTTCACAGATAAATACTTAAAGTGTTGGCATATCTCAGTTAAATAAATAATTTTGGCTTAAAAAAACACCATAGACTGATAATCAAAAATGAAATTATAAATGAGTTGTTTTAATAATTTGATAGATAAGCGGATTCTTCTAATAAAATGTTTTATAGATATTATAATTTATGCATACATTGAACTTGATATCTTCTGATCCCCAGTCTTCTCACGGGCAAGTAATCGCCACGTGACGGAATTTTCCTCATCTTCAGCTCTTTATTGCAGCCATATTGAAAACCTGGCAAAAAAAAACTTTTTTTTTTACTTTCCTGAAAAAATTCAATCTCGAGACGTTTTGAGGTTCCCAAATTTGGTTTATGACGCTTCTTCGATGATGTGTGTGTGTTTGTGGGTGGGTTGGTGAGTGTGTATCAAAAAGTTTGTATAGACATTACGGAAATAAGTTTCTCAGAAAAACTGCTGTAACCTGACTTTTATATTTTCTACTTAAACACTATTCGTCAAATGATAGTTCGATTTCTTTAAATAAATCTAACTAATAGAAGACACTATGATGTAAATGTTAACATCATATTTTTTAAATGTGCATATATTTTACCTATAAATCTGAAAATTAATAATATGTGGTTACGATCGTTTTTGAAAGGGAATGACTTTAAAAACTAATTCTATTGTTATAACAAAACAAATCAGTCACGAATATTGGTTGATTAATATTAAAACCATTGAACTTGTAAGTTCGATCAAAGCATGAAATAAACTTCTGTGTTCGTTAACGTAAACTACGTCTTAGTAAAATATTTACTAAAGTATAATATAAATGTAACTTTACTTATTATTAACCCTTAGTATATTTTCCCTAGACTTTTATATTTGTTTCCCTTTATCACCATAGTTGATTTTTTCTACGTATGTCATATCATGAATAGCTTTTGTGGTGTCACTTCTTCGTATTTTGTTGAAGTAATAAGTTTGATTGCACTGGTAACGCAAGTCACACAATACTTGAGTCGTTTGTTACTGTCCCCAATACCGAATGTTCCTAGTATTTTTACACATAGATTACTGGAGATGTTGTCTAATATAACAATGGAAAAAATTTGCAGAAAGATAATTATTGAATTACGTTATTGGAAACTGAAATCTGTGAATATTAGAGCAATGAATGGATTAATGTCTAACCTGCTAAAGGAGTATACATCGTTGAGTATGAATTTGATTGTAACTGTTATAACTCATGAATGAATTATTGGTGGATTTCGACTTATGTGTGGAATATGTGTTTGCACCATGATACCTAAGGTTCATATAGAGTAGTCTCGCTTTATAAAAGTAATATCTTTGCATTCAGGTACAGGATTAATTACATTTAATAAACCACATAACTTTAATTTTAATAAACCCCATATTAAAATTCTAAAAAACGAAGTTGTTTTGACAGTAATTATCTGAATTTTCAATGAAAATGAAAGAAAAGAAGGTTAAGAATGCAGTTTTTAGTGGAGACAGGAAAGTGAAAAGTTATTTTTAAAATAGTAGAGACAATAACATAATGAATGCGTCATTGTTCTGTACATGACTCTGAACAGTGCTGTTTGCGGACGAAAGATGTTAGTACTATTTCAGAATGTCATACAGCGTTTTTATTTTACGTGTGAACAAATATAGTGGTTTTACATGTATCCTTGAGAAGAATAAGAGTGTATTTTTCCATTCCAGTGATGATGTACTACAGTAAAAGCACGTTATGGTTTGAAGGAAGAAGGAGGGGGGCACTTTGAACATGATTAGAGCATGGAAGATAAGTCAGCATTCGAAGACCTCAGCAAGTGCCCTTCAATAGATTGATTCAGTTGGTACTGCCAGTGGAGGTACCATTGATTTAGATTAAATATGTTTAGGAATCGCATATGTATTTGATAAAAGGTTGAACTCATAATAAGTATATATGCTGGCAAGTGTCCGAGTTACTGACTGTTCTGATTGTTCTTCCTATTCTTATTTAATACTACTCCAAAATCTGTTTTTATAGTGTTAGATAAAGACAGGAAGCGAGAAATAATACGAAATACTGGTAATTTTGGCTAAAAGTTTTTTTTTTATAAGACAATAGCTCGATAGGAGGTTTTGGGTGGAATTAGAATGGGAGACTGTATATTGTAAGAAAAGGCAATACTGACTACAACCCTCTGTTTGTTCCACCTTACGACTCATATAACTTACCTAATCAAACTTCACTCCCTCGCTCCCTCTCCTTCGTCAATTGTATTCTTCGCTGATTTCAAGGTCACGTCCCAACAAACCCTTCTTTCTTTCTTTCTGTCTATATAGTAAACTTTCCCTTCCACACTGTTAGCACGTTTTGAGAATAAATCCCTGATCACTCACCCTACATCCATTTTATCCAGGTTCGAAACGCATCACTATTCTTTCCAGAGTAAAGATTTATCTTTACATTGATTTCTTGTAACTTACTCTTTCTGCTCGAGCTGTCTGGATTCCCCTTAAGATGGAAAAAATGTTTCAGATTTTTTATCCATTACTGAGTAAATGTTTTTATTTAATTAATCAATAACGATTTTATTTACTTAATAAAAAAAAAGTTGAAATAATTGTCAATTATAACTCAGAGTGTATATTGATCTATTATAGCATAATGCATGGTGTACTTATACATAAAAAAACCTACATAAAATAGTAGGAATACTTTAAATTTCCGTTTGATATAGGCCTATTAGCATTGAGTGTGATATAAGTATACTATAGCATAGTGCATGGTATTTGTATATTATATCACAATAATTGTATGGGTATACTACACCAAGTAGGTACTGTTTTATATATTGTCTGAAATTTCCCTTGTGTCTCAAAGGGCTTAATGTTAAATTGGAAAATCTGACTACTCTAATAATGATTTTTAAACCAAACTTCTTATAAATATTCTTTTATAGTTTTTAAAATCCCTATAAATGGTGAGATTGTACTGGTATAAATTGGTATAAATTACTGTTTTACTAGTAATACTGTGTTACTAGACATCTACAATTTATCTTTTGTAAAACTACTACATTAATTCATTGAGGAATAATTTCACACAAAAGTAAATGTGGCCTTGATTGAATGCACACAGTGCTAGTGTTCTAATAACCGTTGATTGAAATTAAAATATTATTCCTAACCTTAATATTATGCCATTTCATCAGGATATCAGTGGTCTGAATGGATGAATAATATAAGCAGTTGCTTGTAGGAATATTATTTATATGTATTACTAGTAGGAGCATTACTTATGAATTTCTATGGATTAAGAGCAAAAATATGCAGTTTTTGTCTGGGCAGTAGTTTATTGTTGAACATGGATTGCTGTTTTTGTTCAACCTATATTTTTTACTTTACTGTAAGTAAAGTATAGTGGTCATGAAAAAATTCGATCTCGAGATTTTTACGGAATTAAATGTTTTGAGGTCCCAAAAGTCGTTTTATGAAAATTTTTCGATGATGTCTGTGTGTGTTTGTGTGTGTGAGTGGGTGGGTGGGTGGGTGAGTATTTTAGCATTGTTTCTTACCATGCTATGGTTCATAATCTTTGATGGATCAAGTTGATATTTTACACGAAAATCGGCGTCATAGTGTGATGATTTCTATTGTTTGAGAGGAATTGTGCATGACGGGAAAGTCACTTTTTTTGCCAAAAACCTGTTTTTAGACAACATTTCTTTCTCTTAAACTGCTAATTCTTGAGTTTTGAAATTTTGGCATTATCTTTGAGATGGTGAATGCAAAAAACGAAAAATATTCAGATTTTTAAAACAACGAGAAATACTTTTTTTTCAATAAAAGGTAAAAATGTTGACTTATAATTCAGTCTCAAAAGCTTGTGAGAGCGATACAAGCCATACCGTTTCAAAATGACCAGAAAGCCAGACGGATCAAAATGAAACTTTACCTAAAAATGGAACATTATGTAGAGTATGAGTTGAGATCACTTTTTTCAGAATTACATTCACCAAAGGAGCGTAACAGTACAGTTTTATTTTCAGAAAATGATTTTTTGACACTTAATACCTCATTAAAAAACCTTGAAAATTTGACCAAAAATGGAAAAAAAATTAGCAAGTTATAAAAAAATGCATACAATTTCAATCATGGAAAAGAGCAATAATGCTATAAAAACTGTTTGTTTAGGGATCACCTGCTATACTTGTTGAATTGTTCATATTTTTTTACATTGTTTACATTTACTCACACATTTTTTGAACAAATCCACTGAAATAAAATTTATGTTTATAATGTAAAAATTTACATAATTTATTGACTTATATGAGATATAGGAGGAATAATATTTTTATACGTAAAAAATTACCGGCAATAAACGTACGTTTCCTTTACCTTCCATGGTATGATGAATTTGTCTCACAAAATGGTTTAATTAATCTATATGTTGTAACTTGAACAAAACGTAATATCAGGTAAAAAAATTTTTGTGTTTATGAATTATACTATCTTTGCATGATATTGAAGTGTGAGGAATGAACTCTTTCCTCAAGAAGGAGGAGTTATGTGTGTTGACAAATATCTAGTTTTTTAACTGTTCCAGTCTAATCGTCATATATATTATCTTCAAGAATTAGAAGCTCACAGCTTAATTTTATAAATGAATAAATAAATATATACTATCCTAAATTATTTATAAATCCAGCCATAGAGAACTAACACCCTCAGGTAAAATTTGTGAGATAAAGATATCAAACAATTGAATCTCTTAGATTTAAATGATAATGTAAATCTGAATATTAAGTTAATATTCTCAAGTGTTCACCATTATATATCTTCGTGAAATTGCCACTAGTTCTTGTGTTACAAGGTTTGATATAATTGCTCTTTTGATTACTTTTATATTGTGCACTCATTAGAGGCTTCGGTATATTGATATCAACATGCACTATAATTATATTAGTGTTATTATTACATGTTTATATTTATTTTTACGTTTAGTTTTTTGATAACTTTAAGCATCAAATGCCTTCTGCTGTGAGCTAGTTATTGTTCTTTTAGCTCATTACTTAGAGCTTAACTCTTTGAGTGCAGGGAGTTGTTGTCAAGCCTCTACACAAGGGTTACCATGGATTCTGTTTGTTCGATTAGATTGTTCCAATTCATTTCTCCTTCACTCTCGTGAACGTAACACTGCTGTCAGCAACTGTTAAACTTAGGCAACTCTGATTTCAAACCAAAAGTGGGGGGGGCTTGGTGGGGGAGAGCACGATCAGAGTGCATTAGTAAAGGGGGGGGGGGGGGGGGGGGGGGTCGAACGTCAAGACGGATCAGGTCCTAACAAGGCGGTGGAAACAGAAAAAACAATTAGATCGGACTCCTAATGATGGAGCGCCCTTATTGGGGCAGATCACGAAAGAAAACTGTTAGTTAGGCTCTAATGTGCCAACAGCAACCTTCATAACTGCTGTCACTTCTTCGAAAATAACCATTTCTTTCTCTCTGACTTTCTGTCTGTAAATATTACTCTTATTTATTTCATCTAATACATATGAAAAAAAAAATGTAAGAAGTTTTTACAAAGCTTATTTCGAAAAAAAAAACAGTCTGATAAAACTTGATAACATCTCTAACTTGCATCGAAAACAATGTTTCATAAGAAGAAACTTCATTGTTCAAAATTAACGTTATCAGTAATATTGATAAAAGTATCGACCTTGAAGTACAAACAAAATAAAAGTTTGTCAGGCCTCCTTCAGTTCTTTAAGTTCAAATTAAACTCTCATTGCCAACAGTTTGGTTTTTATTGAAAACCGAAATTATCAGCATTCAGCTATCAGTAATACTATATAATTCAGTTTAAATCATATTTGTGGTATGATTAAGTAGTTTTCTCTTTACTTACGTTGTAGGTTCTTAAAGCATTTTATACGAGTTATAGTCCCTCAGGTGTATGTCCTCCATCAGGGTGCCATTAAGGCTAAAGGCACATATGTTTCTTCCTTCCCATAAAAGACACTACCTGCATAACTCAGATAATGGATAAGTAGAGAAATGAGAAATGGCTCATCAATAAATATCCGTCTCATTGATTTTACCGTTTTGCGATCAATCTTATTCGAAGAAAATATTATCGCCTAAGAGGTTCTTTTATTGTATCCTTGAGCTGTGCGATTACGAGTATAATCACAGTTCTCCTAAATGACACCGGAGAACATTTACATGTTTTTCTTCACTCCATTTTAGGAAGTATTATGCTACTTAACTGATTAAATTCTCTTAGTTAATACTATGATAATGAATTCACTTTATTATAACTTCTCTTACATAGTTAACAATTAAATTTCTAACAGTAACTGAAATTCATTTTTTAGATGTTTAATAGAATTTTCTTCAGCAGAGCTCATAAAGATATGGTGGGTCTTAACTATTTACGTTGATTCAAATCTACTAGATATAGAGTTGTAATTTGTAGCAAGTATTAAACTTAAAGACGAGTCGAAATGATTACTCTAGATCAGTAATTCCAAGTTTATTGTAACTAAATGAACATTAAAAGAAATGAAATCTCTACTAATAATCTCGAGTTTGATATTATATCGTCAGACACCTGCATTGAAATAAAACCAAAAATCTACTGACAGCTAGCTTGTTGTTATTATGTTTCGTTATAGTAGTGTTGAATATAAGCTACTCCAGATTTTTATGTTTGTTTCAGTAGACACAAAGTGCATTTGTCCGTATGTTCTGACCTTAAGAGTCGACGTAAGTTTCGTCACCTTTGAAGAAGCACTCTTGCTTAGGGTAGTTATAATATTTCTGTATTTTCGTCTTGCGATTTATTTATGATAGTTGGAAAAAAAAATTTAACTGAAAAGCTGCATGCATCACTGACAGATGAATGAATAACAAGATGATTACTCATATAAACGAAAATTTTGCAGGTCTTCTGTTTTTTATATTTTTGGAACTTTTTTGTAGTTATGGTAGAGAGAAAAAGGTTTGGGATCAAAATTTTATTGGTCTTGTGCCTTCAAATTTTCCCTAAAGCCATTTTTTTTTTAGATATTTTAATCTCAGTGTTTTCTTATCAATGTTTTAAACTTCTTGTCATGAAGAAGCTATGTACAATTTCACGTTATTTAATCTCACAATACCAAAAATTGTTCTTTATTACTTGGTCATAATAGGAATCTATCTCTCAAATTTCATTTATTTGGCATTATTTGATTCTACTCAGAAAGTTTTTGTATATGATAGAGTAAACTTATTCAGTGTGATATTATTTTCAGGTTTACCACAGTGTTAAAGACCCTAAATGTTTTCAGTCACCTTGAGTATGCTTGGAAAAATATTCAAGTAGCACTTTTACCCTTTGCTAAAGTCAGCAGAAAGTAAAGCATATACTGAAGAGGCGATAAATGACTTCACACATGATCATGACAGGGAATGGCCTTGCAAAGGGCCACCCACCTGCTCACCCTAACTATCTGTGCTCTAGGTGCATTCCTGTCATCGCAAAGAACCACCTTGCAGCTCAACAGTAGAACAAAAATAATAAATTAAACGATTTATATTTGCAGGGTCGATACTGTTAATGACTTTCCTCCTTCTTTCAGAAAATGCCCATTAAACACTTTTTTTAAATACTTAATCTTTTTTAATGGAGGTTACCCTTTGCGAATAAATGAGAAATCTTATTTGCAAGTAGATGATTTTTAAAGTGCCTCAGCGTCATAAATCTTGAATGCTCTTAGAATATTAAGAACCTGGAGTTAAGGCAGCTCATTACACAGCTCTATGTGTATACTAATGACTCGCATGAGTCCTAGTCAATTTAGACTGCATCGTATATTTATTATGGGAATTTCAAAACAATTAACTTCATATTATTAATTATTTTATCTAATTTGAATTTTATTAGTTCTAATTGCAGTTTTGTTTTATATATTATTTTCATTATAAATTAATTTAAAAAAGTTTTAATTTTGATTATTATATGAAGAATAATTCCTAACAGTAAAGATATTAACATTTTGTTTGATAACCAGTAAGCACAGCTAATGACAGGTGCACTGTAAGCCTTATAGAGCATTGAGTGAGTCAACTCATTGAGAACATGTATTTCATTCAGTTAGTTCAGTACTTCTTTTAATCGTGACTGTATTTATCGATAAAATGAAACTTTTCTCAATATATTCATTTGAAATGAGCAAATCTTTTTTCACGACTGCGGAAGACAAATTTAACTAATTCCAACTACACAGATCGTGAATTATAAAGACAATAAACTTTTATTGAATAAATTCGACTCTTGTTCAGTATGCTAAGTTTTCCACTTAGTCATTATTTTGAAGTGCAATTGTCATATGGATTGACATGCAGTGTGTTGAATATGTTTTGTATTAATCTTACTTTGATTTCAGGTGCGTATATTGGTTTTAACTTTGCCGAAATAAAGCATCTTGAGTGAAGGAGTACATCTGAATTGGTCCCACAGATTAATCAAGGTATGGGTCTCTTCATATTTTTTTTTCTTTAGTTCTGTATATCTACTTTCCAGTAGACTACTCCAACTCGAATAATGCGTGCAGTCATTCTCAATTTTGTACTTTAGAGTGTGCTAAATCTCAAATATATCAGAATTCATTGGATTTAAGTTATAAAAAAATTAATTAATAATTAATTAATTAAGTTATCAAAAAATATATAATTAATTAATAATAATTGATAACAAGGTATCTCACATTTATCAGATTTATCACTAGACTTTAGAGTAGTATCTATTCATATAATTTGTCAAATAAGAATACTTGCATCACTGTCAGGTGAATGGCAAAAATTGAAACTACAGTAAACTACAATTTTACTGTGTTTAAAGATTTGAAGACTTGGTTAAGTTACATGAGAAAATTATTACGTATAGAAGACGTATGGTATTAATATTTTAATCAACTCTGAATTTTCATATTAGTTTTTAAAGTAATTTTTCGTTAATATATTTTAATCTGAATATTTTACCGTCATTTTTTTTATGTGGCTTAAGACTTTTAGAGTTTTAGATGTAGACATTTCCTTATAGATCTCGGCATATAATTAACAGTAATAGTGGTTTACACAGGGTAAGTTAAATGGTGGAAAATATTGACGTGAATACCCCTTGTTATATATAAACTAATTTATCCATTTAAAGTCGACATGCGAAACGCACGTTTACGACATGCGAAAGCATGTAATATATAAATCAAACATGCTTTTCCAAGTAGCCAGGTTCATGTAGTTTTAAATATCACTTTTTTTATGGGGTCTCTCTATTTCTAAAACCGAAGGAGTTTAATAGCAAAGATACAGTCTGCACTACAAGTATATTATTACCTTAATTGTTCATATATCCTACTGCTTTATCGAATAACGTTCGTTATTTCAATAACTAGAACCCGTGAGGTAAAACAGAATGTCGTTGTAGTATTACAGTATTCACTAACATGTCCAAAAGAAATAAGTTAGTCCTTTCCTTCTTTATTGTTAGTATTCTGTGGTAGGTTTATTTGTTCTGTTTTGTTAGTGCTCATATCTTGTTTCTTTTCATTTTATTAGCTTGAAAGAAAACTAGTTTATACCTATTTTCAGTTCATTAAATTTTAAAACCAGAAAATAATTTGTTTGGTCACAGAAAAGGATCAAAATTTTTTCCCCAACATTATCACATGTAAACATTTTTAAATTGCAGGGATAGTAATATAATTCATTGGTTTATTCTATTGTGTCTAACATTTTTTGTCAAATATTTTGAAAACTAAAGTAGTCTCTTCTCTTGTAAAATATAGCATTACTCCATAATTAACAAGGAAGATCTTTATTCTTCTTTAATTTATGAAAAATCGCCCAAAGTTTTGACTGGGAGTCTCCTTGTTTCGTATTCTAGAGAGATGTGATCATCTCGTTAAGAAGTTTAAGGGATCAGAATTCTTACAAAAAGTTTGAATTTTCCCATAAAACAAAGACAGTTCCTATATGGAAGACGTCCCTAGACATAAACTACACCTCGGACGCGTATTCTGAGGGCTTACAACCATCATTGCACATATCATAACAGTTATCAAAACTACATTCAACAATTTCTGAAAGAAACATTGTCGAGCTTCGTGTTATAACATACAAACTTCACTCCAAAATTTTAGTAATAAAATTATCCTCAATAAAAGTAAAATTATTATATTTAATCCAAAAGTGATTGTTATTTATAATATGGTATCATGATTTTAAAACCTTGTTTGATTCGATTGCCTTGGTTATAATCATTTTTAAGGGAAGTTTTTTTTCTTGACAAATCGAGCTTTTAAAATCAAATCTTAATCTCTGAACTGCTGATACCGTCTAACTCTTTTGAGAAATGAATTCTCCAACGGCTGGTGGTGCAAATTAAGTTAGATTAATTTCATTTGACTTTTCAGTTCATTCGTCTTATTATGTTATAGGCACAATAAATAAATAAATATTTATTTATTTTCAAATAAATAAAATGCATGTTTTTGTAATTGTTTCATGTCCTTAATATTTTCATTTTTTTCATTATTGTTTTCACTTATTAAGCAATATGTAATAACTAACTTTATGGTTGAGAAATTTTCTTAGGAATAAATTAATTATCAGATTATAATAAAATTTGTGATTTTTTAGTTTATATCATAAATCTATAAAGTATATAAATATCATATTTATATGCATAAATCTTTTTACTTTACTATAAGTAAAATATAGTGATCGTCAAAAAATTTGATCTCCACATTTTGGCGGAACTATATTTGGCCTGAAAGGCCCCTGAACTCGTTTTTTGGATTAGGCCTGTGTGCGTGTGGGTGGGTGAGTATGTATCTAAAGTTTGTGGACACACTATAGTTCATCTTTTATGGTTCAAGTTGATATTTTACACAAAAATAGGCCTCATAGTTTAGATGATTTCTATTGTTTGGGAGCAATTAAGCCTGATGGGAAAGTCACTTTTTTTGCCAGAAGCCTGTTTCTAGACTACATTTCTTTTCTCCTAAACTACAAATGCTAGAGTTTTGAAAGTTTGGCATCATCTTTGAGGTTACAAGTGAAATAAAAGGAAAATGCTTTCAGATTTTTAAAACAGCAGGAAATATTTTTTTCTCAATAAAATGTAAAATTGTTTACTTATAATTGATTCCGAAAACTTGTGAGAGCGATACAAGCCCAACGGATCAAAATGAAACTATACCTGAAAATAGAACAATATGTGGAGAATGAGTTGAGATAATTTTTTTCAAAATTGCCTTCACTAAACGGGCGTGCAGTATATTTCGTGAAAGCATTTTCAGCTTTCAGAAAATATTTTTTTTGCCGCTAAACGGCTCATTAAAAAAACATGAAATTTTTCTCAAAAATGAAACAAAAAATTAACAATTCAAAATAAAAATTCATGAAATTTCAATAATGCGAAAGACTAATACAGTTAGACAAACTGATTGTTTATCCTTGACTAATGGATCACCTGCTACTTGTCGAATTTATTGATATTTTTTTACATTGTTTATATCGACTGAGAATTTTTTGTATAAATCTACCGAAATAAAATTAATATTTATAATGTAATGATTTCAATAATTTTTTAACTTATATGAGATATAAGAGGAATAATACTTTTACATATAAAAAATCACTGCCAATAAATAAAACTTCTGTTGCTTTCCATGGTATGATGGATTGTCTCACAAAATGCTTTAATCAATTTATATATTGCACTTTTGAACAAAACTTAGTCTCAGTTGTAAATTATTTTATGTTTCCGAATCATAGTATCCTTGGCTAAATCATTAGTTGTGCCATGCTATCTTTGGCTAATATTGAAGTGTGAGGAATGGACTCCTTCCTCAAGAAAGAGGAGTTATGTTTGTTGACCAAAAATGTAAAACTTTATTAACAAATTGAAAATATTCTTTGAAGAATAATAAATGTAATAATCCTACAACTTGAATTAAAAATTATCTTAAAACAACATTTTTTCTTATAGGCTTCTGACATTTTTCAGACAAAATGGGTATATTTTCAAGTTTTAAATGGGAAAATTTGTCTTAAATCTTCAATGCAGATTGAGGTCAAGTAAACTATGTAAGAGATTTACTGGCTTTTGGAACAAAAGCCATGTTGTGCAGTAAGAGTTATATCACAATCATAGTTATATCACTTGTCAAAAATGTTTCCTGCTGTAGTAATACTAATGATAATATATGCACCATTGTGATATACAAAAATAAGGGTATATATTGATAAGGGTATCAATAACTATCTGTACTACCTCAGGAATGAAAGACTAATAAGCATGTCTCATTTAGACATTTATATTACACTTAAATGGAACATTATATGAGCCGCTTATTTTGAAAGTGGCCTAATTCCATTTATGTTAAAATCGAGATATTTAAGGGTTTGCGTTTTACAAAATTTAAAAATATTGTCATTTTTGTTATAAAAATTCTTAGTAATTTTAAATAAATTTTGTACAATTTGCTGCAAAAGGTAAAGATAACGTAAAAATGTAATTATTTAAATAGCTAGCTAAATTTTTTTGGAAAATGGAATTAGGCCACTTTCAAAATAAACGGCTCATATATTACATTCCCAAAAATTATGATATTATGTTTACTTGTAGTGAAATTGAGTGTAGGTCACTCCAGATTTTTTAACTTAACCAAGTTTCTTTGTAGTTATTCATTTAGAGGGTTTGTTTTCATAATTAAGAATAATTATGTATAGACTGTGTGGGCTACACAGTCTATAATTCTCGTAGAAGACATCATTCGTTTCCGAAATCCCAGCAAAATGTTGCTAATAAACAGAATATGTTGTTCAAATTAAATAGTGCTTAGCAATATGGTTGGTTATGCGCAGCTTCGATGTATGCTAGCAGTAGTAATACTGCTCTGCTTTTAATAATATGAAGGCAAACTTAGAGAACCGAGACGTAAGCGCCAGTGAAGAACATCCTGTTTTATTATCTTATTTATTTACAACCTCTTAATTATATCCAAGTTTTACTATTTTTTTTAAAAGTAACACGTATTTTTATTGTGTTTAGCTGGAAAAAACATTTTTTTGTTTCTTCAAATGTTCTTTTTTTATGATTATCATAATTTTCATAATATATTTAAAAATTATAGTACATTGTTCATATTGAAATTTGCTTCTGTGAATGTATTGACATTGGCAGGGATGATAAATAGGAGACTGAATAATAGTCTGAAATTTTCAACTCAATTGTTAATTGAATTCATTTTAACTTTACAAAAATCGATCTCGAGGTTTTGACTGAATTACATGTTTTCAGGTCCGAGAAGTCGTTTTATGATGTTTTTTCGATGATATCTGTTTGTGGGTGGGTATTTATCCAAAGTTTGTGGCCACGCTACGGACCAGAATATTTGATGTATTTAATTGATATTTTACACAAAAATGGACAGATGATTCCTATTGTTTGGAAGCAATTATGTATGATAGGAGAGCCACGCTTTTTGCCAAAAACGTGTTTTTAGACTACGTTTTTTTCTCCTAAACTGCGAACTCTAGAGTCTTAAAATTTTGGCATTATCTTTGAGGCTACAAAAGCAACAAACAAAAAATAAGCTCACATTTCTAAAACTAGAGGAAATATTTTTTTCATATAAAATATAAAAATGTTGACTTATAATTCAATCTGAAAGCTTGAACAGATAAAGTCGGTATTTATCTGTTCTAACCCATCTGTAGCATATACCCTTTCAATAGCACACCCTTTCCATTAAAGTAGTAATATTTAATCATGCTTGCATTTAGTTATGATTAGATGCTATAAAAATGAATTAAAAAAATCATTTTAACTCGGTTTTATGTAGTTAGATACATTCTACAGAATTTCTGAAAAAATTACGAATTAATCCCTAACTCTCATAATTTCATTTAAAAGTTTATTAATACAAGTATGTATTTAGAGAAATGAGAAAAGGTATTCATTGTGTTGCTTTTATTCGCTAAGCTGTTGCCAATTACGAATAAACAATGGAATGATAAACTCTCGGCAAAGCAGTCTGACAGCGACCGACCTGCTGACCCTTTATCTAAAATGGGAATCTCTACACCGCCTTGTAAAGAGCTTCCTTAGTGCTTCAGCGCTCTCAGTATTTACAAGTGTCTTTTCTTCTGTCATCATTATGAATGTATGTTCATTCCAATTTCAAAATGTTAATATAGGACTAGCATAATTCACTCTTAATCTGTGCATTATATCCTCATTCAAGGATAATGTTTAATCTTAGTTAAGTTATTTGTAGCAAACCATCATAATCATAACAAAAACAAATATGGAAATCATGAAACTCTAAAGAAGGCCATATAAGAATTCTTACCACAGTAAGAAATGGGACCAAGATCTATCGACCTAGGGTCACAGATAGAGTCACAAGTTCGACGGATGTATCGGGGAGTTATGTGCTTTGGCGTTGGAAAGGGAAAGTAAAAGACCTATTTAGGAAAAGCCAGCAGTTATAATTATTATTTTTTGTAATAATTATTTTCTTTTTTCAAATTTCTATGGAGTATAGTGCCTGTGTTGTACACAATATGGTACAACGTTATTTCGTTACCTTTTAAAATATTGTTATTGTTTTGCTGAAGAAAATAAAAACATGGAACAAGAGACATTAAATATTACAATAACTACTGATGTTGATGAAACATTCTCTATGAAATCAGCAATTATGTTTGATGGGAAAGTCACTTTTTTTGTCAAAAACCTGTTTTTAGACAACATTTTTTACTGAATTGTTTAATCTGAATTCTTTAAATTATTACTTTTCACTTATTATGAACAGAATAATATTGGATTTCAATATTGGACTGTAGGTAACAAGTAGGTAGTTGAAATGGAATGTAGAGCAATTACTAGGTTGCTTTGATAGGTTTGTTTGAGTGGTTTACCTATGGGCTTAGTTCTCTAAGCTATGTGCTAAAGTTGGCTACCGACTAACCTAATCAAGTGCTGATGGTGGTCGGAACCTTTGGCGCCAAATCGACCTTTCCTGATCAATACTCTCCCAACGATTGCTCGTCTGGCATTTTAAACTCATAACTCAGGTGTCTTCCTGGCTTGGCCGAGCGCCAGACAGCTACTCCACAGTCCCTCCATCCACCCTGTCTTCATTGCCAAAACTATCCCACAACATCACATTCCTGATTAGGCCTCACTTACCACACAATTGCATCAAAAGTAAAAACTTGGCTCTTTCTCTAACGAAATTCTCGGTAACCAGTTGACTCTGCCACTAATTAGGGACAGAAATAGAAATAGCTTTGTTTTAGTTTATTCTTCGTCTCCTCCCACATGAAAGGCTAATCCTGGACAACTCACCACCTCCTGGGAACACTAACTATACTCAAACAAACTTCTGGCTAAGAATAAATCCCCTTCGCTCGTTAATAATAATTGGGTTTAACAAATATTGCAAAAATAACACCCACATTATGAAACAGTATTAAGATATTTTTTTGTCAATTTCCCAGAACTTCTTATTTTTACTGTTGCATCTCACAACTCTAAATCTTCGATTATGAATGTATAGTTTTTATCAAAACAAAACCAATCGTACTGCTTTTTTAATAATAATAGTAAATTTGTGATTTACTCTAAACCATAATTATTAAAAATATTTTTTCAAAATATGTAATCTCTGTTTTTTTTAATTGTGAGTTGTAACAGTAATTTTTCATTATACTAATCAAGAAGATTGACAAAACGAAAGTTAAAATAATATTTGGAGTGAAACATTTAGCCGTTCAGGGACTAATTGCTAAAAAAAATTGGCACGCAGCCATCGTAAACTACAGTTTTTCTTGAACTCCCAAATTGCTGTGCTTTCAGGTTTTTAAAAAATCAACTTCGTAATTCCCAGATTCGTTAATGAATCCATAATAAGCGGAAATGGGTTCTTCATTGGCATGTCCTTTTACAGCCATCATTCATCGATTCAAATCGGCAACGGAAATTACTTTTTCCCTCTTTAAAATGGAAAGAACGCCTTCAAACCTAATATCTTAGAACTTAATTTTTACAGTTGAACTCATCGGTCGGAAGGATACCCTCTTTTTTATAATGTCATCTATCAATAAATTTGATTAAAACGGCAGTAAAGATCAATTACTTTGTAACTGATTATTTTCAGATTACTCTTATATTATGTTTTAGTTCTAAAGTTCGGTTTTGCTGTAACTACTCTTATTTCTACTACATTAATTTAAAAAAGAAATGATTTATTCATTTATTTCGTACAACTTTAACAAGGTCTGGCTTTAGGAAATTGCTTCCCTAAGGCTTCAAGTAAGATTTATTCATTTATCTGGGGGAACCTTAACGATCTCTGTATCTCTCTTCTCAACAACCATCATGTCTTCTAATGGATTTATTGTTGTTTCTTTTTTCAAAACATGAAAAACAAAAAAAACAATGAAAGATTTTTCTAAAAGTAGTATGAGTTTGGTAACAAACTTTTCATTACCTTACTAGTTTCTGTTTCCTGGTAAAGAAAGTTTAGTAAGCTTGTTGGTATTTAAAAAACCATTCGAAAGAGATTAGTAATGACTTCAGGGGTGTGATAGGTGTGACTATAGGTATATGACAGAGTGTGACTATATATGTATATATATAGTATAGGATATCAGTATATCAGTTGGGTTTTTGACTCTGACGAAGACCGCTTGTTACGGTTGAAAGATCTTAGTCTTGTTTTCCCATTTCTTATTGTGGTTTGATCATTGATTGTTGTTTCACGTGTTTATGTGAAATCTTTTTATGTATATATAAACATATAATTAATTAATTCATCCTATAACTCTGATGAGGTGCAGATGAGATCTTAGTCACATATCTGGATTTTTATTTGTTCGGTCGTTGATTTTTATTGCATGTTTTATCGTGAAATCTCGTTATATATGCACATACAGTGTGCCTGCATACATAAATGGTTCTCGCTTCAGGTCCTGAAAAAGCAACAAGTCTAACTGAATAGGGAATCGTTGGTGTTCTTGTAGATCATAAATGATACGTTGATGGTGAACGACAGGATAATACAAAATATGGTACCATTGTGTTTACCAAATATAATACAATATAAAAAGATTTCATATAAACACGTGAAATAACAATCAATGATCAAACCACAATAAGAAATGGGAAAACAAGACTAAGATCTTTCAACCGTAACAAGCGATCTTCGTCAGAGTCAAAAACCCAACTGAACACTAGATGCAGAAAACATCTGGTGAGGAGTTGAGAAGAGTGGGAGGGAAGAGTGGTATTTTAAAAGGGTGAAAGCGCAGGAAAGGACTAATGTCCAGAAAGGGATATTTGGGGAAACAAAGGAGTACAGTAAGAAAAAGTAATAATACAACATACATATTCAAGTATTTGTTTAGATAGTTTTTAAATATCCTTCAGTTTGTTATGGTGAATTATTGAAGATTTAAAAAAGTGTAACAATAGCAAAATAATGGATGTGCTTGCACTTGCACCTCCAGCGAACCCTGAGACTTACTAACCTAATCCCTAGTACTCCATGGAACCTCTTTTACGAACTACTTTGACAGACCTTACTTATCCCTTCAGATTTAACTACTGCTTTTATCCCACCTAGACCTAGTCTTTGGGAACAAGCAAAATTAAACAAAGAAGCTGTTTAAAGTAATAAAATAATATTAAAGTATTATGATTTTTTTCATATTCATTGTCATGGTTTGTTCATACATGCACTGACATAACTCTAAAGAAAAGAAGAATGTTGCTTTGTAAGACTGCGGTGGTGATGTTTGGACTGGTTGTGAATAGTTGATACGGAGGGATGGCGTGAAGTGAACACGGTACCTTGTGGGATTCCCCGCCAATGTGCACGCTACCAGAGCACGAAACCCTCTCTTCTATCTCCACTCATTTCACCTTCAACATTAGTCCACGAGTTTCCTAACAAACTCCTTTCCTTCTTTCTTTAATTTATTGCTTGTTTTTAAATAATTTTATCGCTGTATTGTCTTTGGCAAACACATACGAATACTATTCCTGTGTATATCGTAGCATATAAGAACAAGTAGAAATTATTTAATTTCATATTCATCCGAAATTAGCTCCATTTGAACACAAAGTTACAGAATTGCACGACTGAAATGAAAAAATGGATTTTTGTTTGGCTTTAATGATTAATATAAACGAGGTTTATCATTAATAGATGAAATGGTTTCTGGAAGTTCTAATTTATTAAACTCTTTGAGACATTAAAACTTCATTCTCTGTGACTTAGACAACAATACGTCCTGACTAATTTACATCGCAATCAAAATCACTACAAATCACGCATTGTCGCAAATTAATTAAAACTTTCTATTGCTCTTCTAGTAATAAATTATTGATAATGTTGTATCCATTCAATTATTGTTCCCTTTTCTTTATATTTTCTTAGGTTATTACCATTTATTTTTAATTAACCTCCAATAGTATTTTATTAAAGAAATACTAATAATGTTACTCCTTACTATTAATTCATTAATCCAACTAACATATTTAGTTTATAAGAAAAAAGTCAATTTGATGGTGAATGTAGTGCATTAGGTATGGTAAGAGTTTATTTACATTAATAAACTCTCAATTTCACTTGATAGTTCATTGCTAATTTAATGTATTGAAGTAATTATAATTCATCTTGTGTCAAACAGTAAAGATAGGAGAAGTGGTACGGTATTAGGGCGAAAGATCTGGGTCGCAGTTTTGGAACAATACAAGCTTATTGACTATACCAGGCGTGGGTGAATAGTATACCAGCGGCATTATGAAGTGCTTGAATCATTGAATGATAGATTCAAGAATTTTACAATATAGCTATTATATAAGAATTTGCTTGTCCATTCGTTGTGGCCATTTAGGGAAAGGGACGGTGCAAAAATGGCCTTTACCTCAAGAAAGCTTCCCCACTCCTGGACTATACAGTGTAAATGGACGAGAGATATTTCTAGTCCCCCCACCTGAGCTGATATATTAATTTTTTTTTTAGACACTATCTTTATTTTATTATTCCTTTCCTTTATTTCAAAGTTGGTCATGAATATTATGCTTAAAACAAACATTTGCCAAATGTCTTCTCTTGAGAATGTGTGTTCACTCTTTTGATGAAATTGCTTTATTAAATAATTTGTGGCTGATATTTATCCAGCAGTTTAATATGATGTGTGGTTAGCATAACAGTTTAGTAGAATGAAAATGCGTATTCAAATTATGATACATTTAGAAAGACAATGTATATTATTTTTGGAACTACTCTACCAGTATAGTCTATGTCCCTTATACTGATAAAAAGATCAAGTCAACTTGAATACCACAGTTTAAGAAATTTCATCACTGGCATGCGTACCTACTAGTAGAATTCGTTGGTATGTTCATCACTTGGCAATCTCGAATCAAGGTAACCTCTTGATATATTTTGGGACTCTCCTTAGTAATTTTTTTTAAAATTTAGTTCAATATTTTCTAATACTATTCCTATTAAAAAAGTCAACAATTGGTAATAGAATATGCTTCTAATTTTCTCCCTTGATATTCGTTAATTTGTAACGACTGGCTCCTTGTTGTAGTGTGTATATGTATGTATGTATGTATGTATGTATGATCAAACCACAATAAGAAATGGGAAAACAAGACTAAGATCTTTCAACCGTAACAAGCGGCCTTCGTCAGAGTCAAAAACCCAACTGACGACTGAAGACTGAGTCAGTTGGGTTTTTGACTCTGACGAAGACCGCTTGTTACGGTTGAAAGATCTTAGTCTTGTTTTCCCATTTCTTATTGTGGTTTGATCATTGATTGTTGTTTCACGTGTTTATGTGAAATCTTTTTATCGTATGTATGTATGTATGTATGTATTATATGTAAGTGTGTGTACTACGCTGGTAGTTTTTAAGCAATGCGAGGCTCAGAGAAGTTACAAAAGAAGTTCTACATCGTTTGTTCACAGTGATTAATATTTAATCTGATATTGTTTTACTCCCTCGTATTATGTCTTCCCAATATATAGATTTTATGAATATTCTTTGACTTTTACCTTACTCAGTATCCTCTGTAACTGAAATTGTACATTTTATTTTAATATAATTTTGTTTTCAAGTGACAGCTTATTGACTAAATAATGACGATGAATAATACCACTCTCTTTTAAATTGTTAATTTGCTTTTCTGTGTTTTTGAGTTAGTAGCGAAAGAAGTTTGTAAGAAGCTTTGAATTTAAAAAAAAATGTTGATAACGAATGGTTTTTTCTTTTATATGGTGATTCATTGACTTTACTAATTTGAAATATGACTTAAAAAGACACGGAAAGGGAAATGAAATGATGCGAAGCCTTTGTCTACGACGAGTGGCTGGAGAGTGGAGGGGGATTAGTCCAAGTTGGTGTGACAATGTCTCGGCACAGCAGGCTCGAGCACCCTCGCTCTAATTGAGACAATACTGCCAAGTATAGTTATTATTTATAATTACCGACTGGCTCAAGTTGTATTTTAATGGGCCACTTGAATGGGGTGGCTTTGTTGTGCTCGACTAAGGGTGGGAGGGTGTTCTGGCGAACCAGCCAGGTTCGTTATAAAGACCTCGGCCTCTTAATGATTTATATCCCCTTGCTGACTCTCTTCACCTAGAGTCCGTTCTCATCACTCCCAACTTAACTCAAGTTAAATCCAAATATTTACATTCAAATTGCCCTCACTATTAAAAAAAAATTGATTTCTGTTAAATTATTATTAGACTAGGTCATTCTGAGGTAAAATGGATAAACCAACAAAAGTCTCCACACAAATGAAGTTTTCTTCAATGCGTTTCGAACACTTTGTGTTCATCATCAGGAAGACACCAAGGATGTGGTACTGACAGTTGGTGTCTTTCTGATGATTAACACAATGTGTTCGAAACGCGTTGAATAAAACTTCATTTGTGTGGAGATTTTTTTTGGTTTATCCATTTTACCTCAGGAAAAAAAAATTGGAGTAAATTTAACACAATTTTAAACCCACTTGGAAAACTTAATTAAAAAATTTAAAACCTTAAAAGCAAATTGTGTTTACAAAACTTTTCTTGAAAAATTTCATTTGAGTAAAATTCAATTAAAACCTTTAAAAAAAAAAAAATTTAATGAATTAAAATTTAAGAAATTTTGGCTGTTTTAAAAATTTCATTGTTAGATTTCAATTACACTAAGTTTTTTTTTTTTTGTTCTTTATGTAAATTAATTATTTTTTAAAATAGAATTAAAATCATTAAGTCCCTTTTTGTCTTTTTTTAAAAATTAGTTTCATTGGTTATTTGATTACCTGAATGTTATTATATTATGTTCATATAGAATTTTTTTGGTTCACCCTATTAATTAAAGATCAGTCCTTGTCCTTTGGGTTAATGATTTTTTTACATCTATGAAAATTACAAATTGGTTAATTTAATTACTCTGGAAAAGATTTTAAAACTATTTATTGGTCATTTTAAGACTTTTTCCTGGCCGGGAAATTAAATATTTATTAAATTATAAAGTTAACATGCCTTTTGTTGCTTTTTATAGTTTTTAATTTTGATTTTTTTTCCTTCTATGAAAATAAATGATAAAATGTGAATACCTTCCTTACCAAGGAAAAAGAGGTATAAAAACCTTGAAAATGTGAAAAAATGCCAGAAATCGGCCAGGTTCAAAAAATATTTAAAAAAATTTAAATTTAAAATATAATATATTTATATTATATATCACCAAGCATTATTTAAACATTTCCCAAATTTGTTCCCGGGATTATGTTTAACATCCTTATAAAACAACTGACTATCTTTGACGTGAAGAAGTGGTTGTTTCTGGCTGAAAATACTGACCCGTATATGAACACCCTTGGTTGTATTAACTACAAGTTTCTAATCTCTGAATCATAAGTACTGCTTTTATAACTTTCTCGAACTGAACTTTACACTGGTGACCTAAAGACTGCAGTAATTGTATCAACAAAGGATGTATTTAACTTTTCTAAGAGAATTTATGAAGATGATAACGAAAATAGAATGAAGTATGAACTCGCATCGTTGGAGACCTACTCCTGATTTGGAGTATTACAAATCCAGGTTAAGCTTCTTTAAAAGATTGATAAGGTTCAAATGAGAACAACCCTCTCTCTGTCTCTGAATTTCAGGAGTTCCGAATACGATTAAGTGTTTATACGAATCACTACCTACACAGCTTCCACTCTTACATATATTCATGTTGAACACGGAAACTAATTTGCTTAGATTGGAAAGGAAGAATTTTTTTTTTTACTTTTAGCATTGTCTCATGAACTTATAAACTATCATTTTTCCGAAACAGGAAAGGAAACTTATAAAATGGGAAGAGAATGTGTACATTTCTGTTGTTGGGTAATCACACGTTTGTCAGTTTCCAGGTGAATGGGATGTATCTCTTTCAGAAATACATATCGCAGTGGTATTGCACTCAGGACTCTGGCGGGAAGCCCAGTAAGCATCAGATTATAATTCTTTCATATCAAGAAGAACTCTGTTTCTTTACGGCTGTGATTGCTTCGCTAACTTCTTCTCGGTAATACATATTGTAGGGTTGGTGCATGTTTGATCACATCAAACTAAATCAGTAGTATATTTGAGTATGGGAGGCATTTGTATAAATCATTGGTAGAAAAGGTCCGGGGTTTTCTGAAATCACCTATGAGAGTTTTTCCTTCCTTGAGAAGAAACTTTATCATTGCTGTATTTATTTTCCTAGCTGAAACATGACTTTTGCCTATTATCATCCGTCGTGAGAGTGCTAACAGCACTATTTACTTCTTATTGTGCTCTGTTTAACGATCTGCGTACGCTGTGATTTCTGGTATCTTGGAACGAATCCCTCTTTATTACTCCTCGATTGTGAGAACTTTGTTTCAAGAGAAGGTGTTTCAAAGGATGGTGTTAGTTTTGGAGAGGAAGCTTAGTTCAGGATTTTTTTCATCTTGGGTGGTGCTTTCACCTTTAATTGGGTGTAGAACTGTTCAAGCTAGTGAGGAGTGTTGAGAATTGTAGACAGGGAGAGTTTTGTGTTGCAGTATTTTAAAATGATAGCATGTCTATACCTGATTTTAAAATGTAGGAGCGTAAATAGGACTGAAAAACTGGATGAAATGAAGACAGTCTATCACTTGAGTCGTACATTGGATGACAATATATAGTGTTTCAGGTTTCCCAACGGCTGGATTGGTCACGTGGGATTGGTTCGGGGTTGGTGAATGGGCCAGGAGGATGTTAGACTTGGATACCTGCTTTAGAATGATATGCCCTTAGCTTTGTCATTTTTGAATTTCCAACCTACGAGTATGATTTTTTTTTAAATTCAGGCTATTCCTATTATGGATGGTCAACCTAAGACGAATAGCGGCAGAAAATTTACAAGATTCAAGAGGGCAGATCAGTTTTTACGCATTGAAGAAATAAATAGGTGTTGGTTTTTAGTTGGAGAAAGAATTTGAATGGTTGTATGTTCCAGGTGAGTGACCAGGCTATTAATCTTGCATATGCAACAAAACCTTTCGCGCCACCACCCATGTTACCTTTCCTGTCCCTGTCTCCGTCTGGTTAGATAGTACCCAGCTGGGTATCCTTACAGGTTGTGACATCGCAAAACACTCGAGGGCACCCCTTCAAACCTTGCATGCCCCTCTAACCCTCCGCCTACGCCGATTTCCATATTATCATTATAATAGCTTTGTATTGATTATCCCGTTTTAATTATTATATTTTGTTTAAGTTCAAACAATATGTAGTTTTACTGAACACAATT